>OY978224.1:13188668-13553816 GCA_963854785.1 Vaccinium vitis-idaea
TTGACGGATTACCAGTGAAGAGACATAATTTCCTATGATGATTCTATTCATGTGCTCCTATTTAAGTGTTTCGACGACTGTCTTGTTGTCCTTGGATACCAAAAATTCTAAAGGCACACACACACACCCTACTTGTGTGCGTTTGTATGAAAGTATTTGCATAGTGTTGTGTGTCCCTAGCATTATTGATGTTGACACATTGCATATTGACCTCTACGTAGAGTATTACTCTCCAACGTACCATTGTTATCAAAACGTTGCATGCGTATCAGCCAATTCCCGATATGTATCGCTTTGTATCCATTTTTCATCCACTTCACGGCCGCTATGGCCATATATTTTACCTCCATGACCGCTTCAAGTGCTCTAGCACCAAAATGATTTTAGAACAATTCACAACTACTATACATGATTCTTGCTATATACAATTCGATACTTTACTTACCGTCACCGTCATGCTGCCCATGCCACTATTTAAAACCTTTATATCACCGCCAGGACTTGATTACCAATATTAGAATTAGTACTACCGCACCCCCAGTACATTGTCTATCACCATGTTTTGTACAATTGGCTGTCCAACGCAAACATAATTCATCCATCTATTGCTCCATTCCAATTTTGGAAATGACCCCTTATGAAACTTGTAATATTATTCCATGTCTAAATTACAGTCAATTAAACGTGCACTTAAAATGTATAGGGGATATACAATATTTGCATATACTTAACCTTGCAGGGTGGTTCCGGGTACAGAGGACTATACTTTTCGCCTAACAACGACAGCATTTCTTGTGATGTGATCATTCTGCTTCTTTCGGCCATCTCTTCAGTGAGACATTAACTCAAACATATGGAGTGCACTGGAGCCATGGCACCGCCATTACTTCTGATTTCTTTTGCTGTTTCCGGTACCCTTTTTACCTTTCACTAGGAATTACATGAATATGATCGTTTCTCCATTGGAAGTGTAGCGGCCGGGTTCGCAGCAGGCCCCACTTTGCATAATAGAAGAGCGAAATGGGCCACTATCTCAGAATTTGCAAAACTGAATGCAGATCGATGTATCTCGCCCCCGCCGAACGTATGGTTCACTCGGCGTTCGGCGCGGGCATCTAGGATTGAACGAATATGGATTTGCGTGATATCCGCCGACCCCATGGGTACCAAGGCCACGGCACTCTATGATTAGCTCTCGGATCACTCTCGGGGGCTCCGCCGATCGGCGTGCCGAACGCCCGAGAGGCTGGGCAGTCCGCGTGCCGAGTCGGTCGACTTCGGCCTCGCGGGGGCTCGGGGGTACTTGATTCGGTGGTGGCGTATCAGGCACGTTACACACCTACGATGGAGCATTAAATGCGGCAGTCACCTACCCTGCCACCGCCGCCTGCAGAGTCACGTGGGTGATGGGGAATATCTCGAGGTGATATGACCCCTCAGGTCCACGTGTCATGGCGTCAGCCGAAATGCGGCGTCTGCAGTAGAGATGAAAGTCACAATCAGCTGTCATTCCAGGCACGAATGACCGGCGCGTGAGGGGCACCGAGCGCGTGGGACGCACGCCCCCTCTGCCTATAAATACCCAACTACAACTACCACAATGGGCATTCCTCCCTCCTCATTTACTACTCTCATAACTCCACTTCTCTCTCTAGATCTCCGGTGTATTTCTTCTCTCTGGTGACTGACTTAGCCATCGGAGTGCCTTCCCGGACCACCACCGTCCGGGTTAGGCACTGACGTGGTTGTCTACATGTGCAGGTCGCCTTCTCCGGCGTACAGCAAGGGTCCAGGCGCGTTCCATCCCTTCCATCACTACCTAATCCGCTCCAGAAGGTCCAAAGAGCTCACTCCGGCGACGAGACCCCCATAGGAAGTTTCAATCCCGCTCAGTACAGAAGTCAGCACATCCTTAAATATTAAGGTATTATTTTCATGATTCGAATCATTCATTCTTCAAATCGCTATTTGTTCATCATTCGGGTAAAAAATCAAGTGTTATCGTTCTGTCCCTCACCCCAAGCAATGGTCTTTGCTGACTTAGGATTTGCTCCTCCCTAAAATGTCACCTCGCCAACAACTATTGTTTGTTTTTTATCTGCACCTAGCCAACGACTATTGGAATTTTGGACCATTTCACCCCCGCATAAGCATGTGAATATTTAAACTCCCCCTCGAGCAACACTTGATGTCGACGTATAATCTCTAAGCTGTGGTTTAAAGATGCGAACCTTATGTACTAACCGGACTTTTTGAACCTCAACCCATACTCACACCCGACACCCAAATTTAATTTCGTAATATTTTAAACTCCCCCTCGAGCAACACTTGATGTCGACGTATATCTCATAAGCTGTGGTTTAAAGATGTGAACCTTATGTACTAACTGAACTTTTTGAACCTCAACCCGTACTCACACCCAACCAAACTCTTTGCCTTCAACGCTTGTCCGAACTCAGCATCAACACTCGGCCGCCACATGCATTTGATGCCCGATAGATCCAACCTCTCATGAGATCAATAACTCGGCCCGGAACACGTGAATCGTCCGGATCAGCTTCATCTCACCCAACAGGCCGTATCTCAGGTCGTCAAACCCAGATGGTATTGGTCTTTCCTCGGCATTTGTCTTGGTCCGGCCCGACTGTTCCAGTCCGTTTGGCCTCTAACCCGAGCCTTGTTAGTATCCATAATATTATTCGGCCCATTAAAAATGTGATTGTCGGCTTATGTCCCATTTGATGTAATTACATACTTATATTCTCTTATCCCGTTTGATGTAATTAATAAAAACACGAAAATTAGACAATGAAAAATCCAAAGAAACATTTCAAATACGGTAATTAATTCTAGCTTTCTCAACTGATTTTTTTAGTAAAGTCCAATAATCTACTCTTTTAGATGTCACAACCAAATTGGTTGGTTTAATTTGATAAATCATATAAGTCCTGCCTAGGCCTGTCAATGGATCGGATTTGATCCGGATCCGATCCGAAAAATCCGGATCCGAATCTGTTGTTTCAGATCCGATAATCCGATAAACCGGAACCAAAAATTCTAATAAAATTCGGATCGGATCCAAGCCTATCGGATCCGGATCAAATCCGACCCGTAAGCATACAAATTGGAAAAGCCACAAGCAAGCTAGCTGGAAAGGATAAAAAAATTAAATTACGGGATCAGATTCGGATTTTCGGATCGGATATCCGAAATTCGGATCTGGATCCGGATTAACATTTTCGGGTTTGTGCTTATCGGATCCGGATTCGGATCCAAGCTTATCAGATCCGGCCCGTTGACAGGCCTAGTCCTGCCTAACAGATTATCTTGAAAACTAGACGGTGAAATAATCTACCCTTTTAGATGTCACAACCAGATTGGTTGGTTTAATTTGATAAATTATATAAGTCCTGCCTAACAGATTATCTTGAAATAAGCTTCTTAAATTCATTCTCTAGCTTGTTACATGATGGGGAATTATTTAATTGGGACTTAATTTTTGGTGTCATGTATTTTTTTAGTTTAGAAATCAAATTGGTGGTGCTCTAGCAAACACGTTTAGGTGGCCATTAAAACATATTTTTTATTAAAAAAAAATCAATACCTAAAAATAAACGTGCATGACACTAACACACCCATTTTCACACATGCTCCCTCATGTAACCCATGAACCATCATAATTTTATTTCACAGCCGGAATTGCTTATATTCTTTGTCTTGAGGTGTAAATCATTTATATCAAAAATCAAATTGATCAGACTTCGATAAAGGCTTGGTCGAATAATTTTATTTTTTGATTTTTTTGAACCAGAATCCATTAACTCAGAAAAGCCCTAACAAGGCTACCAAAACCAAAGCGGAGCCCTCCGCTGGGGCAAATCCACAATGGATTAAACGGGTTATCCATGTGATTTGGATGATAATGCACTGATTACAGATGAAAACGGCACAGACATCTCTCCATTATCATACCAGAGCAGTTTCCACGCAAGGGAAAACAAAAAAGAACCAAAAAAACAAAGAAAAATTAACATGTAGACCTCCCCAGGAAACGAGATCCAAACCTCAATCGCCGCCACAAGCCGCCACGTTCCTAGCCTTTTCATCGTCTCGCCATCTTCGGAATGGTGTCGCCGTGATAGAAACCGATATCTAATCAACCTTTCTTTTTATGGCATAAATGACAACATCTGAGGGAGCTCACTACACGCATGTAGTAACTCCCCTCACTATATGGCCATGAGAAAACCTACATTCCAAAAAATTGGACATGTCTAATGAGACAACAATTAATTTCATTTAGGTTGTAGAAGATCTTTATTCATATATTCAAAACATCAAAAAAAAAAAAAAAAGTACTCATTGGTAGCTTGTCTGGTTTGTTGCCCCATGAAGATCATAAGAGTAATTTGTTTTCACTTTAGATGTACACCTGTCCTTTGAGACACTAATTTATTATTAAATAAACAGTTAGTGCAATGCACACTATCTCCATCACCAAAGCAAATTAAAATGGGTGTTGATACATACCAAGAATTTTGTACCCAGAATTGACCCAAACACATACACAAGTGTGTGGGCTCCACACACACTGCACATCCAGTGTGTGTGGAGTCCACACACTTGTGTGTGTGTGTTTGGGTCAATTTTGGGTACCCAATTCTTGGTACTTAGCACTACTGAATTAAAATAGGTCAAAGTAAGCCTACTCCTTAATTATTTTGTTGACTCTGTAGGCACCATTTCTTTTCTTCTTTTTTCTTTTTCTTTTTTTTGGGTAGGCACCAATAATTAACGGTAGGGAAAATATTGTGATTCACTCCCCTATTCACAAATATTCATAATTAATACTTGTACAAAAAAATTATAACAGACTAGTGTTATCCATTAATGCGCACATATATTTTTCGAGTTTTTATGCAAGAAAGCAAATACGATATCTTATATTAAATGAGTTTATGTCCAAAAAGGTTTAGCTTCTAAAACGGGATCCGGGAATCCGGACCTCCATGATCCGAGCATTTTTTTGACGATCCGAGCCGTCCAATGTGTTCAAAATGTGTTTTCAAGGGTCCATTAGGGAAATCTTCAAAAAAAATACCGGGAAGGGCTTGATCTAAGCATTTTTTTTTTTTTGCAAAACTATAAATATACAGTTTTTGTGAAAAACTGCTTGGATCAAGCCCTTCCCGGTATTTTTTTTTTTTTGGAAGATTTCCCGCGTGCACCCTGGAAAACACCTTTTGAACACATTGGACGACTCGGATTTTCCAAAAACAATTTGCAAAACATAAAAAACACCCAAAAGCCTCTAATCCGGGATCCCGGATTAGAAGCACTGGGTATGTCCAAATATTAAGAATTTGTATTGCAATTTAAGAAACAGATATCGTACATACTCAAATATAAGGTGTGATTTATATAAGGGACCCTTTACTTTCCTTCCTTGCAGACCTTCACTCTCCCAATCATATTTTGATGATCCGAACTATTCAATGTGTTTAAAACATGTTTTCAAGAGTGCTTGCAAGGAATTTGAAAAAAAAAACAAATAAAACCGAAAAATTGCTTGAATCAAGCTCTTCCCGGTCATTTTTTTAATTATTGATTCTACGCGAGAACCTTTAAAAACATGTTTTAAACACATTAAATAGTTTGGATCATCAAAATATGACCGGGAGAGGGAAGGTCTGCTCTGTAACAAAGTAAAATATCCCTCGTAGGAACCAGACTGTATTAAAAAGAGTATAGTGGATGATGGATTAATACTGTAGTAAAGTCATAAGGGATATGTGGCAGAAACCCATTGAAGAACAGCGTTTGACTTGTACATGGTGGGACTTATAGCACTTCATTGTTATGGATGGTCATCATTAATTCACTAGTAGATTAACTTCAAATAATTACCATAATTCAAATGCTAAAACTGCTAATGATGACCGTCATGAAATGGGATGATGATAGGCATTGCATATTTTGACTTAAAATTCATGCGCAGTGGCGGAGTTAGGAATCGAAGTCGGAGGGGGCCGAATTATGAAAAGGGGAAAATGCACTTTACCTACCTGTGGTTTGCCTGAATTGCAGATGACCTCCCTCACATTTAAAAATAAGCAGATGACCTACCTATGTCTTTGGACTAAACTGCTACCGTTAGCTTTTCCATCCATATCAACAGAGCGTGTGATAGACGCGCCTAAATGGCAAGTGTATGCCGAAAAACCGTGTTTCCCACCAAAAAAATAGACTTTTCTCTTCCCTAAATGCCCCTCCCATGTTATTTTTAAGGGAATATGCCTTGGAAGAAAATAAAAACAAAGATTAATTATTTTTTTTAATGCCAACTCTAATTTTTTTTTCTCTCTCTTCTTATACTAATTTATTAATTTCACGTTATTAATTTTATTACCATTGAAGCAAGTATTACCAAATAGCATTTGGGGCAAAAATGAAAAGAATAGGGGGAAAAAATAAGACACAGAAAAGAACGAAAAAAGACGGGATTTTGGCTCGAAGTTTCTACATTGAAAATGCTATAAGCCTAACACAACAAATCCTCTTCTGCAGGAGTGAAATTTTACCAAAACAACGTAACAATTCCAATCTAGGCAACCAAACAGGGGTTTAGAATGAAAAACACCTGAAATTCCAGAACCCAATGCCAATCTAAGCAACCAATCAAGGGTTTAGAATGAAAAACACCTGAAAATCCAGAACCCAATTGCTTCACCTTCGAATCAAGCAACTGGGTTTTGTTTTCACCTTCAGAAATTGGGCATTTTGCTCTCAGTAACAACAAAAATTCTGGAAAATCGAAGATAACCTTTTATGTACAGTATAAAAATCTCCCACACTATGGTAGCAGGTAGCATATGCAATTGCTCCACACTACGGTTCAAGCTTCATCCTCACTTGTAATCCTTCAGCGAAGTACGCCGCCACTCACTCCACCGATGATCCAAACCTCGACAGTAACTTAGAAATCTTGGGCAGGAGATCAGCCGCCTCGTCTAAGTTATCCATCGCCACGCACTCGGCGCACTGTCGCAGTAGCCCTAACTATCATTAACAACTCGCTCTCGCCTTCGATCACCACCAATTCCTCGGCGGACGTTATCTCGCTGGGAATTGAAGCTTCACAGGAGAAATTTCTCCGACGTTTGGAAGAATTGTCTGGTTTGGTCGATGGTGGACCGGTGGTGCGTTTAGAGGGTTTCATGGGGGAGGTGGAGGAAGAACTAGGGTAGGGTTTAAGTTGATGAGAGATTGAGGAGGGGCTGTGGAGCATGACAGGGGAAGTGAAAGGGAGAATCCGAAATTGTTGTTTCAGAAAGGAATGGAAAGGTGGAGGGATTTTTTTGGAGAGAGGGGGTGGAGTGAGAGAGAGACTCAGAGAGATAAGAAATCAGTGTTCAATCGAGACAGAGAAGAGAAAAAGAAGTAATAACTTATCAAAAAAAAAAAGTACAGGGGTGCTAGAGTCATTTAGCATTTTCTGTTAACGGAGTTAAGAGTTGCAGTTTAGTCCAAAACCATAGGTAGGTCATCTGCTTATTTTTAAATGTGAGGGAGGTCATCTGCAATTCGGGCAAACCACAGGTAGGTAAAGTGCATTTTCCCCTTATGAAAAAAATCTTGGTTCGAGTTTTGATGGGATGGTTTTGATAAATAAAAAACATTAATCTCAAGTATTGTTGCTATCATATGACTTGACGAACACAGTATCATCGTCGCAAGGGATCATTTATCACAATTTAGTGTTTTCAAAATAGAAATTGTTTTTACTAGTTAATCATTTTTGAAATTTTGTAACTTTCTAAAAAAATATTTGTAAAAAAATATACAAAATATACTCCAAAATTAAAAAAAAAAAATGGGAGGGGCCGGGGCCACCCCTAACCCCTACATACATCTGCCCTTGTTCACGCGGTTCCCGTAATTAGGGTCTCACGGCTCACACCCGTTTTCGCGATGTATTGAATGAAGAAGAAAGTGCATAATTCATCGATTTCTACACAAAATAAAGCAATAAACCCAACTAAATCAACTTTCACAAATTCAACATTTACGCGCGCGCAAGAAGTTCCCAGAAAATAATTTTTCCCTGGCTTATATATTAGAACCTTCAAAACGGCAAAACCTACCTACCTGTACGAATTTGAGTACTATTATTTTACAATTAGTACTCCCTCCGTCCCAAATTGGATGTTCATCTTTGAAACCCGTGCCATTTTCAATCACTTATATATTTCAATATGAATATCCAAAAATATTCAATTTGAATCTTGTTTAATAGTTATCGACGAGTTCTATAATACAAAGTGTTCATAATTACGGAAAACATTATAAATTGAAAGATATAATAGACAAAAAATGGCACGGGTTTCAAAAATGGACATCCAATTTGGGACGGAGGGAGTAACATTTTATTAGCATGCATGATGCATCCACCAAAATGTTTGTATGAGAGAGAGAGAGATGATGATGATGATGGCTTGTTTTGCCAGATTGCACATTGAATAGTACTAGTAGACCCATTTTTTCCCTCTTTTTTTCTCCTATAAAGAAATTTAAGTGCTAGGCATTGTTAACAAGTCACTATGGGTCACAAAGCACCAAGTTCAAGACACCATTGGAAAAATAAGCCTAAAGAAGTTGTCCCGGTGGCAAGGCTGAAATTTAAGAGTTTGCTCTCTCTTAAATTCGAAATCTCTCATATACTATGAATTCTTTTGAGACCATTGGAGTCTGGAGGTTTTCCCGATCGTAAAATTCAGGCCCTCAAAAATGGTCAAGGTATGCATAAGTTGACCGGACACCTGGATATAAAAATAAATAAATAAATATTGGTGATCAAGTAAGTGATATAACACCCAATCCAAATCTTAAATCAGTGGGTTAAGCATTGAAAGAAAATGACAACCAATTCCTAGACAAAGTAATTTTGCAAATGGTAAATGTTGTGGGGGACATTGACCATACATGTCAATTCGTTTTGGTGCGCCTCAGCATTAGCCAGTGTAGATCCCCGTAACCATAGGCTTTGCCGGCCGTGAGAATCGCCGCATCGCACGCCAAATGTGCTGGAAACTCTTTGTTTTTTTAAACAAGTGCGCGCACCTCGATTGATTCTAGAGCTCTGAAGTTCGCAGCTAAAGACAATCCTTTAGTGACATAAGGAGGAAGCAAATCCCTATTTCTCAAGTTTTGACCACCGGTCCGACCCCTGAGTAGGAGTAACTAATTAGTGCTCCTACAGTACCAGTACCATGTGACGTTGCTTACGTGGTACTCTTAACCATTTACGTCGTGACAAATCATCTGATAGGAACAAGTACCATTCACTTTTATTGGGTGATTGGGAGCGAATGAGTGACCCACATAGTGTGATGGCAATCTTTTATTATAGAGAGTACCACTTAAGAATTCCAAGTGGTATCCGGGAGTACTCAGTCACCCCTACTCTTTCCGCAAATTCCATGATGACAATTTTTCCACATCGATCTATCAAATACCAGATGTTCACAAATGTATTGTAGTACCTCATGAGCCTCTAATTCTCCAATCCAAAATTTCTAAATGTTGCTTTTTGTCATTATTTAAAATTGAGAGAGTAGGGTGAACGTGGGAGGCGGTGGAGAGGGAGAAAATGGTGGGGTTGGGGATTTTGAGAAGTGGAATGTTTATGGAACCAAACAACTCGAGCTCAACTTTGAGGCTCGTTCAAACTTGTTTGCAAATAATACATGCCAAGCTTAATCACTTTCAATTGTTTGTTTAGAAATTCAAGATAAGCATGAGCATACGAGTGTTTGACTTGGTAGACTCTTGAAAGGGGACCAATCAGTAAATATTGTAAAAATACGAGTAAATTAATAAATAGCGCATAAATATATAAGACATGACCTCCATTTCTTTATTGGATTGAGAAATTTCTTTAACGAGTTATGGAAATGTAGAGTTTCATACACGCCCAGGGTTGCCCCAGCAGTTAGGGCGAGTGCCTGACTTTGGGGGTAATCCCCTTGGTCAGGAGTTCGATTTCCCGCAGGATGAGTACCTGTGCTAAGTGGGGGGCTGTGACTGGCGTGGGTGGCGCCAGCTCCCTCTGAGGTTTGGGTCGTGCAGTGGGTCCAATTAGTGACCTAATGTAGGGTTGTTCCTCAGTTATCAAAAAAAAAAATGTAAAAGTTTCATCAAATTCTATAAATTCTTCCATGGAGTTAGCAATTTCCTAGGGTTTGGTGAGAAAAATTGGAGTTTCCATCACCTTCTTCTGGTCAGGATATCTTGGGAAAAACTAGTAGCTCTTGTATGTATATGGTCAACTTTGTACCGGTACAGTAGTGAACAACATCCTTTTTTTCGCTTGTCATTTGAAACTTGATGAAATTATTAGCTTTTGTTTGAAAGCTCAATATCGATTTGCATATTTCATGAGTCAAGCTAAACTTATCATGATCACAGAAGTCAAAATGAGCCGAGCGTGAACAATGTTTTCACTAAGTTTGCTAAAAATGTATTTCCTCATTTACTAAAATCAATCCATTTGATTTTATGGGATTCCCATTTTTGCAAATGGAACACAAGGCCTAAAAACAATAACTAGTTAGTATGATCGGCCCAAGTTGCCATATTGCCGATTGTAGATGCAACACCCTGATCAAATCCATCCAACCACCAAATCATCAACAAATAAAGCATTCCATGGCCGATACGTGCCCCCTAATTCCCTGTTAGACGCGCTACAATATAATCTATCTTTCTAAATTAACTTCATTCTTGGTAGGTATCTGCCATAATTCCCTCGTGAGAAGGCAGAATATTCGAACTGCAACGGATGACCTAGGTCACGTCACACGAATTCACTATGAAAACAATTTTAGCCAAAGATGAACTCCTAGCAAAATGAATTGCCTCTGGCTGCTAAAGATTCTGCACCACCGTTAAAGGTAAGCAATTTATGAAGGTTACCCAAGGCCCAAGGGGTTTCACTGAAGTTTGAAGTTCAGAGTTTAGAAGAAATAAAAACCACCAATTTAGTCCCCATTGCTAGCGAGCTCGAAGGGATATATGGGGTACGTATACAACAATTAGCATTATATACACAAATTCAAGTTCAAATCTATAACCTTAGGGCTAATGACCCGAGTTTTAACCTCTGGACCAATGGCCCCCTTGAAGTTCTCAGTTTCCCAATGAAATTATTTACATGACAATCACCATTGGAAAGTGATTCAGCATGCATCTCCAGCGTCTGTGGTATCTCAGCAGCCTTTTGATAAACAACCACATGCCGTGGATATCAACTATGGCTACTGAGGAAGGTGAGAAGTAGCTGGTTCACCTGGTCAGGGAATTGCTCCTGAACAAAATGGGTACCTTCAGGCACGTAGATTGTCTCCAAGTTAGGGACATAAGTCTTCACCTCTCCACTTCTTATGTATTCCTTCATTCCTGGAAATTTTAACACATAGTCCTCCTCCCCCATGATCAGCATTGCCGGAACTTCGACTTTTGGATCTGGTATGTCCAAGTGTTTGTGCATTGACCTGTTACGGACATTAAAATGTTTCACAAGTTTTTGCGATTTTGATGAAAACATAAAAACAGGCACTCTAGTAACTAATGGGATGATGACGTTATTCAGTCAAACCATGGCTGCAGCTCTATACTGGGGGTGAAGGCAATATGGTATCTGTAAATAAAATGTTAAGAGCATGTGTAATACCCTTGGCCCTTAATTTATATGTATAATTCGATTAGGTGTTGAGTTTAGTTAACCATGTGGTATGTGCCTTCATACTTTTTTTGGTCTCCACATATTGCCACTGCTTCTAAAATAGCCGCATACCATTTTTCTTACACAAGATAGTATGACAAGAATGGCTTTTCTGTAGAAAAAATGGTTAATCAAATATGAAGTAACCATTATAGCAATTAACCATACAAAAATTCAGTACATCCGTGCTTTAATCATGCAAGACTAAGTAAGTAAAAAACATAGAGAAAATCAGTTTAATGATCCACCATTGTGCAGCATATTGACAAGGTCATCAACCAAACTTCGTAACACAAAACCAAAAAGAAATCCAAATTTGTCGGAGTTTGGAAGGAAAGATACTTCACTCAAGTTCTTCAGTAACATTAATGCTATAATATGTGTTGGAATTTGTTCAAAGGATATCCCTCACCTGTAAGGAACTTGTAATGCAGTTTGAAATCCGGAGTTCTCATATAAAGCACCATAGATTTCCATATCTTCATTGGTCAACCAAGGGGGTAAAGGAGTCGATGGTTCCACCATATCCATAATTTCCTTATCTTCCCCTGCTATTGGTATTTCATTTTTGGAGAATAGTATGTAGATGTTCCGAACGACTGTTTTAGCATCAAAGCGACAAAAATCAGCTTCAGCTCGTCCAGGTTCCTACAATGAATCTTATGAAGTGCATGAAAACCAGAAAGATATGTTCTCCAATTCTGGACATATATATCAGTATAATGACCACACGTACCCTCCATCTTGAGATGTAGAAACCTTCTGGAAGGCCCTTGAGATGTGTACTAGCATGTATGGGCCTGAACGGAAGACCCATTGTTACTACTCCTGAGATCCTCTTTGGGTACATAAGGGCAATGAGGTAAGCGATTCGGGATCCAAAGTCTTTAGCAACAAGAAAAACCTGTAAGTAAATAGGAGGGAGGGAAGGAGACATTATAACTTAGAAGAGACTAATCTTTCGAAAACTTTGTTTTATTTTTGGGTCAAATTAAAGCTCAATGAGCCGGAAACATTTTACCAAGTCCTTTCTAGTAAGGAAACAATCTAAGATGTGATATGGATTGTACCACAGAAACTCAAGCACCAAAGATCACATTTAGGGCTTCATAATGAGTATCAAAACTTTATTAAGCAAGACTGATTCTTGAGATCTACATTCCAACACACTCCCCAATTAACCCAAATGATAACCTTTTATATATATATATATATATAGGGAATGTTTCTAAAACGGGATTCCCGTTTCCGGACCTCCATGATCCAAACATTTTTTTGACGATCCGATCCGTCCAATGTGTTCAGAAAGTGTTTTCAAGGGTCCACGCGGGAAATCTTCAAAAAAAAAAATACCGGGAAGGGCTTGATCCAAACAGTTTTCGCAAAACACCTTTCCCGAAATCTTTTCCAAAATTTTTTCCATAAATTTGTGAAAACTGCTTGGATCAAGCCCTTCCCGGGTTTTTTTTTTGAAGATTTCTCGCGTGAACCCTTGAAAACACCTTCTGAACACATTGGACGGATCGGATTTTCCAAAAATAATTTGCAACACAAAAAAAATCATTTTTTTCTTATTTTCGGGAGGTGTGGACTAGAAGTTTTCCTTATATATATATATATATATATATATATATACGCCGGAGATCCTGTCAAGGATCCCGGAAGTCCCGGACCGAAGCGTTTTGAAGCCCTTCCCGGTATTTTTTGCATGATCCGAGCCGTCCAATGTGTTCAAAAGGTGTTTTCCAAGGTCCACGCGGGAAATCTTCAAAAAAAAATACCGGGAAGGGCTTGATCCACGCAATTTTTCACAAAAACTGCATATTTACAAAATTGCGTGGATCAAGCCCTTCCCGGTATTTTTTTTTGAAGATTTCTCGCGTTGGCCTTAGAAAACACCTTTTGAACACATTGGACGGCTCGGATCGTCAAAATTTGATCCGGAACTATGAGATCCGGACCCAAGGGTCCCGGACTAGAGAGTTCCTCTATATATATATATATATATATATATATATATATATATATAGAGTCCCGATCTAGTCCGGGAGTCCCGGATCCGGGACTCCACCTTCCCGATATTTTTTTGACGATCCGAACCGTCCAATGTGTTCAAAAGGTGTTTTCCAAGGCCCACGCGGGAAATCTTCAAAAAAAAACACCGGGAAGGGCTTGATCCAAGCGGTTTTTGCAAAACTGTAAATATGCAATTTTTGCGAAAAATTGCTTGGATCAAGCCCTTCCCGGTATTTTTTTTCGAAGATTTCCCGCGTGGGCCTTGGAAAACACCTTTTGAACACATTGGACGGCTCAGATCGTCAAAAAAATATCGGGAAAAGCATCAAAACGCTTCAATCCGGGAAATCCGGGATCCTTGATAGGATAATTCGTGTATATATATATATATCGGCAGTAAAATTTATTAGTGAAATCTTGACAAATGGTACATCAAGAAACCCCAATTGATAACTTTAGCAACTATCGCAAGACGGCAACTTGAGCATTGATATGGATTTGATCCTCAGTCCTAAGGTTCCTAACACCTTTTTAGGTAACGAAGAAACTTCACTTATGTGAATCGCGTGGATCCTAGATTCACAAAACCAACCATGTACTTTAGTTAATTTCCAATAGTAATTATGTCACAAATGCAATAGATAGTTTCAATTCTTCAACAGCAAACTTCTTAGAAATCAAAAACCCTTCTATGCCATGCAAACGTAACACATTTATTGAGCAACCGAGATTTGCTATCTAAGATGTATTTCACATTACACAAGAAGCAAGCCAAGAGATAACAGAGGCAAAAAGAATCCTATTTTCTCAAATATCCTTACCCCTCTATCCTAATGCATTGGTAGTAATGATTTGGTTAGAATTTCAAAACACACAAATATCTGGTCATGATTGTGCTTATGAGCACACTGAGACCTAAGGAGCACGAACACAAGCACAAACACAGATATGGAGACGTGATACAGAAATTCCAAACTAAATTAGACACGCCACTAGGCCTGTCCGATAGTATCGTTGTGTGTTCCCAACAGGTGTCCTCAGTGGGTTCGACGTGAATAGTTAACCACTTAGGTGTGTCGGTGTTTCGACATAGATTGTGGATACCGATGAAGGAGGAATTCAACTCATAAGAAGTGGGAGATTCTTTGGGAAAGCAATTGTAGTATTCCTACATCTACTCCCCTTGGTCCACACCCGTAAAGGAACTAAGCAACTAAGGAGACTTCTTTTATTCATTCAACTATGAAAATAGTTTGAGAGCCTCCACATCACATTCTCATTTTTGCATTAGAGAATTTTGGGTGTCTGGAGATAATTACATAATTCATTCTCAAAACTGAACAATGAAGATATAACTTGAGAATCAACTGAAGAGGAGTTCTCCATTCTCATTTTACATGAAGATAGAAAGGCAAATTACCCCTAACATTTTCATGAAATCACTTCACTCGAATTACTGACCAAGGGCAACATGGTCCAAAAACAACTTAGAATCTGTTCCTCAGATTTTACCTCAAATACTACTCTAATGCAAAATCTATTACGCGCATGCCATCCAAACACTTACATGGATTCATAATCTATTCTAACTATAATTCAAAATCTATATAAGCTACAATCTAAAATCCCAAATCTTAAAACACAAAAAATTGTATCCCGACAGGCCTTTCTTTGAGTAAATCACACTAATGGACAATTAGGGACCGTCTTATAGTGAAGTCCCAATACAACAAAGTCATTCTGTAGACAAATGTTGTATGCTATTTCTATTATAACACTACTCTTGATTTATTTTCATTTTTTTAGCCACCAATAAGAATGGAACCTGTAGTGGGCAGAATCTGACAAGGATTGGGCCGAAGACCCGCCTCCGTATGGGCTTGTCACAATGGAGCAACCCAAAGCACATTAGGGCACGTTGGGCTGAACGGTATTTTTTAGAGGAGATAGAAATGGTGGCATTCTAGTCACAGTACGAGAATGTTAAGGGGTGGGTATATATGTAAATCAATCATTTTAATGTGGTAAGATTTTTGGAGGAGAGATTGGGATGTAATGCTATTAGTAAGTCCAATGAAGTGATTCTGTAATTTCTCGTCAGAGTTCCAATTGATTTACCTTTTGGGGGCTGGTCTACATGGGCGAACCTAAAGAAGAGCCCCTTCTATGTCTCGTATTGACAATTTCTAAAATCTCACGAGTGGGAGGAGCACTTTCATAATTTTCCCCAGTTTTTGTTGCCAAGGCCTGTGTCGAATCATGCTCCAATTCAAAAAATCACCCACAGAGGACCTTTTTTAATTCTTAGTTTGCATGTTCATTCATCAAGTTGCGCAGTTGTGCAATTACAAATATACAACTCCCACTTATACTTAATTAGCACTCTTATACCTAGTCATTCTTCCAAACACTTGAACAAAATGATCGAACTACAAAGTACAAACCAACATCTACTCTTAAAATTATACTTTCAAATTTCAATCACTAATCTTCTGAAAAATATATTATGCACATATAATCCAAACATTTTTACAGATCCTGATTAAAATCTGTACAATTCAAAATCTGGAAATAATAATTTTCTACCGAACAATAATGGCTCCTAGAATCTCAAAAGTTACAGAGACTAGTTTGTTTCATTATTACTTTTGAGTAAACTTCAAGTCAAGTAAAGTTTATTTTTTTTAAGAAAAAATTATCCATGTATCCATTATATAAATTACAAAGAGAGATTTTGAAACAAACTGAAATCGTTAATCCAAAGCCCAAACTGCCATATTCGGATCATTTTCATTTTCCAGAAAGTATCTATAATCGAAAATTCAGAATCTAAAAGAAAATTGCTCACAAGACATCAGCCAAATCACAACACACACTTCGCGAAAAACAATCAAGACAGACGCACACAAAAAAAAAAACAACAACAACAATGAAATTTGGTGTGGTTCATCAACTGCGTAGTGTAGTTGAGTACATGTAACAGCACACGCCACTCTTCAATATGTAAGTGAAGAAAGTATGAGAGTTACATCGGCCGCACCGGTAAGTAATACTTTGGGGCGGACTCCGAATAATTAGCAAAGCGCAAATTAGACCAAATGAGCTTCACAAACTCAACCCCAAAAGGGTGAGTGGGCTTAAGTGCTCCTCCCTCCCATACACATACACGATCCAACAAGGTTCAAGTCCAGCAACTGCAGGACAGGACTAGAGTGGAGGGCCCATTATCCATCTAGGCTAGTTGTCCCCTCCCAACTTTTTTGCCGTTCAGAAAAAAAATAATAAATAATAATAAATTACTCCTAAAATACTCCTCAGCACCTCTCATAGTTAAATCCCGGCATTTTATCTCGACAATTCATATTACTATTCTCGGGTAGGAATGGTATCTTTCAGAAAGATACTATTGACAAAATCTGGACCATTTTAAATCATCTTTCACCAAAAAAACTGTCTTTATTATCCCAATAAATTCAAACCTAAACTGAATCGCAAGCTGAGAAGAGATTTTTCCTAAGTACCTTGGGAATGTCGAGAGCATCGAGGAGTGCGACCAAGTCATCGATGAAGTCAAAGTGTGAGGTCTTTTCGGGTTCGGGTGGCGGGTCGGACAGCCCGTATCCTCTGTAATCGGGTGCGATAACTCGATAACCGGCGTCTGCGAGGGCGATCATCTGGTGGCGCCACGAGTACCATATCTCGGGAAAGCCGTGGAGGAACATCACCGCCGTGGGGCCTGTTCCGATCTCAGCTACGTGGAGCTTCAGACCGTTTACTTCGACGTGCTTGCGGTGTATTTGATCCATTGAGTTTGTAGAGATGGCCGATGGAGAGAGAGAGAGAGAGTGAGTAGCTGCTTATGGCTTTAGAGAGAGAATTAGGTTCAGTCCAACTTTCCGGTGGTGTCCTCGTCGCCAGTGTAACACCGGGTTTGGTAGAAGACAAAATAGAAGATTTGAGGGATCAAAGTAAACTGTCCGGAACTTGGAGCATCTCGAGTCTTCACTCAGGCTCTGTTTTTTTTTTGATCAATTCTCAGGCAGGCTCTGTTTGGTTCTTACGGAAAGGAAGAGAAAGGGAGAGAAAATTTTAAAAAATTCTCTTTCATTGTTTAGTTCTACAAAAAGAGGAAGAAAAATATTGGCCTTGTTCGGTTGGGAGCTTAGCTCCGGTTTTGGCATTATTTCAGTTTTGATTACATCATCACTTTTCTCACTTTTTACTCTATCTCTCTCCACTTATTACACCTGCTTACATTATCAAAACTAAACTAAACTCCCTCAAAACTCCCAACCGAACAAGGCCATTCAAATTCTCATTTAACTTTCCTCTCATTTTCTCTTCAATTTTCCCTCTAATTTTCTTCTTAATTATTTTTTCTTCTTTTCTCTTTCTTTCCCTAACTTCCAAACACAGCATCAATCTTTTAACCAAATTTGAGTAAAATTTTGAGTAAAAACTTGATTTGATATGGAACACTCCAATGGGCAAAAGCAAATATAGGCATAATTTTAAGTAACGACTTCATTAATGGCACAATTGTAAATTTGAGAGGGGAAAAATAGCCTTAAAATTTTGAATAAAGATTTGGTTCAAATCAAATTTGGTGAAAATTTTGAGTAAACTCAAATTTGGTAATAGGTTTGAGTAAGGAGTGGAGTGATGTTTTTGTTGACTTTTACTCAAATTTGAGTTTAAGTGTAAACTTGAGTCAAGAGTAGAGATGCTCTTACGCTCTATTTTGTACCTGAAAAAAAATAATAATAATAATAATAATAATAAAATAGAGGAAAGAGGGAAAGCCGTGGAAGGAAGATAAAATTATTAAATTTTCCCTTTCGCTATTCAGTTCTTAAAAAGGAGGAAGGAAAATATTCAAATTCCTATTTAACTTTTCACCTATTTTTTCTTCAATTAATCCTCTAATTTTCTACTTAATTATTTTTTCTTCTTTTCTCTTTCTTTCCTTAAGTTCCAAATAAAGCCTAAAGGTGAGGGGGGAAATTTCTTCTCCCCAACAGACAAAGAAAAGCTGTGTTGAAAATTGTGCAGGGAAGACGAAAAGCCAATTCTTAGTATGTCACTTTTTTTTTTTTTTCAAAATACAATCTACTTCTAATTTATGGCTCTTCTGGGTGTGGTGACGGTGGAACCTTTTTCTTATTAGCTGGAACCGATGGTGGTGGTTTTTGTTATCTAGATCAATGAGCATCACATTGATTCTTTGATGGGTGCTTCGTGAAATGCTGGTTGTAGCAGAGCATTTGCATTGTTGGTTTAGTGGGTTTAGTGGCTTGGCTACTTGGACGATGGTGGGGGGTTTATTTCGCTACATTTAGGTGCCAATAAGCTTAGAGAAATCACCACAGATAAATAGGAAATATCCGCAACAATCTTTTCTACTTTCCACGGTTGCATTTCTTTCCAAAAGTTACTCTATTGATTTTAGAGTTTTGTAGTTGGCCTCGGCCATGTTGCACAATGCCTAATCGTGCCGCGGAGCTCTCGACTATAGGTGCAATAGTCACTTGGTTTGTATCGGACAATTTCTGCATGGAAGCTTCGTCATTCGTGAAGCTACCGGGACGACAACGTTTCCACAATGTACATTGATCATGGACATCTGGCGGGCGAACAATCACTCACTGAATATATATTTTTCATTTGTTTTGGTTATGTTTTATTTTCTTGTTTGTATGTTGTCTTTTTATCCGGTATCCGGTAGTTTGTATTAACAATTCTCTTGAAATGAAATTCTCACTCTTTGGCTTAAAAAAAAAAAAAAACTCATTAAGAACTAAATCGTTTTAAGACAAAAATACCCTCATTTGTAATGATTATCTCACACAAAAGCATGTCAAATGCTAGATGATATACTCATTTTCATAATTTGGCATCAAAAAGTATTTTTGAGCAAAATTATAGACTGCCTCTCTAGTAGTTGATTCTATTTTTAACTATTTTTTCCCTACCTCATTTTCTCTTATTTCTTGACTTGAATTCAACTATCTACGTCATTTTAATCATATTCTCAAATAAATTTTCAACCACCGTTTTCAATTACCTTTTCAGCCCATGTTCCCAACTAATATTTCAAACTCCGTTCTTAAAGCTACCTTAAAAGATTGTAGGAAAGTTTTTTTGTTTGTTTTAACACTTTCACCTATTTTTCATACTAATCAAATACTTAATACTATTTTTTTTCTCCACTTTCTATCTTTTCACACCAATGAGACAGGCCTAAGACTCTGTTTGGAACGTAGGGAAAGAAAGAGAAAATAAAGGAAAATTATTAAGAAGGAAATTGGAGGAAAAATTGAAGAAAAAATGGGAAAAAAGTTAAATAGGATTTTAGATTTTAAATATTTTCCTTTATTTGTTTTAAGATCCAATTTAAATTTCAATAAAGCTACGGACACAACCAAATTTACACTACCAATGCACAACCAAGTGCAAAACGGCGTCGTTTTGCATTTAGGAAAAATAAAAACTAAAAACGCTTCCCCTTCCTTTCATTACTCGATAGAGAGAGAGGGGGAAAGGGAAAGAGGGCAGCGACCAGCAAAGCCCACCACCACTAGACGTCATCGCCACCGGCGACCACCACCACCATCGGCGAGAACCTCCTCGGTGACGCCATATCCCACCACGAAGGTCTCTCTCTCTCTCTATCTCTCAATCGAACGAACTTCTCTATGTCGATCGATCGATCGAACTTCTCTCGATCGATCACTGCTCTCTCTCTCTCTCTCTCTCTCTCTCTCTCTCTCTCTCTCACACACACACACTGATTGATCGAACACATTGCCGTTTTGGAGGAAAAAAAACCCTAATTTTGAAAATTAAAATAACCCCGTAATAAAAAAATCCCCAATTTGGGAAACCCTAAAAATGGCGAAAAGTAGCATTTTTGTGCTGGTTATCACAGTTGTTTTTTCTTTCTTTTTGCCGATGTCAATGGAGAGTATGTGGCTTCTGGGTGTTCAAGTGCTCATGCTACTTTCTAACTAGGCAGTCATGCTTAGTTGTGCATCTGTATGTGTAGACGGGGAACATGTATTTTTGTGTTGTTACTTTTTCCTTTGATTATTTACTGATCATTGTTATTGCAATTTCAGGATTCTGCCATAATTGTGCTCAATTAGCCACCCAAATTTTGCTGAATTTGTTGTTTCTTTATGTGGCCTCAAGTCTCTGATTTAGATGTCCATCTTGTGCTTGTTTCTTTGGACAAACAAAGAATGCCAAGTTTGCAGAGTTGTTCATAGTTGTACGTGGAAGTGATGGATAGTCATTTTAGTGATCATAGTTCTTTTTCTTTAGGATACTTGTTTGTTTTGGATGGAAATTCTCATATTCCATAGCAACGGTTTGGGGTACTGTAATTTTGCCAATGGAAAACTAACTTTTCTGAGATCCGAGCTTATGTGTCAAATTTTGGCTCTGGGTATGTTTGAAATCTTTTTTTTTTCTAGTTGTGGAAGCAACCGTAGAGCTTAGCACTATATAGTACCAAGTTGGTAGATGTTGCTACTTTCTGCTATGCTATGCGTTTGCTAGTGACCACAGGCAGATTGGGGCCTTTGATAGATCAATTGTCCTTATGTTTTTGCAAGGCCATCATTGGTATGGTTTTCTCTGCAGTACCTGTTTTATGAGAGTGATTCTGTATAGATAAAATGTAAACCGTAAAGGAATAGCCAACGGAGACGTTTCATTCTAAT
Source organism: Vaccinium vitis-idaea (assembly GCA_963854785.1). NCBI lineage: Eukaryota > Viridiplantae > Streptophyta > Magnoliopsida > Ericales > Ericaceae > Vaccinium > Vaccinium vitis-idaea. The sequence goes on from OY978224.1 coordinate 13,210,191, forward strand.
GCATTTTGGAAGCTGTTTTCTGCTTGTTTTGGTTGTGTAGGTAACCTCATTTCTGCTTGTTTTGGTTGTGTAGGTAACCTCATTGTACATTTTGGAAAATTTAGACCAGATCTTACTGGAAAATGGAATGAAACTGTACCTCTGCTGCCCAGGACACTTCAAGCGCACTGGAAAACAAACATGTGGTGCAAGTTTTGGAAGGGGAAGATACTTTGGCTGTGATCAGAGCCAATTGTGCTTCAAGAGATCAATAAATGGGATATGCAGCATTTGGGGACCAAGCACCTGGAAACCTCCTCACTGGCTTTGGATTTTTTTAACACATGAAGATAATGAGAAAGGATAAATGTTGTTTGTAATTGTGGCTGCACTTGGTATATTGTCAAGTACCAAGAATGCTAAGAATGTCTCACAGTTGTATTGTACAAGAGATTAATAAATGTGATAATTTCTTCAAAGAGCTTTGGCTACTTTAATTTCTCTACTTTCAGTTTTATTGGCGTGGCTCATATATATTGTCGATCTTCTTGCCTTTTGTCACTGTTGTTATTTGTTTGAGACGCGAGGCGTCAGGCTAGGCCATAAAGCAAGGGCACCCTGTCAAAATTTTCCTGGAAATGACAATTTAATTTTGTTCCAAATAGTTCATAAAAACAGAGAGATAGAGAGTTCATTGCTTAAAACTGAAAACTGAAATTGATCATTCCCTTGGCATTGACCTCATTTTCTAAGGATTCCAAAAACTGAATTTTTTTCAAAAGGTTCTTTTTTAACAAGCAATTTCAAAGCAAATAAACTTGAAAGTGATCATTCCCTTTACCAATCACAGAGCATTTAGACACAGGATACGGACACGGACACAAGATACGGATACAGACAGGATATGGATCATTCCCTTTACCAATCAAAGATACGGATACGGATACAAGATATAGAGAAGGACACAGGATACGGATACGGACACAGATTGCAAGTTACATATCCAAGTAACAAAAGTTCAACAAATATAATTAAACACAATGCAGCCTTACAACAGTGACAAGTTCAACGAAAGCAGTCTTAATGTTAATAGTAATACGGATTCATCAAAGTCATAACCCAAAAAAAAAAACAATATATAGTCACCATTTCCCTAAAACAAGCAATTGAACTACTCTTCACCATTCTCCGTTGCATTCATCAATTCCATAAAACTTTGTTGTCCTCCGCATACCTTCCCTTGAGTTTCCGGTAAACTTGGTTGTGTTCCTCCCCAATATTGGCCTTGGTCTTCTAAAAAACTTGATTGTCCTCCTCCTCCCCAATCTTTACTACCCATAATAGTTGAATGGCCTCTCCAAACTTGACCAAATTTGGTTTGTGAACTTAGAAAAGAAGGCATAAATTGGTTCAAACTTGGAGAAAATGGGAACATGCTTCATACTTGTTTAGGGCATGTCATACTTGTTTAGCAAGTACGTCGTGTCAAAGGTCACGACATCACCGAACTCCTTACAAGCTGCCCTACTCCTCGCATCAGCCCAGAATACATTTCGCAGTCGACCCTTTTCATTCAAATCCATTGCAAAAAAGAAGTCAGAATTGTTGGCTTGCATTCTCGTGAAATAACGATGCATCGCTTCAGCATCTCCTTCCACAAGTCGCAAACGTCGAACCTTGTCCATATAATTTCGACAATCCTTCTGAAGATATGGAGCCTCACCAGGTCCTCCAGCCTCCCTCTGTAGTGAATCATAACTCTGGTGCAATTTGATCCCGGCTTTAGCATGCAATTCAAGCTTTCTTTTTACATTTTTATCCAGTACCCTACTGCTCTTGAAATACCTTACCTTTCCCGGGCTCTGTTCATGATTGTGCTCCAAATCAACTCGGTTGAACCTCCACTTTCCATCTGGTTGTATACGAACAGTAACATGAGCTGGACAGTTAATTTTTTATTGTGGCCGTGGTTTGACCGGGTTGCTTGATTTTACCCTTGGCTTTCCTGCGCGACTGCATGAAAGTGTAACATCCTTCAAATTTCCATCTTTTCCCTTTCTCGATGTTCTTTTTGCCACAGCAAACCCACTTTCTCTAGCATATCTCAAGTAATACTGATAAGCATCCTCCGATGTCTCGAATGCCATTCCTTCCTTTGGTTCTTCAAGTCTATCTTCACAACTTTCTGTCACCTCCTTCCTATCTTGAGTAGTATCTACCTCATTTTCGTCTTCATTTTCTGAGTCTCCACTCCATACCTCTTCTTCTTCTCCACACTCTTTGTTTGGAGGCATTGCCGACGGAACGGACTCCGGCGACATCATCTACTGGTTCAGAAAACAAAGGAAATTAATTAGTTGAGGCCAAAAAATAATCAACGTAATGTGTACGTGGCATGAACAACATTGTGCTAGAAACGTCAAATTAAACCTAGTAAACATGCCTCAATTCTCAGAATGAACAACAGACCCAGACAACAAGTCCTACCCAACATTAAAAATAACCCTAAAATTGTATGTATGTAAGAAATCAAGTGACAATAGAGCCCAAAACACAAGGCAAAAGTCAAGAACACAGTCTAAAGCACAAGACAGAAATCAAACAACAACAGTCAAGCACTCCAATTTAGGGTTTAAAAAATTAGGGATTTTTCAATTACGGGTTAGTTTCGAATTAGGATTTTTTTTTTTTGTAACACAGGAACTCCATTTAGGCCTCATACAACACAGAGAGAGAGAGAGAGAGAGGGAGGGAGAGAGAGACCGACCTTGGCGGTGTCTCTGTTCGAAGCGTTCTGTAAACAAAGCCCAAAAATGGTGGCAGTCGCCGGAGGTGGAAAGCCGCTGAGGTTGGCTCCGGTTGGCGTTGGTGGAGGAGGAAATCAAGGTGGTGGTCGCTTTCGTCTCTGTATCGATCTCCTGTGAAGTTTTGCAGAAAGCCCGCGTGTTTTGAGTTTTTGAGAGTTTGAGGGAGCCAACGCAGGTTTTGAGTTTTTGAGAGTTTTTTTTTTTTTTTTTTTTTTTTTTAAAGAAAAACGACGTCGTTTTAGTAGTGGTTGTGCATTGGTAGTGTAAATTGGTTGTGTTCGTAGCTTTATTGTTTAAATTTTTATCCTCCTTTCCACATCTTTCCCTAGAACCCATAGAAGAACCACCGTGTACGCGGTACGAGAAAGACAGAGTCAGTGTGTGAGAGAGAGAGAGAGAGAGAGAGAGAGAGAGAGCGCGAGAGAGGGAGGGAGGGAGGCGGGATGAAGTTCGCAGTGAAGGCATGGAGCAAAGGAAGAGCACGGGCAGGTGTTTTACAGTTTGTAAGCAGCAGCGGCAGCAGAAGCAGCTCCCCTTGCCCAACGGAGATTGAAATAGAGACACCAGCTCTCCTCCTCTCCACTCGCAAAGGGTTGCCATTTTTCATCTCCCCTGATCTCCTTCCCTCCCTCCCTTCTCCTGATTCCCACCTCCTCCAGTTTAGCCCTCTTCACTTGTAAGTTTCTTTAACTCCTGCCTCTCTCTCTCTCTCTCTCTGGTGAGGTATTTAGCACTTTCCACATGCACACAAGCTGTATGATAGGAGTATTTGTCTTTCTATGGAAAAATTGGTTTTTGAGACGCAGATATTTATTCAGCCTGTTCGAAACCATGAATGAGATATTGTCTCCCTCCAAGTATCTCCATTTAGTAGTGGTCGACGAAAAGTATCCTAGTACGGGAAAATTATTAATTGCGTGGCCCTTCTCTACCACACAATAGTATGGACTACCACACAGTAGCATGGACTCCACTGCAAAGTGGGTGGATCCTACAACAATGTGGAGAGAGAGAGAGAGAGAGAGAGAGAGAGAGAGAGAGAGAGAGAGAGAGAGAGAGAGAGAGAGAGAGAGAGATTCATTTTACCTCATATGTTTGGGGCGCCAATAAATTGATCTCTGTTTGACAGAAAAATGTGTTTTGTGACGATATGGAGAGTTTCCCATAAATGAATAGAAACATAAAGAAAAGCTAAAAATGCATGTATACAATCCAAAAATAATAGCTCAACAAAAAAATTGAACAAGAAATAACCAATAAAAGTAGTTTTAATGTATGATATTAGAAAAATCGTAAGGAAAAATTGGTTGCAGTTAAAACAGCTAGTTCACCGTCAGAGCAACATTCCTGCAATTTAGCAATTTGGCACTTGTGTTGCTGTAGTATGGTGGCTTGGCACGTGAAGGAAAATTGAATAGGTTTGTGAATCACGATGTTTAAGTGCTATTTCAGATGGCAAAGTTTGATTGCCAGACGAATTTCGGAAGGACCACACTTCTTAGAAGGTTTCAAGTCAGGGTGCCTCAAGATGGGGCAAGTGTCATGTCTGTCGGAAAGGGTTGGAACTGGAGTTGGAATTACCTCTTTTTGCACTTTTGTATATTCGGGGTAGGCAAATGGTACCACTGTTGGCACTACTATCTCAGTGGGGTCTGGCAGATATCCTTAAGATGGCATGCGATGACCTGGCAAATTATTTGCTAAGTTTGACTGGAGGCGATAATGGTAGAGTGTAGATGAAGAGATGATATTTCCCAACGGTCAGTTAGTTTTGAGAGATGAAGGGTGATAGTCTTTATCGAAACATTATCCGAAAGTCACTGCAGCCTGTGGTCTTGGAATTTGTCTGTAGCATGGGGGGAAATGCCTGTTATGGACTGATAACTGCAATTGGCAATATGGTACAGTATTTCTGAATGAACCATCTGGGAGGATGTGAATTAGGATTGTGATTGACTCATTGTTTTGGGGAAAAAGAAAGGATATGTGATGCCTCTTTGCTCTTTTTCTCTCTTCCAGATAAATGATGGATGTGTAGACCTTCAGTTGCTCTATTGGCTGTTTCTTCTATATTTGGCAGTGTTCTAAAAGAAGGTCTGGAAGGCCGAGTACTCGTCGCCTGGGCGCTAGAAGGCCCCTCGCCGACTAGTCCAACTAACCCACTAGTCGCCCGACTAGACCGACTATCCCGACTAGTTGCCCGACTAAGCGCCGAGTACTCGGCCCTGGAAGCTATGCATCTCTGCATACCTTAAGAGACCACATTATCATTTCCCTTCCTAAGTTTGGACTATCTGACTATCTGTCGATTAGTCGCATGTTCATTCAATGAGGGCCATGCCTGATTGCAAGTGTTTAGAGTTTTTCCCCTTAAGTAGAGAATCATTTGTTAGTACAGAATCTCACTGTTTTTGTTCCCTGATAGGAAATTGAAGTTCGTCATCATCCTGTACACTTGTAAACTTTGTAGTTTATTATGGGCTAGATCATGATTGTCATTCTTTGTTATTCAGCTTAGAGGGCATTACCCCAGAAACTATTACAACTATTGGAGGGCTGCATGAGATGCTTGGTTTGCATGAATTTAGATTTGCAGCTGTTCCAAGGGATTCTATTGTATGCCTTCCCCATTGTGATGGCACAAACAAGTTGGGAGCCTCTTTTGAAACTCCCTTTGGTCGCATCTTGGTAATTATACTAAATTTTTCATAATTCTTTTTTTTTTTTCTTTCTTTCTTCTTTTTTTTTTCCAGCTAGGAATACTTTTCTTGGTCGTTTTAATTTTTCACATGCCTGCAGATAAAACCTTCAGAGTACATGAAATTTATTGATTCTATGAAGCCAAATTCATGGACCACTTTAGCTGATGAAGTACCTGCATGGGTTTCTCAGAAGAGGAACAAAACCTCAGTAGACCGAACCATAAGGTGGCTTGATGATTGCATTGCGTTAAGCTCGGTAAGTCTCCTGATTAAACTATTTTCAATTTTTAAAATCTATATTCCAGCAAAATGCATTCATTGTGTCTGAACGTGGTAAACCAGTTAATGATATGGATTGTGGTACAGTAACATGTTCAAAAAATATAACTATAAAACATGATATGACAATGTGACTTGAAGAGACCGAATTAACTATGAAATGCCCTAGGTCTTCTTTCGGGAGCAGTATGGGCTAATGAAGCATGGGGATCATATTGGTGATGGATGTAAAGAGGCCATATGTCGAATGATATATGAACCATGTTCTTGTGCAGTACAATCTGTTAATTGTTTTGATTAGTTAAAATGATTCATGTACTAATTACTGTAATGTGTAGAAAGGTGGGAATATTTTTGGTGCCATTGTTGGAGGCTCTAGTGTGGAAGAACGGCGACGAAGTGCTCAGGAAGTAGCTAAGCGAAACGTATCAGGTTTCTCCTACTAGCTTTTATTTTTAATATCTAAGTATTTGTCTACGTGAAGAGATTTGCATTTCCAGTTCAATAATTACTTTAAGGTCCTCAAGTAAGAAAATTCTTCTTTATCCCGAGGCGTTGTAACAACTCGTTTCTATTGGATTTTAGATGCAGTTATCTTCTCCATGTGATTCAGGGGCCGATCCACATTTACACCAGGGGGTCACATGCCCCCCTGTTACTTATACTCCCATCGGTTTCCAATACATTTATTTATCCCCCTCAAAAATTGTATTAGTCACCCTAGTATTTAGAAATTACTCCTGATTAAATTAATCACTCTTTTAGCTCTTAAATATAGAAAAGTTACTCCTTAATCAATTTGCTTTATTCTCTCTAAAGAATAACTCTGTGTCTTGATTATCTGTTGTCAGTCTTTGATTGTTCAATTTTGTACGGAGTCTACTCATGTTCTTGAAATTTAGGAATTCTAAGACAAGCTCTAACACTCCTACTCGCACGTGGAGAGATAAACAACGGATCCATATTATAGCGACGAACAAGGACACAAGGTGCGCTTAAGGCACAAACAACGGGACAATCAATTAAGAGAGTCTTGTCCAAAAGCCTAGCTCTGATACCATATTGAAGATCCGACTCAAAGCCAATTGACAATCAATTTAGATCTCTCACTCATCAACATTGGCCTTTGGAAGGCCTTTGGGGTTATTTTTATTTATAGCCCAAGGCGGCCCCAAACATGAAGTGCTTGTAACGGCTATAAAGTTCGTGAATTCTTACCATGTTGGTTGACCAAAGTTTTCAATGCAGACGAAGCAAGTTGGTCAATTGCTCTTCGAAGGCTGGTGTTTCCTTTCATACCCACCACCAATGCTCTATCTCTCTTCGGCATGTCTCCATGGTCAATCTTGTTGTCCCACAATTCTCCGATGACTAGTGAGTCAGTTTCATGTATTGTCTTGACGATCAACTTCCTGTCCAATCTTTTTGCACAATTGAAGCTTCCACTCTATGATTCAAGTGCCAATTGTGCGGCCCTGATCCAAAATGAACGAATTTTCCCTTAAAGTAGTCATATTTAGTAAATAAATGTATAGGGAGCTAAAAATAATGTACAGCGGTACACCTGTACCTATTATTGAACCTCTCCTTAGATTATGTTGCATATATTAGATAGAAAGTGTTTTTAAATGGATGCGTATACAAATTGTTTGTCTCCTAAGCCACTCTAAACATATGTGAACGGTGAACCCATAGTTTATCCCTGCGATCTGTGTGTGACTTTGTAGTTTCTAAAGTGTTATATTGATCCCTGGTTGTATACAAGTGTGTCGTGTGTGTGCCCAATAAATGCCATGCATGCGTGTGTAAAATGTCAAGTAGAAAGCCAAGTGATAAGTTAGCAAGCAATTTGTGGGGCTTCGTAGGGTGAAGATTTCTTCCATGATTGCAAAGGTAAAGAATTTTTGGTTGAAATTTTGGGGCCAAAATCTTCACCTATACATATATGTACTTAAGATCATCACATCATAAAAAAACGCAATGGTAAAATGCTTCCAGCAGCGCTGTCAAGTTTTCCTATTTCATGCTCTACAGTAAGCAGCCCATTGCATCAACTTGCATATTACTCTCAAGTATAACATGCTTAAGGATATAACACATATCAGCATATGTGATCGGACTCGGTTATGTTCAGTTATCTATAGTTCTCGAAATAAGCACAATGTTGTATGCAGGTTACTGGATTGGTGGGTTTGGGCTTGGTGAGAGCATGGATGATCGCCCTCCTCTCCTTAATGCTGTTACGGTATAGCTGTCTTTTATCCATTCATTCTTGTGGTTGTGTTGCATTATTTTTGGACGGGGAAGTAAGCAGTGTGTTGCATATACTTTGTCCTTACTGCGTGATGCAACGCAGTAATCAAAAGTTCGAGTGCAAATCATTGAATAACTTAATGTTCTGGTATCATAGAAGCATACATTCTCTGACGACGAGAAAAGAATTGCTACAACTACAGATAAGACAATGTTCAGCAACTGAATTTTCAAGTTAGATTGAAGGTTTAGTACGCAGTGGGTATTCCCCGTTGACTCCAGTTGTAATATGTGGGCAACAGAATCTGATTTTTGTGATATTTAATATTAAAGTCATGTATCTACTGTGCACGTATGAATGGGGGAATGGCTTGGGTTCGATGTCCCCTACCTTTAAATGGTGCTAATTAAAAAAAATGGATATTGAAAATCCTAAAGAAACGGGCTTGTTGTATGGGTTGACGTTAGGTTTTCAACCTACAAAAGAATCCATCTTATAAAGATTGGTCATTGTTTGATGAAGATTAGTAATTGCATAGTACATTTTTTGTGGTAAAAACACTTAAGCAGTCACTGAATGCTTATTTGGCCCTGTCAAAATCACATAAATTTAACTCGACATAAACTTAGTATTCTTATTTTTGTGCAGAGTCTTTAATATTTTCCGTAAGTTATTGTGGAATGGAAATATGTTGTGTTTACAAAACAAAAATGCTTGTTGCAGGATAGTTTACCGCAGCAAAAGCCACGTCAGATTTGTGGCCTTGGACTTCCAGGTATCAGGCTTAGTTTTGTTACTCTTTGCGTTTCACGGACCACCTCATATGAAAGTTTGATGTCTGATTTAGTGTTTTAGGTTGGTTCTGGTAGTACTAATTTTCCTATTGTAAGTCTCTGTGTATGAGCCTGCTAAATAGTACATAGTTCTAGGCTTCTAAGTTCTAACATATGTTCATCCTTGGATATATTTGTCTAATCTTGTAGATTTGGTTGTCTTTTGTTGCTGAATTTAATTGTTTTTTCTCCCATTTCTCTAGAGGAGGTCTTGCAGGGAATCGACTCAGGAGTTGATCTTTTTGACACCACGTACGCAGCTTACCTCAGCACGATTGTATTACGACTCATTCATTCATTCTTTTTTCTTTCTTAAAGTTAAAATACTTTGGATTTCCTTGTAGGTATATTTACCATCTTACAACGGGAGGCTTTGCGCTTACTTTTCCGCTGGAAAGAATTGTGCGAAATGTTTCAGACCCTCAGCTAAGCAATATGGGAAGTGATGGAACAAAGATTAATCTGAACTCCGAGGTTTACAGGTAGATATCCTCTTGTGGTTGAAATCTGATCGGAACCTGAACTGAAATTTAATTGCGTGGAGACGTGAACAAGGCTTTATAGGTATTACTTTGTTCAATCATCACTGATACAGAAATTCAAAGCTTTCTGATGTCTTATGAATGGCTCATTAACTGATTTATGGTTTCTTTGTTGATTGATTAAATAAAGTTTTTGAACTTTATTCCCGAACTATGTTAAATCATGTTCACAAATCACACTTTTTAAAAAACTCGTTTGCATAACACGCTTTTGTTGTTAGTTATTCTGTTTTAACAAAAAATTAGAAAATCATTAAACTTAAGACAAAAACGTGGTAAGGAATCACGCTTTTATAAAAGCATCATTTTGAAACCACACCTTTACAGAAGAGTGATGACGATATTTGCATTTTCTTCCCCATTTCCCCACTAATGAAATCATACCCCAAATCCATCCTCCGACTCTGCAGTTCGATCTCATTCTCATCCTCCCTCCATCACCCCATCTCTGATTATTAACCCACCTAACTTTATCTTCTCCTCCCTCTGCTTGCCAAACCCAAAATATTGCGGTAAAATAGTTAGATTTTTTTACTTGTTACACAATGTTAGGGTTAAGAATTGGGGATTCTCTGTTTACTTTCTGTTTCCGATGAGCATTTTTTTGCTTCAAAGCAGAGATCGTGAATCTGTCAAACCCAGCTGTGTCTCTAGCGTTACTTCACACTGTTAAATAACCCATTCCGGTGAAACCCTCTTTTGTTCAAAATGGAAAGCAGGTAGAAGAAGATGAAATCAGTGGGTTTGAGAATGTGATTGAAAGAGATAAATGGAAATAGTGTGTTAATGGCCTAAACTTTGAATCTTGTGGGAAGCACTCAATCTTTAGTGCTGGAGTGAAGAGTTGGTTTTTTTGTGTGATAAACTGGAGAGAGAGAGATGGTGAAAAGTGTGAAAACAGAGTCTAAAATTGACAGGGGATAAGCGTGATTCAAAATCACGTTTTCAGGGAACCATAGAAGCATGTTTTCTAACAATGCTTTCTTATTAAGTTGATCTCTTATTAAAAATGGACTAAGTAACAATAACGTGTTACACAAACATGCTTTATTAAAAACATGATTGCTAAACACGATTTAAAGTAGTTTGGGGACAAAGTTAAAAAAAATGTGTGATTTAGTCAATAAATTATTAACAAAACCGTACATTGTTGATGAGCTTTATGAATTGACAGGAATTCAAATCATTCAAACTTCTGAAATTTCAATACAGGTTGTTAAAAAGGAATTGATAGAAGTTCATAAGAAAACAAAATTCGATGAGGCTTAAGTATTGGACTATAAATGCATATCGGAACACAAGAACCTGATGCAATCTATTTGACTACTAGTAATTCAATCATGGATGTCTAGTTGTGTTTAAGGGGTTGTGAGGTGTCTTAGATGGTTAGGGTCTTTGGTAGGTAGATTTATCATTTTGAACACAGAATTGCTGAGAGCTAGGCTCTTTTTGTCCCTTTTGGACTCTCTCTCTCTCTCTCTCTTTCTCTCTCTCTCTCTCGTCAATATATCCTGTGATTTTGGTTGCACCATTGTCTGTTACTGTCAATCTCACAAACTCTTCCTATATTCAAATTGCTAGTATTAGAATTGCAAAGGTGTATTTATAATCTTTTCCCCGTGCTTGCATCGGGTTACCGCTATTGGGAGTAGTAATCGAATCCAAAAAGAAACTACCTTTTACGTGTTCCAGGGTCGATCATCAGCTCAAGCAATAATTTTATCCGCTGAAGCAACCTTCATAGGCATTCCCTGCTCAAGCAACCGTGTCTCTGGACTTGGTTTGGTCGAGCTAATGTATGAGGTTGCTCAAGCAACTTACTAGAATTCAAAACTTTCGATCAGGCTCCAAATCTCATCCTTTGGAATGTAACAAATGGAAGAAAGTTATTCCTTTGATGTAAACGCTTTAGGAACATACGCATATTCTGTTGTCATGTCCCGTATCGTTTCGGTATTTTACGCAATCATTGTATTGGCATGTTCGTGTTGTGTCAGATCTTTTCCGTGTCTATATTTGTATATTTGCTTCTTAGGCAACTGTTATATTTTCTTTTGCATTCTTCTCTTTGGGTTTACCAACTTGAGCACCGTACAGTTTGTAATCTCATTTCCATTGGGGTCTGTCGGGAACAAATGCCTGCGTGCCAAATCAGAATGTTCTTTTGACTTGATACTGCCCTTCTCTGACTTCTTCTGACTACTTGATTTTGGGACTTTTTAAATTTTCTTTCCTAGCTTAGCATAGTAATTGCATTTGAGTTTGTTTCCCTCGTCTATCTCGGAGTTCCTTCTGTTATTTAAACCCATGATGTCTCTGGAGTGAGATATATTGTTTTCACTTCATTTGTTTGTTTGTGTTTTTTGACATTTGACAGGAAAGATGATGTCCCTATTGTTGATGGCTGTCGGTGTTATACCTGTCAGAATCATACAAAAGCATACATTAATCACCTGCTCAGCGTTAATGAAATGTTGGCTCTGATTCTGCTAGAAATGTACAAAGTTCTCCAGCACCCCTTTCTTGTGATGGTGGTTCTTGACTTTTTCCGGAAATTTTATCTGATATTTACCTTTTTCTTACAGCCACAATACCCACCACTATTTGGGGTTCTTTCGTGCAATTAGAGAAGCAATTAAGGGAGGAAAGTTTGAGGAATTTCGGCAACAGTTCATTGAAGATAGGCGTGAGCATGACCATATTTTTGCAGCAGCTCTTAGTGCATGAGTTGTATTCATTTCTTTTTGTGACAGCACCTCGAAGAGGTCAAACCCTGTTGGAGCCTAAGGTAGAAGTAAAGGGAAGAGTGTATACTACAATTTACGTTTTCTTATTCATTCGGGCCACCCCAATCTAATTTTCGCGTTGAATCAATGTTGTTTGTTGATTGTTTTTTGAACTTGTTGATCCATTTGGCAGTATGAAAAAGAGGGTATTTTTGAATCCATTACTGTCAATGTTTTCGTTTTATGGTTTTTGGTAACGAAATCCTGCATTAGTGGAACGTGAACACACTCAATGTCGGTTGCTTTGTGGCTTGTTTGGATCTTTTCCTTTGCGGCTATGATAAGGAGAGTATGAGGGATTAAAAGTGCAGTGAAGCTGATTTCTATTTAGCTGAAGATGAATACAAGATCCCTAAAACACCCTGAAATATTGAATTTTATGCTGGAGGGAAGGATAATATTTTGGATGGGAGTATAACTGCCAAATGGTTTTGCAGAAGCAGATAGGAAAACAGGATGTTAAATATCTCTTCTTCTTTGGTTAGTTTATATAGATCTAGGATTATATATAGGCCCCTTGGGCCCTGTGACATTGTGCTGACCGAAGGTTCGGCGAGGCTCTTGGGCCTTAGTCGATTGGATTGGATCCCACATTGGGAGTTTGGGTTGTGTGTTGTGTGTTTAAAGGGTTAATATCATCCCTCCCTAGACAACAATTGTCTAGGTGAGCGGGTAAGTGAAATTACCCTCTTGCCCTTGTCCAAAAAAAAGGAAAAAGGATTCTACATTTATATGTATGCTTCTTGTAGGAAATGGAAGCCCATGCTTTGTTTGTCTCACCTTTACTCCTATAATTCGTTCCTTTTCAAACGAAGTATCGCCCGTGTACTTTAATTTTGTGTGAAAAAAATCGAAAAACGATACACGGAACCATTTCATTTTTTGATTTGAAATATCATGATTTTAGCACCTGGGTGCTAAAGTCTTTTGGAAAACTAATCCAAAAAGAGTATCTGCTTAAGTCACCACCTAATCACCTCTCCACCGAAAGTGAAGACAACATCTATTTTCAGTTACGTCTTGACCGAAAGCTAGAGAAAAGTTACCATTTTAGTCAAAAGTAAAATAATTATAGGTCACATGGCTGAGTCATCCCGCATTTGTAAAATAATTGTAGTCTTAGGACCTTTGGTTATAAAAGGATCTTCCTACTTTTGTAATGGGCAAAGAAAATTCAAGAGTTAGATTGAGAAGTTAGTCTATGAGTCAGTCTTTCATTCTCTCTCAATTCCATTGAAAGCTCTTTGAGCAAAGTCATTCCACTAGTAATTCCTACCATCATGTACCCCGATTCAAAGTTCTGAATAAAGTCATCGAATTCGAAGTAAGTTTGTAAATTTTCAAACTTTTAGTCTATTTTTACTATTCACGTGCCACTATTCGTACTTTAATCTTTAATCATTGTGTTTTATTTTCGTATAACGAATTACTTTGTGCTCTATTCTGTCATGCTCTTTTACTGTGTCTGTGTTTTATATATATATATATAAATTCCATGCGGACCTACCATTTTTTTGACTTTTCGAACTAAATTTCGACGATCCGAACAGTTCAATGTTTTTAAAATGTGTTTTCAAGGGCCTACACGAGGAATCTCAAAAAAAAAAAATTACCCGGAAGGGCTTGATCCAAGCAGTTTCCGATAAAAAAAAAAAAATATATATATATATATATATATATATATATATATATATATATGGAAGCCGATCTCCTAAGGGATCCCTCATACAAAATTCCGTGCGGACCAGGCCTTTTTTCAACTTTCCGGATCAAATTTTGACGATCCGAACCGCTTAATGTTTTTAAAATGCATTTTCAAAGGTCCACGCGAGAAATCTTCAAAAAAAAATACCCGGAAGGGCTTGATCCACACAGTTTTCGGTAAAACTGTACATATGTACAGTTTTACCGAAAACTGTGTGGATCAAGCCCTTCCGGGTATTTTTTTTTGAAGATTTTCCTCATAGGCCCTTAAAAATGCATTTTAAAAACATTGAGCAGTTCGGATCGTCAAAATTTGGCTCGGAAAGGTGAGGTCCGCACCAAATTTGGTTAAGGGATCCCTTATTAGATCATTGGCGTATATGTATATATATATAATTTCAAGAACCGGAAACCGAACTAGTTCCTAAATTTTGGAAGTCTTCAGAATCGAGAACCGGACTGGTCTATTGAAAAATCGAAAAAAAAAAAAAAAAACCGGTTCGGTTTGTTGTTCCCAACATAATCCATTGAAAGTACTTCCTTCTCCAGAATCTATTGTAGTAAAAAAAAAAATTGTGCAACCATGCTCAGACTTTCAAAAAGAAAAGAAATGATTTTTTCTTTGCATCAAATCGTGATTTCCCATTAACAGTATTGATCTTTTCTTTTCATCATATCAAGTGTCCAACCCCTACCAAATGAAAAGAAATGAAAGAGGGTGAGTTTCGATGAAATTAGAGGCTGGAGCATGCCCGATGGATGCGCAAACGAATTTCAATTCATATTTGTTGAAATTCGACTTGCACAAACGATCACATGCATCGTTTGTGCCCCGCCTCCCATAATAAGAAAAGAGAAGGGTGCAAATAGAATTTTCCTTGTAACGGAGGTGGTCCACTGCGTAACTGTCCCCAGCATTATCAACTCAAGCTGAGTTTTTCAAATGAAAATAAACTGAAAAACTTAGCCTCAATATAAAAGGGTAAATTACTCGTGAGTGGTTTATTTTACAGAAAATTGGTCTAAAGGTCAAGTTTGAGGCTTTAAATGGTGTTTAGTCCAGCTTAACTTATTTTAATGCTTCCAATACATTTATAGAATTTTTTTGAGAGTTCAAGGACAAAACTAGACAAAAATACCCTTAATGAAGCCCATCACTCGCGCACCATGTATGGCAACCCTGACAGTTGATGTGACGACACATCACTGTCAAACCTGAAAGTTGTCCCATTTTTGAACAAATTGATGTGACCACACGTTGGCCAACATGATTTGACCGCCCCTCTCTGACTCTCTCTCTCATCACGTGTGGGACAAATTGATGGGCTCCGTGTGGGACAAATTGATGTTTGGGACAAAATTACTCTCTCTTCTCAATTTTAGGGTTCAATTTTAGGGGATTTAGGATCTTAGGGATATGATATAGTGAGTTTAGGCATTTAGGTTGCACTTTTCAATTATAGGGTTTTAGTGGTTTAGACACTTTCATAGGGTACCCTAGTGTCTTCGGCGCTTTCATAGGGTACCTTGGGGTTTAGGCATTTAGGGTGCACTTTTCAATTATAGGGTTTTAGTGGTTTAAGCACTTTCATAGGGTGCCCTAGGGTTTTAGACACTTTCATAGGGTACCCTGAGGTTTAGGCATTTAGGGTGCACTTTTCAATTATAGGGTTTTAGTGGTTTATGAACTTTCATAGGGTACTCTATGGTCTTAGGTACTTTCATAGGGTACCCTGGAGTTTAGTTTTATGAACTTTCATTAGCTTTGGGGGTTTAGACACTTTCATTGGCCAGTGGAGACATTTTTGAAATGCGTAGATTTGTCCTTTTGGCATTAAAGAAAAGGTTTATGTCAAACGGACCCTTTATTTTACTGCTCATTCCAGTTTTCGTCCATCCCAACGAACCATTTACCATGAAACCCGCTCTCCTCCCTGCTCCTTGCCTCACTCAAATTCCATTTCAATTTCACGCCCTTGCACGAATCAACCCTATCTCTCATTCCAATCCCAATTTCAGATCCTCCTCCTCTTCTTCTTCTTCTTCTTCTTCAAGTCCAATTATCTGTTTTACTTCCCAAAAAAAACCCAAATCTCGCTGTTTGCTCACGCTTTGCTCCAGCAGCGCAAAATCCTCCGAAGCTAATACCCAAGAATCGATTGCGAATAATCGAGTAGGAGAAGAGACTTTGAGAGCTAATGGTGATCAAGAACAAAAGTATGATTGGCGAGTGGAAGTGGGAAACCCTAGTGTCCCTCCGTATGTTTCAACGGCCAAGTTGAGCTTGGGCGACCAGGCTTTCTTCCTCCTGGCCTTCATTGGTTGCACGGTAACTGATGAATTCATTCTTTTTCTCGTAGTGTAAAATTTTCTTTCGAAGTTTCTTATTGATTTGTGGGTGAGAGCTAGAATTAATATTGTAGCTGTCATTATTTCCTTTGTTTTGTTTTTGTTTTTGTTTTTTTTTGAGGAAAATGCTGACTACATTGCAATAAAATTGTTTGAAATATTTTGAGAAGTTCATAGAAATAATGATATGCATCAACTGATTGTATTTCTCTCTTTTTCTGCAAAATGAGAACTTAAAAGTAATGCATCTTTAACTAAAAAATTCAAACTTTTTGCCAGTAGTTACTAAATAGAGTTCTTTTAATTTATTGAAAAAAGTTTGAAATTTTCGTGAATAAAATTGCATTTCTTTGAATTCTCGTTTTGCGGACTGGACAATCTTTTGGGCTGAGTAACTGGACAATCTTTTGGACTGAATAACTCAGCGATGTCCAGGCCAAGGTTCTAAAACTCGCTAGACGCTCCCAGGGCGGCCGGGCACCTTCTACCTTCTAGGGCCGAGTACTCGGCGCCTAGTCGGGCAACTAGTCGGTCTAGTTGGGTGATTAGCAGGCTAGTCGGCGAGGGGCCTTCTAGCGCCAGTACTCGGCCTTCCAGACCTTCTTTTAGAACACTGGTCCAGGCCGAGCCAGCCTAAATGCACATGGATTAATTTTTGGGAATTACTCCACAGTCTACTAGCGGGGGTACATTTAAAGTCGAAGGCAGAGCTCATATGGACCAGCCCATAAGAGTTGGTAGCTTTTGAGAGGTTTGGCATCTCAGAGTTAGGAGGACCAATTCACCGTCCACCAGTAATTGTTTGTTTCGATTATGTTAAACTGTTAAAGCAGTTCAAATAAGGATGGAAATACTGCAATTCTAAACCCACTAGGGCAGCCAGTTGTTTAGGTTATGAGTAAGATCAACTTTATGTCAAGAGATCTTGAGCTCAACCCTGGTGGCAATGCCTTAACCTATCCGACGCCTGTGGCATATTGGCTGTTGTAGGTTTCTTGAATTTATCATGTAGGGTGTCTAATGATCCTGCATTAGAGGTTCTCATTGCAAATAGAAAAACAAAGAAGAAAGAAGCTTCCATTGTTGAAGATCGTATAAAATTTGGAAGTGGGTAGACATTAAACTTTCTGAAATGCTCTTCAAATCATGGTAGAGACATTATGGTTACGGCAGATTTTGTCGTAGTTTTCATTTCCTACTTGATTCTTCCTTGATTGAAATGTAATTTTTTTTCCTTCTTTTCTTTTTTTTTCCCTTCCCTTTATGGTTTCAGCTTGCTCTATGTCAATTGTGTAATTTGGTTCAATACTTAAATACTAATAATGCATGTGAAATGTTTTTGATGCAGACATCTGCAGCATTTGTGAGCCTTGTTATTGCAGCAGTACCGACACTACATGTGAGTAATGCAACATCATGCAGTTAGCAATTGTTTCTGTGCTCATGTCTAAACTAAGTATAAGTGGGGATGTAGATGTTCTGGAGATTGTATTTACTCTCTTTGAGTTCATGACATTACAAGGGCGGGCGGTACTGTAGCCATTTCAAGTTAATTATAACCTCCAAAACTAGTATATGAGCGTGGGTGGCCTCTCCGCTCATAGCCATTGGGTTTTGAGTTGGATACTTTCAACACTAAATTTAGAATTCCTGCTAAAAGAATCTAAAGGACTTGAGGAATGCATTCTGTACATTTTGTTCCACAGGCTTTGCTAGTTGGATTCAATTCTTGCCCAAGATGAAATTGCCCAGCTCCTTGAAATTTGCAAGCATGAGTAATTTGGGAATTTTGTCAAGCACTAAATAATTCCCATTAAATATTGATTTTTTAAAAAAGTTATGGAACCTCCGTTGCAATTGTTGAAAGGGTCCTTGGCCTCAAATTATGGATCCACATTTCATGGTTGGTGGATCCTTAGAAGGTTCAAACCTTCAAGGGTTCTTAGCCAGTACACATATTTAGTGGTTAGTACCATGCTCCTAAGCCTATGGATCCATAATTCATGGTTCGTGGCTGACTTGGTACCAATTAACACTGGATAGAAAAAGAGGATATGCAGCTTCTCCTTTCCTCTTTTTTAAATTTCCGAACATTCTTTGAAATCGAGTTGTCAGCAAGATGCTTTTGATGTGTAGAGACATCTTATGTCATTTTTGTATGTGAGAAAATGTGCAATATATATGCGTAAGGGCGCCCTCACCTTACTAGCTAGCTTTGGGGGTTGAGTACTCTCTGAGATTGTATAGTTTGGTATCCAAGCTGGAGTACCTAGGGTGGTTGTCCCTAGTTTCTATCCCACATGTGCTGTCAAGTGAGCACCATGCGCGTGAGGCACCCTCATGACACTTGCTAACTTTTTAGCTCCGGTTCTACTTCTTTGAAAATATTTTTCAAGTCTTTTTCTTCTAGACATATAGTCATAGTCATAATTTGCTTATTTTAAACTCCTTTTCTTCTACTCCTTGTTAGACATATAGTCATAGTCATAATTTGCTTATTTTATACTCCTTTTCTTCTACTCCCTATTAAGAAGGGCTAATTTTGATTTTGATTGTTTAAATAGAAGGGTGCAAATTTGTTAGAGCTTGTTTGAAGGCAGAGACGGATGCAGGATTTTATCATGGGTGGGCGAGCATTAAAAAGAAAAAAGATTTCAACTTATGAAAGACATTATTAAGGCCTTGTTTCCCATGTGCTAAAATGGAAATTCCATAAAATCAACTGGTTGATTTTATGCGATTTCCCATTTTATCCCATGTGCTAAGATGGAAAATCCCACAAAATCAATGTTCTTAAATGGGAAATCCCATAAATTATGGGATTCCCATTTTAGAACATGGGAAACAAGGCCTAATTTCTGTCAATTCAAATTGCAAAATACTGCAAAAAGTATTGCAAACAGTTATTTATAATCAACATACACAATTACAAAACAAAGATCATATGTAATTGCAGATGTATATGAAGCTTGTCAATCTATATCGATATCTGAATGCAAAATATAGAATCCGTTTTAGAATTTTTATAGACGCATACAGTTTAGGAGGATGCTTGATGAAAATTTCAAAACAATCTTAGATAGGTGAGTGTTAGATAGTTTAGAAGCACATTGGATGGGCGAACTTACATAGTTTTAAATTTTTAGGGTAAAATTTGAGACATAGGTAGGGTGGCCACCTGAGCTCATATGCTCCTCAGTCCATCCTTGCTTGAAAGTTGTATAAGTTTGTTAGAAGGGAATAACAAGACTCTCTTTCCCTTCCTTCTCTCTCTCTAGTGGAAGAAGCCTTTCATCCTTCTATGGTTAGGCATCTTTACAAAAGTACAACCTGAGCTTCGCATAACCTGAGCTCGTCTGACTACAAAAATTATGCTAGACATTAGTGGAGTTTTGAGGATACCTTCTACCAAGTACCCATTACTATCCCTTACAACACAGAGATCAATTCGATAGATTATTTGTTACCCACTGACTTGGATTGGGATTTCTATTCCTTAGTTTGTTCCTGTTTGATACATTCTAGTTTCCTACAGGGATAGAATTCTGTATAAACAGGTCATAAACTTTTGACTGAACTAGAATAGTCTAGACTATAAAAAACCACATATAAGACTTGGAAACATAACTTGAATTGTATTACAACTTGTGGATCAAAAGTAAGTTTATCTCCTGAAAATGGAGAATGCAACAGTACTGCCCTTGTAAAACCTGATAAAATGAACTTGCGAACCTATATAGGCATCAGGGAAAACTCAAATTAACTTGAAATGCCTTTTTTGGATCTCTCTAACTCTAAGTGTTATTATGTGATGTCCAAGGAAATCTCCTCATGAATTCTGGAATTCTATTTCTTGACATGCTCCTTGTTGGTGCTACTTTTATATCTGAGTGGTTTCGTTGAAATGTTGTATACGAAAATGCTTAAATCTTTGCTTCACTTCATTTTTGCATTGTTCTTTATGTTGTTTTGATTTAAAGAGGAAATGTACGAGTAATAGTGAGCTTTTCCCAGTTTCTAGAAAAAAAAATGGACAAGAGGAAAGAGACCTGCATGGAGCACATAAAAATAAAATGAAAAAAAAAAAGAGTAGAAAAAAGTAAGGTCCTATTTCTTCTTACCTTGTCATAAAATGAGGTCCAAATGCTGTAATTTTTGGATGTACATTTTTATGTGTGGTTGGGAGCACAATATTTTCAATTTAGTTTGCTTTCTTGTTCTTCTGCAGGCAATGGGCAAAGCTGCAATATCTCTTTCAAAGCTGGCAGATACTGCTCGTGAGGAGCTTCCTAGTACAATGGCTGCTATCCGTCTCTCCGGCATGGAAATAAGTGATCTTACTCTAGAATTAAGTGACCTGAGGTAACAGATCCACTTCTTTAATGTTGTTTGCTTTAGGAATTCTATCAATCCTATTTTAATTCGCTAGAGGTCCTTTGCTCTGGTACAACCAGTCGTCGCAATATAGAAGGAATATTATGACCTGTTAATGCAGATACTAAATGACCTCAACAAAGAGCTCCCATGTTTTATGGTTAAATATGCGGGTATCATATGTCAGAAAATATCAAATAGCTCATGGAGTTAGGTCTGGATGGCTCAATTGGAAGATCCTCAAAATTGTAGATGTGCTACTTAATTCACTTAGCTGTGAAGAGGTAAAGTTTTGGTACAAGTGAAACTGCTGGCCTGCCAATCTTTAGCAATCACCATTCGCGAGCTCTAGGGACTCCTATTGTATTCCATAGATCTTCTTTTTCTACTCTAAATCATTCTATTAAGTTTAAAGCTACGAATACTTTTCTTTCTTTGTTCTGCTTGTTGGTTGCCATTTTCCTCATGGTATCATATCTTGTATTGCCAACTTCCATTATTTCCCTATTATGTAATCTACGGGCTTGTTTGATTGTGGGATTAGAAAGGAGGGATAAGGATAAGGGGGGACACAAGGGTCCACATGTTTCCCATTAGTCTTGAGTTCCGTGTTTGGTGAACTCAGGATTAGCCTTGGGACTGGACAATATGGGACTATTTCTCCATTTAGTACCCCATATGGGGGATTATTTAAATACCAGGGGAGGGGTGGTATTATCTAGTCCCCTCCTCCGGATTATCTCCCTCCTCATCTGACGGTCAAAAGTAATTCCCATCAGCTATCCAATCTTTATCCTACATTCCAGCTCTAACCAAACACAGTACTACTAATCCCAGTATTCATATAATCTCACCCATTATCCCATGGACCCCACTTGTTCCCTATATCCCCATCCTTAATCCCATCTTATCCAATCCTTCCTGAAAATAGTCCTACATTCAAACTTGCCTATGTCCATAAATATTCTGTGTCCCTGCTGCTAACAGATACGTTGTGTTGGGACAGCTTCCTAAAGATGGTTCCTTATGTCGAACATTAACATTGGGATCTTGAGAGCAATGTATTCTCAACTGTGGGTTCTTGGGAGCACTGCTCTCAACTATATATATTTTTTGCCATTCTCATTCATTGCTATGCCCATCGCAGATCACCATCACAGAACCCTCCATGTGGTCCCACTTCTCTCTCTCTCTCTCTCTCTCTCTCTCTCTCTCTCTCTCTCTCTCTCTCTCTCTCGTTTTGTTTAATCTAGATTCGAACAAAATTTATGTACCTACCTGACACACGTCCGTGTGTCTAGCTGAACAGTGCAAGACAGTGCAAGGACATGACCTTACTCAACCAATTGAGCAGTCCAGTACAAAAAACTTGCGAGCTTGTGATTACATTTTTAGGGTCCATGGTTGAGAAGATAAGATTGTGGTCGAGGTTAGATTCATGTTAGCTGTGTTGATGTCAAACGCTGTTCTGCATCAAATCTAAATTCGTGGTTAACTGAAATTTTCATGCAGAGGGATAACTTTTTCTAGACACGGATAGGACCGGATGAAGAGCTTAATGCCAATGTACGCTAGTGTTCAACAAAGCAGCCTAATCTCCAAGCTACTAACCAAAACAAGAATAGCGAAATTAACCTGTAATGTGCTAAACCTATTTAAAATGCAAAGCATACGGCATGGATTTATCTATTCCATCATGGACATGTCAAGGATGTCATACGTATTGTGTAACAAAACTTGGACGCAGTCATCATTTTGTATTAAAGGAGAGAAAAAGATTCTCAATATAAATGGAAAAAGTAGTGTTGTGCAAAGGCAAGGGTTTGTTCGAAAGGCAAAATTATGAAGGCATATTTTGTGAGTGAAGAGAGATAACGACAATTCGGAGTTTCCGGGAATCCAACTGAGGTCGTTTAATCTCTATTGTGGGAGTGAAATATAGAAGGATGACTAATTTGTTAGACGGGCATAAATGAAAGGTTGTCCAGACTGAATAAAAAACCTTTAATTAGCAGGCGAAAGATTTTTAGTATGGATTTATTATCACTGATGGGCTAGGGCCTTGTATTCGTGAAAGTTTACTGGAGGAGTTCATGTGGATATGTGGATGTTATGAAGCATGAAAGAGTGCATGCGATTTTGAAGGGGCCAGTGCTAAAGTGGCAGAACCTGCTGTTCTTGTTCAGATGAAGGAATACCTCAAGAGATGTCTGGTGGGTTAGATTGCTCTGTGGACGTTCGCCAGTGTTGAAGAAACCTATGGCTACGCGGTGGGAGACGAAACAGTGAAGGCGTTAGTTGAGTGAAGGCGTTAGTTGAGGTTGAGGTAGTCAATCTGTCTCAAACACTTTTCCTTTTTCATTTTTCCTGTAGTTGAGGAAGTTGCTCCAATCTGGAACGTAGGAGGTTGGTTTTGTGAGGAACATCAGCGCTCTTGGCTGGCATGATTTCTTCCCTACACGACCTTCAAAAGAAGGCAGGTTGTAGACTTAGCTCAACAAGTGCCCTCGAATTTATGCTGCGCTACTTTGTTTGCTTTATGAACTAAGTGAGATGTAAGGCTAAAGTGCCATCTCGTCCTAAACCAAGTAAAATGCCCTTAGGGAGATGTTAGGCTAAAGTGCCATCTCGTCACAACCCCGACTGGGATTGTGATCCAAATTAGGCAGTTTTAGAACATGGGGAGTTATATGGTTAAGGGGACACACACTGATGATGAGAAAGACTTGGTTGTCCAATTTTGGCAGAGAACGAAGTTTCGGGCAAAAGGCTTAAGAGAACCCTTTTTATGTGCATGAGTTAGATGATGTTGGAGGTTGCGAGTGAGGGTGGGGCAGTGGGCCAATGGGGATGATGGGATGAAAGTTATGCAATAATATATACGTTATATTGGATAGTTCATGACAAAAGAACTAAGTTAGGGTATTTACATCAATCTAGAAGTACTGTTAACTGAGTGGCTAGCGGTGCTTTTTACGCAAATCATGGGGCTATGTGCTGATTTCCGGCTTGCCGGGGGGTGGGTGGCGTGGGGGGGTCTGTACATCAGTACAACCACAGTGGGTGAAATGAAGTTTGGCCTTGTTTATTCATGCATTTTGCTTTGGTTTTGACAGAGAGGCTCCGTTAAATTCTTCCTGGTGAGATTCTTCAAAGGCATTTCTGAGACTATTAATGCTTAGCTCTCATTCTTTTCATTTTTTTTCTTTTCCATTTTGTTTTTTCGTCCATTACATAGCTAAACAGTCTTTTTCCTTTTTTCACATCAACTTAATCCTCACTAGCTTAATCTAATACATAGCTTTGTTTTCCGATGGGCTGAACCAGTTCTTCAAACGACTTTGCATCTCTAACTCCTGCTGGCAGATTTACTTTTTCGACAATACGACAATATTATTCATCGTCTTTGCTCTTGTTTTGAGTTGTAAAGGTATAATTTCTTTGGAGTGTAATACTATTTTTTCCATGTGGTATTCAGTCAAGAGATAGCTGATGGGGTCAGCAAATCTGCTCAAGCTGTGCAAGCAGCTGAAGCTGGAATTCGGAAAGTTGGTTCCTTCGCTCGCCAACAAACCGTGGGTTCGTATATTTGCATTACTACCCCGTCCAGTTCTGAGAATTGTTCAGATCTTTATTTCCTTTGACGTAACTGACCGTTAGTAAATGCTTTTTATGTGTGCACAAGCAGCAATGATTCAGGAAAGGGCAAACCTGCCGCCAATGTCTTTGCAGCCAGCAGTTGCTGGGGCTGCGAAGAAGACTTCACGTGCCGTTGGCCGAGCCACAAAGACCTTAATGAACATGATATCTGGAGGAGAACTTCGGTCAGCGAATCAAAATGAAAACACAATTGATAGGATAGAAAATTGACAAAGGTTAATAATTTTCTTCCTTTTTTCTACCCCGTCCGAAGTGTGGGAAGCAAAAGCATCACCCCAGAAATTGTAGCTGATTGAGGTTAGGTACGCTTTAATTTGTTTTTGTGGACTAAAAGTTGCAGTTATGTGATTAGGTTTTTTTTGGAACATAGCAAATTTCATTCCTTGCACGCAAGCAATTTTGTCAGATAAAACATGAATGAACCAATACTAGCAATCATCTAGACACGAGTACATGCACATAGAAGTCTCAAAACATGATTGAACCAATACTACCAATCATCTAGACGTGAACGCATGCACATAGAAGGCTCAAATGACACGCGTGTTGTGTTTGGATGACTGGAATCTTGAGTGGGAATATGAATATGATTACCGGGAATTAAATTTCTACGAATTTTCTTGGTTAGCTAGTAATCATATTCCTAGGAATTTGATACCTAGAAGAATTGCATTTCGGTGTTTGGATTAATTCAGTGATCTTACGCGGGAAATAGTTATTTTAGAAATTTAATAAATCAACATTTTCTTTTCTTAATGAATGAGCCACGAATCTGAGATACCCATGGGGTAAGGGAGGGATCAGATTCCCACTTAGTCTCTCTGCCAAACATCGAAATCAAAAAAGCCTGGCATCAGATTTTCATTCTTGTTTGTTTCAAACGTTAGAATCATGGATAGAAGGCTTCACATTCACATTCTTCCTGGAGATTATTGTCATCCAAACTGAGCCATACTACAAAGCAGACCGAAAAACAAGTTTCGATATAGGGTAAGTCACATATATGGACGTGGAGAATCCCAAGGGAAATAAATCCCAAACAGTAGGAAAATGCCCAAATTATATCGATAAAGATTACATGTGGAGTGGAGCCGATATATGGAGAGAGATGGTAGATGGAGGCAGAGGGAAGTTAGGGTTTTCATCGAATAAAGATTACATGTGGAGTGGAGCCGATATATGGAGAGAGATGGTAGATGGAGGCAGAGGGAAGTTAGGGTTTTCGTCCAAAAGGCGAGGAGGTGGGGGTGGCCGGCGAGGAGGGAAGGGAGGTTGAGGCGGCAGACACACGCCCCAACCCTACCACACACAGAGAGAGAGAGAGAGAAGTGGATGCCGTCATGTAATTAATTTACATCAAGAGAAATATCTGTGCATGCTACATGCTCATGCGCGTTCCCTAGAATTAACATGCGTATTTTTACAATGCCGGTCTCGAGTGCATATGTCTGTCCTCATATGTTTTAGAACATATGTTATGTGAAATGTGGTCAATAGGAATATGTCATTCAGCTACTCTCTCTCTCTCTAACAGTCAGTATTGTGATTGAATTGTTTAGACCGCGAAGAACTCAAATGCTTGGAGGTCTGCTGGAGAATTATGTATAATACGTAATGTTCAAGAGCCTCGAAATAAAACTTATCATATCAAGCACTGAAATAGTAAGAATTTACAACCATTTACCGTGACGTAGACTCATTACATAACATGTTAGTACATCCTCGGGGCCAGCCCAATCATCAAGCGGGGGCTCCATATATTTTTAAATTAAACAACAATAATGGACATGTTTTGGTTCTAGATAGATGTCTCATTGGGATGTTTTTGACATAGGTTCAATAACTCCAAATTCCTACTATGGAAGTATTTTTTGATACATGTAAACACTTAAAAAGGAAAGTGTGTTCAATAATACATGGTAGTTCCGAATTCCTACAATGGAAGTATTTTTTTAAATATAAATAAACACTTAAAAAGTATGTGTTTGGGACAGAATTCAAACTCAAACACATACTTCATTCAGCTTACTGTCGAATCAACCAGTGAGGATCTTTCCTCTTTCTTTTATGGATTAATTGAAAATTTCTTTGCTGAGTATGGCTGACCAATGGATTCTTTGTTCTATTACTTTGGTTTATTGTTTTTGTTGAATGATTATTTTGATTGATTGGTAAAGTTTTTCTATGTTTGTTTTATGTAGGGGCGGCCCAACCTTGTTGGAACAATAAGGGAAAATGTGAGGGGGAGACCTATAAGAGTTGAAGCATTAATGCTAAAATTGTCAACCTAATACAAGTATATTTTATTTTTAAAAAAAATTATGTTTCTTGCTTTTTGAGATGTAAAATTATTACGTATACTGAAGAAGTACTTATTATCTAGCATATAAATATGAAATGAGAGAGATTAATCTCATGGAAGGGCTCTAAGTAAGACAAAAATATATTTTTTAGGCCTTACCTAAATGAGGTTTTCTTATCAATTAAATAGTTTTTAAAATGTCGAAACTTATCCTATCCATACATACACATCTAAGAAAGTGAGGCCTCTCAAAATTGGAGGCCCTAGGCACAAGCCTTAATGGCCGGGTACTTGGGCTGCCTTTGGTTTTACCATACCATAGACTTCAAGCATGATGGTGCTCGGAATTCCCCGCTAATAAATAAGTAGCCTGTGATTTTATTGTAGTGTCAATCAATTAAGATAATAAATCTATTGCCGAATTTAAAAGAAAGATAATCAATCTATTTGTGATAAGCTATTTTTACACAATCAATGATTTATCTGCAAGTTGCATTGATGCGAGATCTTTGATCCATTAGTGCCTTTTATTTTTGTTATATAATTCAATTTCTCAAATCCATATACTACATCTCTGAGATACATTATTACTTCACGATATTCTGCACTTGGAATCGAATCCTAAAAATATTCACTTCTATGAGAAAACCATATCATGAGTATGGGGGTCTGATTTCATGAGCCTCCTATTTATTTTTATTTTTTTGATCAGTCAAAAATGCCTTACAGGCTATCATTAAGATCACTCTTCAAACAAGATACAAGAGTTGAGGGAAGATTAAAAACCCAATTACAAGGCAATTTCTGTTTCATAGCTAAAGCTGCAACTTCATGTGCCACTCTATTGGCTGATCGACGAATCATTTGAAGACTGTTTTCCCCTCGCTAGCAAAGTGGCGAATGTCTTGTACCACCGCTCTAACCTTCCATGGTGGAACCAGTTCTGAAACACTGAGAGAAATAGCTTGTTTGTTGTCTGATTCTATCACGACTTCCTTCAATCCCAAGCTATTAACCATCGCGCACGCTATACGAATTCCCTCTTATTGAGTTCCCTGAGCCTCCTATTGAGTTCCCTCTTTTCCCTGGTTGCCAAACTATGTGGGAACAGGTTGAATATAGTAGTAACTGGTTTTGTATCAGCAGTGGGCAAGTAAATCACTGGAGAAAGTACTGCATTTACAGAGCACATTTGCAGAAGATGAATGTAGCCATTACTTGTAGTAATTTTTAAGGGAATTCGTATTTCGTCATTTGATATGAGTTTTTCTTCCGGTTCCGGTTTTAGTGATAAAATGAACGCAAAGTAGGACTTAAGTAAGAGTTAGCAGCATTAATAAAGATGGATTTCCAAATGACAAATACTCCAAGTTTCTCGCATTCACGGGGATCAATAGCAGGATCTGGATAGCAAGTTACTCAAATTGTATGTAGAGAGAACATTCCTTACCTAGCGGTGAAAAACTGCTCTTTTCCACCACCCCTTTGTGAGCCCCATTGTATATTAGTAATTGTTGAATTTTGTGTGCAATTAACGTGGAAGAACAGAACCAAAGACACGAGGAATGGCAATGGGTCGGGTTCGGATCGGGAGTGCTCCTTTCAAACCCGATCCCCAAACTCCACGCTCACCTCCATACCCGTACCCATACCCAATTGGAGATACTTAAAAATCGCCAAATCTATATCCATTTGGATAACGGGTGGAACGGGTATTACCCAATACCCAATTACACTTCGAAAAAGAGGCAAATCACCTACATTTTTATAAAATCTTAAGATATAAAACGGTCATTAAGTAAATACATATTTAAATATATGACAATATTATGTCCAAAATTCCATGCATATAAATACTATTGTACTAATTCATAACACAATAGCAAAACAAATGTACACAACAACAAACCCCCTTAACAAAAATGCAAATGAATGCAACAAAGATACATAGGTAACTAAGTGGCTAGTACTAAACATATATATATATATATATATATACCCCACGGTTCCAGTCAGGTCCCTGACTGGAACAAAATGGGTTTTTTTTTTTGTGTTAGCAAATTGTTTTGGGAAAATCCGAGCCGTCCAATGTGTTCAAAAGGTGTTTTCCAAGGTCCACACGGGAAATCTTCAAAAAACAATACCGGGAAGGGCTTGATCCAAACAATTTTTCGCAAAAATTGTATATTTACAGTTTTGCGAAAAACTGCTTGGATCAAGCCCTTCCCGGTATTTTTTTTTGAAGATTTCCCGCACGGACCCTTGAAAAACACCTTCTGAATACATTGGACGGCTCGGATCGTCAAAAAAATGTTCGGATCATGGAGGTCCAGAAGTCCGGATCCCAGACTAGAACCGGCTTCATATATATATATATATATAAAAGATTATTCGTCAGTGACTAAAGTAAGAAAAATATAATTGTCCAAGAGTGACGTAGCTGGTACGGCTATTTGAATATGGAAAAAGCAAAATCATACCCTCCCCATACCCGACCGGGTATTATACGATTATCATCATACCCACTCCTATTGGGTAAGAAAAATGGGTAATATCCACCTCCAAATGACTGGATCGGGTCAGGTATCTATAAGGTATGTGTATAATTGTCATCTCTAAAGACACCTTGACATACAAAGATAGAAAACATTCTTCACACAGCCAATATAAAACCTCCCTTTTCCACCACCGCCACATGTGGGTCCCACCGTGAGTTTATTGTTCTGATCTGAACCATTCACTCTAGGACCAGCAGAGTAGTATATCCATGCAAAAAATCAACTTGGTTGGACATCGATAAGTACATAAGATTTTGAATTTTGTTTTGTGAAATAGACTGTCATGGACAATTTAACTTTAAAATCAACGACCGTTCATTTTACAAAACAAAATTCAAAATTTGATATATCTGTCGATGTCCAATCAAGATGATTTTTTGCATGGATGTACTACTCTATAGGCCCTACAAGATGAACGGTTCAGATCAACAATTAATATACTAATGGTTCCATCATTCCGGAGGTTGGTAGAACCTCAATTGTTTCTGAGAGACTTCTCATACTGGAGTCACAGCACCAAGCAAATGACCACTTTCCATCACACAGTAAGGAGTGACCTTTGACAGATACTAATTTGATTCCGTATTCTAAAATCTGAAAATGACAAGATTCGAATACTCGCTCTCCTTTGACCATATCGATGGTATAACACGAAATGCTTTCTGAATATAGCCACCACAATGACTTCTGGTGCAAAAAAATTGGAAACATACGGTTGTCGAAAAGACATGCAAAAAGAATGAGAAGAAGCTTACTAACAGCTGAAGGAACGGTAAAACTAGGAGAAAAACTATTGACATATGACATAACTCGAGGTATGTTATTTCTAAAGCTGAAGAACGAGACTGAAGCTCTCATTTATATATACCCTGAAATGAAAAGGAGAGAATCTTGAAGAGACCATCAGGGTTATCTGCATGTACCTGCCAACAGCTCAAAATATGTTAGCGTCAAAGAAATGGTGGAGACAAATGTGGAGAAAGGAAATTAATAAACCAAAAGCCATGCGTGTCATCCAAGTAAAAATGGGAAAATATTGTTGTGTCCAACTTCAACTTCCATCAAATGTCAAGTCGCTTATGGATGTATTTCCATCAACTTACATCAATGAGCCTCAAGTGTCCATACGTCACATGTCCCACAATAGTACTTGATTGTGGTGAGCCCATGTAACATAGAGGTTGAGGGATTTTTAGAATTCTCAAATACAATGGAAGGATTAGGGTTGGAGATTAACTGAATAGAAGAAACGAGAAGGAAACAGGTCTGTTTATGTGCTGAGAAAAGGACCCGTGAACACTAATTAGGGTTGTTATTGCATAGAACTGAAAATAAATAAACAAAACCCAATGGTTCACTCCTGGAACGAGGCATCACATCACATCTAATAGTAGAATTGGTGCTTGCACCACCCAACTCAAAAAAAAGTTTGAACCTGTGAAAATTCTCTGAGAGTCCAGATTTTCAAAAGATAATTATTTAAGGTAATTGCAAAGTAGAAGTTTCTGACCATGAATATATCCATCTTGTACTCACAGACACAGGGTAATCCTTACCTCAAAGAATTCTAATCGACAGTCAACTTCACAATTACTCGAAGATGCAAAAGGAAAGTCAATCAAGAGAGAGAGAGAGAAAAAAAAGAAAAAAAGAAAGAAAGAAGAAGAAGAAGATTGTAAGTTCAGTAATCTTGCCTTCTGTCTCATCAATTGACAATTATGAACAGTGAATACAAAATTTGCTTATTTTTATCTAAAATTTCTTCGGATGCATTAAAAAAAGAGTAGGTATAAAACTATAAATCCTTCGTGATCAAGGTTCTAAAACTCGCTAGGCGCTCCCAGGGCGGCCGGGCACCTTCTAGCTTCCAGGGCCGATTACTCAGCCTTCTAGACCTTTTTTTAGGACACTGTTCATGATTTTCGTTTATAGGATCATTCAGAATATTTTCTGTTGAATATAATCACTTCGTATATTTGAATTCTATTAGAAAGAAGATGAAAGTCTAATTTTCATCTTCATAGAGCAGCTTAAGAGAAAATTTGATTGAGTAGTAAGAAGTTCATACTTCGCACTAGAGCTCAGCACATAGAGACAGATATTTTGGTTGAAAGTTGCAAAACAAAGAGAGAGCAAAAGAAATAGAAGAGGGAGAGATATTGGATGGGAGAGATTTTCATTTGATGACTAGATTAGAAAGTATTTGCTATCATGTCTATGCAGGTAAAAAGCGCTAGATAATCCAACCAAAGACCATAATTAACTTTAGGATATAACTTCAGATGATCTGACTTTTTTTTCCCCTCTCCATATATCTAACTCCATATGTGTCCCGGAGATACGGCAACCAGTTAGGTGTGCCGATACTTCATAGACTCTTATTTAAGTATTACATGCCCTTTTCTAGACTACAGTAATTCCGGAACCAATTAGGACAAGAGTCCCTTGACAATAAGGAAACCACAATTCTTTGGCCTGCTAGTTCTTAACCAATACCAGATAGGACTTACAACTAAAAACCCAAAAATTACTTGACTGCAAAATGGCCCATGACCCCTAAAGCCCATCTGCAGCAAAGAACTTTTCTTGGAATTAGAACAATGGAATCCAACCCCATAAGTTGCGAAATCAATTCGAAGACTGTCGCAAGTGACATGTTCCACATGATTATTACCGTATGACATCAGCTTCTGTAGTCCAGTGACTGTAAAAATCTAGCAGGTCTTGCTCTCTCGATAACTACACACATTTTTTGAAAAAATTGAAGTCATCAGATGTGAGTTTCTACTATCCTATTTTGTTTGGCTCTTGGTCTATTTTTTCCTTATCCTACTTGGAGCACCACCCATCATTTTTCATTACCATTATTCTACTCTATTCATCCCGAAGTGCCTGTAGCAAGACACCAATCAAGACTGTTGAGCCATAAGAGGTTTGGACATTGATTTTGTGGCATTTTTATTCTGTTGGTTCATTTAATCTCGAGTTATCAACCTTGGCTTGTCATGATAGGGCCAGTCCAGAACCCTAACCGCTGAAGGATCGTGATTTGGCAAAATAGTTTCCTCACAGAGGCTGGATGGCCTGAAGAATCCATGATGGGCATGCACGACAGTAGTATCCAAGTCCAAGCAAATTTGATTGGGTGAAGTTAATAATATAACTAATTAAGACCTCAAGAGAAGGGCAGACAGGAAACAACAGTTTGCCACCAAAATGATGGAAGGCTGGTTCAGGCAATCCTTTAGTGAAAATGTAGAGACCTGTGCCAATTCATTTATTTATCTATTTTTTTATGTGATTAAGTGTTATTGTAATTAATATTTTTTGGAGTAGATGAATATATATAAAAATGCGTATTTATATGTGCCTTTATGAATACATGTGATTGATTGGGCCCCAATTGTGCACCGTGGACGGGGTGTAGATTGCTGAAAACATTTAGTGTCATTTATTAGTTTAAGTGTTGATCTTAGGGGCCTTATTGCATGACATAAATATTTCTTGGTAAGAGGAGTAGAACTTCAATAATTGGAGGGGGTCTAGTGTAATTTCTACCCTTTAAAGCATAAAAGATCGGAGAACAATTTTGTTCTACATTTTTCGTTTCCTGTGTCTTCTCTCTCTCCCTCTGACATCTTTCCTCTCTCTCCCTCTGACGTCTTTCCTCTCTCTCCCCAACTCCACAAACCCTCATCGTTCAACACCAAATCGAAGATCAAGACTCGGGAATCTCGCAAAAACACTTAGCGGAAGCATGATCAACGCGGAGAGGTCTACGTTTTGAGCCCAACAAAATCTCATTTTGGGCAACTTTTGGAGCTCCTAGAATTTTGGGGGTTTTTTCTCTTTAAGGTAGGATTCTTGACTATTTATTATTAATAAGTTGAACTTAATATTAGTGTGTTGTGTTTTATTATAAAAGGATGTGATTTTTTAGTACAAATTACGCATATACATGTATAATCACGCATATACATGTGTTGTGTGTATATGTGTGTGTGTGTGTGAGAGAGAGAGAGAGAGAGAGAGAGAGAGAGAGAGAGAGAGATACGTACATACTCAACATGGGTCGATACATTTGACAAGTTTTAGGGGATAGATGATCTACTCATTTTCTTTTGGTCGATGAAATGCTGAAGTGATGAAATTTCATTTATTTGTGCACATGTACGTTACTTGCTTTATGGGTTTGATTGTTAGAGTTAATAATTCTTAATCGGAAATGTACTTCTTTTTAGTTGAGTTGTACATCTCTATTGATATGAGATTATTACGATGGGAAAGTTATTGTTGGTTGTGTTTGATTGATTTAGGCCATCAGCCTATGAATTGTGAAGTGATGTCGGATTAGTTATCATATGCGATATAGGGGTAATGTTTGGGAACGAACAATATGAGGTGAAGGTAGTCGATAGTCCTCCTAGTTGAGGTGAGGCCGATGTTAATGGGTATTCGAAAGAAACCAATGGATTGCTTGTGTCGACGATATATATCTATAGTGGGCTATTCTTTCCAGTGTTCTAAAAGTCGGGACTAGTCGACTAGGGCCTAGTCGATTAAATTAGTCGCTGCCCGACTTAGTTGGGCTCAAGTCGGCGACTAATCGGACAAGTCGCCCAGTCGGAATAAATCGGAAAATGGAAAAAAGTCGGAAAAAGTCGGGGTAAATCAGAACTAATCGGGGTAAAAAAACAGAATTTGCAAAATTTTTGGGGCCGTGGTGTATTTTTTTGAATGTTTTTAACCTTTTACCCTAAATCTCTATTCTCGCCCCGATCGACGGCTACTGCTGCTGCTACAGTGAGTCGATGGCCCGATCGACTGCTGTTGCTGCTACAGTATTCCATGCTCACAGTGGTGTAGTCTCTCTTCTTCTCACCTCTTCTTCTTCGGTGAAAAAATAATGAGATCCATGGCTGATTTGGTGGTTTTCGGTGAGAAAATCATGAGACCCATGACTGATTTTGGTGGTGCCCCGCAGCCCAGGTGATTTGGGGAAGAAGACTCAGAACCGAAGTGAGAGGAGAGAGAGCAAGGATTTATCCCAAGAAAAAGAAGAGTTGTAGAACAAAGTCTTCAAACCCAGAAGAGTACTCGGTGGACTACAAAACTCAGTACTTTCACTGCTACGTGTTTATTTCCTGATCACTATTTTTTTTTTCTTTTTTTGAATTGTTTATGTTTACAGCTGTGATAATGAAGTAAATGAAAAGTTACTCCCATTACTACATGTCTATGGGTTGTTTGGAAACCGACAAATTAAGCAAATAGAGAAAATAAAAGTTTTTCATCAAATTATTTTTTATTATCTAGAATCTGTTAATCTCTGTTTTTTTTTCAGTTTGTAAATTATTATTTTTTAGTTGCCACTAACTAAGGCATTAAAAAACTTTGATTGTCTACTTACTCAAAAGGACGAAGGAGAATATATATTTTAAAAAAAATAAAAATCTAGCCGACTAGTCCCCGACCAGTCCCCTAGTCGCTAGTCGGCAGCCATCCGACCTGGGACCGACTAGCAACTTTTAGAACACTGATTCTTTCCTTCTTTTACATATGTAAATGACTGTGTGAGTTGGGTGATAGGGTAACGGATCGACAGGTATACTGGCTTGGTCAATAGCTGATAGCAAAGAGCAAAGAGCCAAGAGTCCTATTGGGTGAGGCACGGTGAGGTGAGGCTGATGTTGAGGCAAACGAATAGGCCAATTAACCAGATGCTAAGAGTTCCCACTAGGTGCGGTGAGGTGAGGTGAGACCAATGCCATGTTTAGGTGCGCTAGCCAAACGGATGCAAGTCTATGGGCGCTTGTATTATGGATGGTGAGCAGCGGTGGAGATATTATTATACTTGAATGGGTTGTATCGTAGTAATATTTTCTTTGAGCTTGCAAGAGTGATTTTGAAAACTAGAGTATATTTATATCCGTTAGTTGTTGTGCGTTGAATGTGAACTTGGGTATGATCTATCTTTCCAAGTTTCTAGTTGTAGTGGTAATCGTTAAAATTATTTTGTTTGAATGGTTTTAATTGCATTTAATTTGCTACAAGTATAAAGGATACACGCAGATTCCCTAAACTACTTGGGTAAAGAATTGACTTTTCTTGACCATATCAAATGGTTTAAAAAGAATCAAAACTTTAGCAACTATTGCATCGTTTTCTAGTTCTAAACTCAAATACATGCTAATTATGTAATTTTGGCACTAGAAATATGATAGTACATGACATGTATCTTCGCATTAGTATTGGGTTCGTCCATATTATCCATTGTAGTCAATTTTCCTTTATGAGCTTCGGCTTATGTTGTTAATCCAAAATTTTTAGGTTGAGAGCTAGATCCAAAGGCTTGAGGATCTTTGGATATGTTCTAGTCCTTTCTTTTGAGAGCTTAATGGAATACTTGTATACTTTTTACTTGTGAGGCCAACGAAGCCATGGAACTTGTAAACTTGTTATTTTTGTTGTAAGAACTTTAAGTCATGAGACACTTTATACTAGGTTTGTATTAAAGCTAAGTAGTGATTTTTGAGACTTTTGTGCTCATGTGGAGCTTCCTATTTGCACCTTATTATGAACATTATTTTGGAAATGTAGTATCTTATTGGCATGACATATTGATGGATATCATTTTGACTATAAGGTGTTACCTATAAACAGTTTAATCGTGGCTTATAGTTGCTCATTTTTGGGATAGATCTTGTCAATTTTTTGTCTCTTTTTTAAAGAAGATAGTAATTGGTTAGTTTCTTTTTATACTTATATTTATGCCTAATTACTGGGGCATGACAGAAAATGTCTTCCATTTGATTGTTGCCACAAACAAGTCGAATGAGCAATTTGCCCGCGATGATGAGGTCACGAAGGAAGTGGTAAGTCAACTTCTATGCAATTAGAGCAGGCATGGAACACAAAAGTGTTCTCCAAGTGTGTAGCGTAAGCATGAAGTATCACAGTACAGGACAAATCGATAAGAAAATGACACCATTACATTGCATAGCAAGTAAGAAAAGCTATAGCAATTCAGAGGTAGTAACGGTGAGTGCGTTGTATTCTTCTTTGGCATTAGACCTCTAATGCCTGACCACGAGCGAGCGGTGGATGGAACTTGCGATATAACTTTTCATCATTATATTTGGAAAGGCTAATGAATTTTCTCCAGATATTATCAATCACAAACTTACTATAGAGAAAAAGATCGAAGTAGCTCCCAGCACTATTATGAATAGCCGACGCAACATACAAGGGTCCCTGTTTACCCAACCAGTCAGCCCTTGAAACAAAGGGGCTAACCCACTCTTTGGTTGGAATAGAAAAAGATGTTTCAAACTTGGCCTTCGAAACGGATGTATTAAGTTGCAATATTGGAAGATGTTGGCAGTGACATTCTCCCTCAATAATATATTTCATTTGTCTAATGCCAAAATCTCCTTCAATAGCAATATCACTGCCAAAGACAACAGTCCCCATATTCTCATTCTCAAGGTTCAACGCTTTTCCTTTCCCACTGCTGGCAAATTCCACAGCCTCCCAGACTTGATCTCGCTCTAAGTTGGTGATTCTATTCATAACAGTCATTAGTTCTGCATTCTTAGTCATCTTAGAACTCACATCTTCGTTAATCCAAAGATTAAACACTGCTAGCAGGACCTTACCAACTGTTGTTAATGTCTATTCTTGGCCATTATGCTTATTAGCTTTCCTGTGATTGCCTCCACTTCCACTTTTTTTTTTGAGTATTTTACCTTACTTCCCAACAGAGGAGGTCTCCTCATGGTCGTCATGGTGACCATGGAGGTCATGGTTCTAATTGTCATGCTTGCATTGGTGAACGTGGTGATAGGAACTGCGACATTATAAGTTTATTATTATTATAGAACGTTAATCTTGGGTGTGGATTCATTAGATCACCATGGTACAACATTGTCTTAGCCACAAACATAATTCTACTAAGACCTGGTTTAGCCTTTTTTTATTGGATATTTTCTTATTGGATTATTTAGCCAGCTGGATTATTCCCCTTTTGACCACCAAACCATATTTCCCTTCAAATTGGATCCACCCTAAATTGCCAAAATGACCTCGTCCCCAAAGGGTATTGAAGCTACTGTTCAGATTCTGAGGGATATTTCCGTCCTTTTACATGTGGGCTGGACTATGACTTCTAGGGCTGACAAGAACAAAAAGGGAACCAATTACCAAACTAATGTAATTGCAACAGAGATCGATATCAACCGATTCCAAACCATTGGAAGTGACTATGTCTACCTAGTCATTTTTCTAATTATGTCTTCCAATTCTTCTATCTATTTCTCCACGTGCGTGGGACTTGCAATTGCACGGGACTGTTAGAGCTTGTCAAAGGTTACTAAAATAGGACCTCTAAGACTATGTTACGCATGTCATTCTTTCCACTCTTTGCCAATTAGTTTCGAGATGGATGCCTTAACATCCCCATTTGCCCCAAACTCACTCCGCACTAGAAAACATCAATCACCAAGTTACTCATATAAGTAGACAACTAGGTTTAAGCAGAGCAATGACATGGGCCACTCAACATAACGCTCTCATAATTTGACAAACCTGCAACAACCAAATGAATGAGAACACTGATGTTCTTCAGGGATTATGCATGTAAGAATTTTAACCATATGCTACAAAACAGATTAAACACTCTATGAAGGATTAAAATGGTAACATACCCAGTGGCCAGCATCTTCAAGAACATGCATTTCAACTCCACTTCCCTCATCAGCCGCTAACTTCTCAGCAACGTGAATCCTCTGAAGATCCTCAAGGGCCCACCTGTGTAAGCTCCTTTCTGCTTTCAAAAAGTTAACATGTACTCCTCGAGGCACATCTTCCACTATTTTCCTGGATGTATCGAAGCGCCGATGAAAAAGCTCCATGTACTATATCCAAAATATGATACGAAAAAGCAATACTAAAAGGGGAAAAAAAAGAAAAGAAAATAAGTCCTGCAAGTAAGGCCCTTGAATATACAAGACTCTGCAAGGTTTGAGGAAATCAATTTAGGCTGGAGGCATGAAGTCTGCAATGTTTAGCTTTTTTGTTATACCTTCTTCAATGTAAAGTCTTCTTCTTCTTCCTTTTTTTTTTTTGTCAAATTGCAAAAAACTTGTTTATGGGAGTTTAGATTCAAGCAAGAGAAAATTAAATGACGGTCTTACCTCAGAGGGTTCATTTGAGGGGAGTCCTACTCATACGATGTACTTACATTGAAATCCCCTTTGTATGTAGTTAGTTACTTTTGCCCTTACGTATACATTATGATTTAGGTGTCTGAGTAATTGACCATAAACACAAAAGATATAATGGCTTCTAGAATCAAATTTGGGGGAGGAAATATTACACTATGATAGTATATCAACTGCTTCACGACCAACCCTGCCAACTTAACTCCAAAATCCCCCTCAACCACTGCTAGCAGCCGATCCAAGCCGTTGTCACGACAAACCCAAGTAGTTACTACTCCCTCCATTCCAAAGTAAGTGTCCCCTTTGGGATTGCATGCCATTTTCAACGGCTTAAATCTTTTAATGTGCACCTCAAAAAATATGCATTGTGGATCTTGTTTGATAGATCGTAATCAATTCTATTATACAAAATTTTCAAAATCATAAATACTATTATAAATTAAAAGATATAAGCCGTTGAAAATGGCACGCAGTCCCAAAAAAGACTTATTTTGGAACGGAGGGAGTATAAGATAGCTTGATATACATTGTTGGACCCATTTCCTAACAACTTTTGAGACTTCACGACCAACCTTGCCCACTTAACTCCAAAAACTCCCTCAACCACAAGCTCTGCTAGCAGCCGATCTAAGCCATTTGTCACGACAAACCCAAGTAGTTACTATAAGAGAGCTTGATATACATCGTTGGACCCATTTCCTAACAGCTTTTGGGACAACTGATAACTTAATATGGTATCAGACCTCTAATTGGGAGAGGTCTTGGGTTCAAGTCCCTTCGTTTGCATTTGTTCCCCATTTGCATTCTGCTTCTCCCCTTCGCATTCTCGCTCGCTGTATCTATGAAAATTTTCATCTCCAGGTGCAAGATGGGGTTGAACGTGAGGAAGGGTGTTAGATGGCTTGATATACATTGTTGGGCCTATTTCATAATAACTTAAGCTTTTGGGACAACTTGTAACTTAACATTACCACCTCCTCAAAGGCTCAAACCAATATTACATAAAACGAGAATGAAGAGTAAGTAAAAAACGATTTGGTTTTCTAGTATATTATTCCCAATGGTGCATCAATGGTTGTACTAGTATCCTCCCCTTCACCTCCTCCCGTGTTTAAAACATGTGCCTGCAATAGGGTGCTAATGCTTTCCGTAGCTGGTGAAGATTCAATCAAGAGAGCACCACCACCCCACATCAAGGAACAATGTTCTTTCCAAACATAGTTTAGTTCTTAAAAACAAACAAATAATCCTGTCTTCCAGTGAAGGGGATGATGATGGCCCTTGTCTTCAACGAGATTGGCATGGTTTTATAGATGGGTTTGCTCAACCCAATCAAACTTGTCAACCCTGACTCAAACGCAATAACCCAAATAAAAAATCCAGTGATGGATTCTATTTTTTCTGTCCATTCTGACATGTCAAGAGCTTTTATTAAATAATTACTTCTGACTAATGTTATCAGTTTGATAGTTCATTAATACTTCACCTTTCCCAGACAATTTCTTCATACTCATTTTGGTGGGTGTTAGGTTTTTGGTGAATATTCTGGTCTTGACCAGTGTTCTGAAATCGGGATACGTATCGTGTATCATTTTTTTCGTTTTACGAATCGTATCGGGATAAGTATCGCGTATCGTAAGATACGGTTATTTTTTTAATATTAATTAATAAATAATAAATAACTAACATTAAACTAAAAATTAATTGAATTTATGAAAGAAAAAGCATTTAGGATGCAAAATACACGTCTTTTTTTTCCTCCTGTATTCATTGCCCTAGTGGATGAGAAAGGAACTTTTTAACTTATTTTAATGGAGTAGTGGGTCCCAATAGCTTTAAAAGTTGGGAAGGATATACATATTATATTATATATAGAGTCAAACTTGAATAGTGAACCACCAACTACTGTGTGGCTGTGCATATATATTACTCTCTCTCTCTCTCTCTCTCTCTCTCTCTCTCTCTATGTATATATATACACAACTACCCTCTGTCGGTGAGAAGTAAGAACAGAGTCTGAAGAAGTCTAAAAAAAATAGCGATCCAAGAGGACCAGTCGAATTTTCGTCGCAAATTCATAGTCGAGTTCCGTCACTGCAGAGAGGAGACTAGCGACTGAAAGCTTCAATTGGGTTTTAAAAGGTAACTTTGAACTTGGCGATAAAAATCGTACGATTGGCATACGTATCCCGATACGCGACGACTCGCACGATACGCCCTTCGTATCCTACAATTTCTATTCAATTCCGATACGTATAGTTTTGGTAACGATACGCTACGACTCGTACGATACGTCTCGCTTATCGTACGATTTTGACAACACTGGTCTTGACAAGGGGGATAAATTTTCCCACATATAAGATTAATTTTGAAATATTTTTTAGAGAGAGAAAGGAAAAATATTTAAGCTGCCTTAATTATAGGCAATAAGAGATTTAATGAAATGTTTTGACTTGGTCGAAATCTAGTGCTCACTGCGTTTAATCTTAATTATAGGAAGTACGACATTTTAAGAAATGTTTGGACTGGTTGAAATCTAGGAGTAATAGTTAATTAGCATATTGTACCAATTTTACAAAATTCAAGACTACTGGACAAGTTAACTATAGGAATGGGATGGATTTACAAGTTTTCTTTCAGCTTAGCAGCAAGCATCATCCTCTATCTAGAACTAGTGAAACATCATACTACACCATCCAAAAGAATTCATCCCGATTTTGAGGCAAGAAAGTACAAAAATAGTTTCATAAAGGAAAAGACAACAGATTTGTCAACATGCGTTAAGTGGTGCATACCATAAATTTGTTTCTTCATATGATTGATACATTTCAGCAATTCCGTTGAGGTCAAACACCCATGAGAAACTTGATGGTGATGTACCAGAAGGGCTGCTCTCTCGGAGGTTAGTTACCACCCACTGGGAACAAAACCATATCCAAAAAAAAACAAAATTATAGAGACTAGTGACAACACTATCACGGGTAAAACAGAAATAGATGCCAGCAAAAAGAGGTAGAAAATAAATAAGACAGGAATGTAAGGTAGATATCATCAAAGGAGGTAGAAACTCATTCAGAAAGGTGAATGTATTCACAAGTGCCGAAAGGAAGTTGGGCATTGCAAGTTTAACCTGGCATCACAAAGGTTCCTAAAGAACATGCAACTCTATGAATGAGGAACGGAGAAGAAATAACTGTCAAACTGAATGACTATGTTCTTAGGTTTGAAATGATTAAATGAACACACGCTGAGCAAATATCGTAAGGGTAAGCAATGCTGAAAATAATAATAGCTAATTCAAGAGATAACAGCAAACAGAAATTCGCCCGTATATATGCAGAAACCTCACCACTTCACATTATATAAAGGTGATAAAATATTGATATTCGACAAATGCAATCTTTTCTAGAAAATAATCTTTTAGCACGAAAATAATTATTGCAAATTGCATAACCTCCTTTGAACCTTCACCAAACTAACTCTTCTCAAAGTCAAAACAACTGGTCCAGCAGGACCAGCACCCTCTCTAAAATTTAAACCTAAAATCTATTTCAGCATCGTCATTTTTTTCCAAAACTTATGCTGAAAAGCACCATACATAGCAGCTTTGGGGTCATCATAAACTGTAACTTTTCACCAAAATAAACTTGCAAAGCCTCAACCTATATTGTCTCCACCAACCCCAAACCTATGCGAAAAAAGTAAAGTGTTTAACTGACTTTCCAATTGAAAGGCCCATTTCCATTTCCCAATCAAGTTCTCCAGCGACGCCCCCTCGTCTCGCGTGAGTTACGCAATGTAGGTATGACCAGCTGTCTAGCAACAGAACTGCCTCCCCCTCCAATTCTTGTTTCATGACCCTAAAGGTCCAATATCGTAAGAGAATCAGGTAAACATAACTTCAATCACCATAGCTGTTCTCCTACTCTCCCATCACAAGGACGGGGATTTAATGTACCAAACAGGACTAGAAATTAAGATTAAAAATCTCAAGTTTCTCCTACTTGAGTATTGGTAAGAGCCACTAAAACTGTTTTGACAACTCAAATCAACCGAAGCTGTAGTCCAGTTTTATCGTTGGGATCATAACTAAAGAAATTATACATACAAGCTGTACTGATATCTTCCACCAAGAGTGTGCGCACATCAAAACTTAGAGTAAGCCAACTAGATTATAAGCATGCAAATGTAATAACGTTGAAGACATACCTGTGCCACATCTTTCGAAAACCCTTGTCGCTCAAGTGCAACAACCACATCCCGCTTTGAAGCAACCTTCCTTCAAAAAAATAATTACAAGTAACTAAATAGAATTGACTGTTAACATGTAAATACAGTATTAACCAACCAACCAGAAAAAATAAAGTACACATGACAAAAGGAGCAATGTTTTCATCTTTTTTCCACCAAAGCAGTACAAATGTTTACAAAGCACGCTGGAATGACAAATTTTGACTGTTCCAGTCCATACAACTTGAGTTTTTGTTTTCCTAATTTCTCGTTTAACAAATTTTAACAAAGAAAACATACCAAATTTTTAGAATGTAAGAAAGCACAAAGAAGAAGAGAAAGTGGCACTACTTACTCTTTCTTCATTAACATTAGTCCTATCTCCTCCTCCTCCAGTAAACAACGCCCCAACCGTCAACAAACGCAGCTCCTCAATGGAAGCCCCAACACCATTCATATGTACATGAGCCATCTTTGGTCCACGAGGACTGGACCACGAAATGTGTAGATCTGGCTTCAGCATGTGACAGGGTGGTTGATGGCCATCGCTCATCGAATGGCACTCTTAACACGTGGCACGCCCACGTGAGATGCAATGTTGCATGATTGAATCACACATGGTGCTCGACCAGTGACCTGCCATGCCATGTGGGACCAAGACTGTCTCATGGGACTTCGGCACATGATACAACATGGCTGCTCAGTAACCAATTAAATGGCCCCACAATGTCAACCTAACAAGGTGAAGAGTGCATGCCATTCAGAACAACAACATCCTCTTGTGAAGGAAGACATCAACAGCTAAGCGCATAAGGACTAATTTTGGGAAGACCAAACACCATCATCCTCTTGAGGATCAAGACATCAACAGCTAAGCACTTACAGACTAATTCCCAGCCAGGACCTTGCAAGCACGGCCCTTAGCGATGCTTCAATAAGATTTTAAGCCGAGGCTCTCTCCAAAGACAACGAAGATGTCGCCAACATATCCTTAACAAGGGATACTCGATTGCATGTACTCAATGAATAAATAGTAAGATGACATCAGAACTTTGTCTGACACCAGAACCTATGTACCTCATTTGGGAGCATCAAAAGGCTTGTAAATCGGAAGCTTGAGCTTAAGGGTTCGTCTGAGGGCTAGAAACTCGTAGATGGGAGGACATATGACCAGTCTTGGGGAGGAAGGGAGACCTTTGACCAAAACCTAACCTCTTATAGACCTTCCTTTAAGGTTCAACCTGAAGCTACTTGTCAGCCCCCCACCACCACTCCCCGAAGGAGATGGACATAGGTTTGATTCCTATAAATAACAGCCCATATGGAAACCAATCCTAAGAAACAACTCTTAATTCATCCCCTCCATCTCCAACCAACCACCACCATTGATGCAG
The DNA here is from genome assembly GCA_963854785.1 of Vaccinium vitis-idaea. Taxonomy (NCBI): domain Eukaryota; kingdom Viridiplantae; phylum Streptophyta; class Magnoliopsida; order Ericales; family Ericaceae; genus Vaccinium; species Vaccinium vitis-idaea. The sequence goes on from OY978224.1 coordinate 13,254,165, forward strand.
AGAAGCATATCGACTAATGCCAATCAACACGAATCCACAAACTTGCTTGAAATAATCGAGGTACTCACTCTAACAACAAACACGATATAAGAGACACACGCTAACAAATACTCCCTCCATTCCAAACTGCTCATCCCTTATTCTATTTTGGGATGTTCCAAATTGTTAGTCCTTATTGAAAAGTCAAAACAAATGAATTCAATCTTCCAAAATAGTCCATTTACCAATAACAATGATCTCATTCAAAAGTTGAAATATAAGGATATTGGTAGAAATCGATGTATCTTTTCAACTGTGAATGTATTTATTGCAGGTCTCCTTAAAAAGTTGGGAATTCCCATAAAGGACCAACAATTCAAACAGAGGGAGTATTTTCATTATTCGAAATCAACTGCATAGTCCTGTGGCTTAGAACCTTATTTCTACTACTGGAAATCCTAGAGAACCCATGATGAAAAGCACAGCCTAATATTATGAACTAAACTTCTTGTTGACCAAGTAGATATAAAAGAGGGAAATAAAATATAAACCAGGAAACTAAATACTCCAAACCACAAGTTCTGTAATTGCATGATTCCAAACAAAATATTAAAGACAAGAATATACAAATTCGGAGATAAGATACAATTTCCTTACTGCACAAACCACTCTCTCATATTATGAGTGTCTCGTGTCTCTCCTCCACCTTTAGTTGCCTAAGCTTATAAGTGACTCCACATCATAGAACACCGCAACAGTTCCACTTGACTCAATCACCATAGTTATTATGCTTATTGGAATATTAGGTCGCATCTCATAAAACAATAAAAATAATTCCCTCAAATTTCATGTTGAACGTTAAGGCAAAATAAATCCTAACGATGAATAGAAAAGTCTAGAGAAAAAGCAAGAGGAGGACAACCTAATAATGCTACGCAACGAAAGGAATAAACTCACCTGCTTCGGCAATGTCCTCAGGAAAGAGATCAGTTCGAAAGGATGATCCTCTTTATCTCCACCAGCTCGAACTTTTCCAGGAGTTGCATCTAAAACCCAAACCTGCGGAATGACAACCAATTATTGAAACTAACATGAGGAAAAAAATAAAGGACATAGGAAATACAGAAAATAAGGAGAAGAGAATTACATTTTGAAAGAAGATCCTGCTATTGTGAAAAGGAGAAACACCTTGAGTAAATAGGTTTCACTTTTATGACATTTTATTGTCCAGCGGTCTTAGTTTGTGCTTATTTGAATATTGTGCTTATTTTGTGTCTTGCTACTTGCTTTGAGTGAATAAGCAAGTGAACCGATTAGACCAAGAAGTCTTCTGCATGATCAGAATAGCTTGAAGTTTTTTTGTTTTGTTTTGTTGTGTGTGTATGTCTTAAGAGTCGATGTCCAAACTGTCATGAGCTTATATTGATAATAAAGCCTTTAAGCTTCTATTCACAACTGATGTTAAGCTATATGTTACCTCATTAAGGGCCTTTTTGTATTTAGAACTTTTTCAATTCATTTTGTAGTGATGAGGGAGAGAACTCTAAGTTACTCTCCCAGTAATTTCTGCACATCTTTCTTCTCTTCTTTGATTCTCTTTCCACAAAATCTAACTCAATATCAGGGCTTGCTTCCTTGTTGCTCATTATATTTTTTCCGTAAGTTTCCTGATGTGAACTCCTCTTTGTCTCTACTTTTCTAAAACGAATAATAATCTCAAAATATCACATCATGGTTGAGGATTCAAGGACTGATGCCCAAGACAAATTTTCATGTGTACACAAGTACACAACTAATATGTATAGCTTCATAATCTTCTGTCTTTTGAAAAAGTGTGTTTTTTTTTTTTTTTTTCAAATCTAGATACAAAGCAGTTTCCAGTGGTTCTGATGATTCTCAAGTAACCTGATTAGAAGTCTCCCAATGAGGGAGAGAACCCTCAGTTACTGTCTCCTCTTTCCATATCGTTTCTTACCTCTCTAATCTCTTACTATGAATCTCGTTGCTAACTATCTAAAGAAATTCCAAAGTTCACAAATATCTTTGTCGAATTGGAAGAAATATGCATACTTACTCTGACAGGTCGTCCCAGTGGCTTCGCAACTTGATCCACCATGCTCAAGGCAACTGCATAAAAAATAGGTTTACAGATAAAGTAGTTGGCTTCCGTAAAATTATTATTCTTTAACAGGGATCTGTCATGCTCTTTGTTAAATACATAACAAAAGAACAACTGCTAAAAGTACCTTTTCCTCCAAAGCTGTGACCAACTACAACTCGAGGTGTTAGTCTAAGCTTCCCAAGCTACTCCAGAGAAAAAACAATTTAGGAATTAGTAAGTATATAGTGAAGTCAATACGGCAACAGGGGCGAGGACAATTCTTTACATGTGATCATCCAGCAGGGATCTGATCAAAACCCCACATCAGAGGGCTTTGTATTCTACAAGAGTAAATCTACTAGTGAAATGCTACATATGCATATCGCAGTGAAGATGTTAGAGAAACTAGTTAGGAAACCAATGAATCTGCTGGTACAAGCATGTTTTGATGAAAACACCATGAACCTTAGGTCATAGTGGAAGACTAAATGTAATAATGCTGTACTTGGTCATATAATTCGTATTGATGGGATAATGCAGCTGCACTCAAACTCTGAATAGGCTAACTTTCGGGGAATTCCTCTGGAATGTGCATCCAATTTTCCTAGGGCATGAATACAGATTTTAGTCCAGGCACTTCAAGTATATGCACTGATTGTTATGAGAAATTCAAAATGATGATGATGACAGATGAAACTGCAACTTAAGAGGATAAAAAATGTAGTCCTCACCGCCAATCTAGCTTAACTCATAACGTTTAAGCTTTGCTAGTATTGTTATTTGAATAAAATAAAATCTGAACTCAGCATCACAAACAACACACAAATAAAATTTATACAACTCCTATATATTAGTGAGTTCAGTAACCAATTTTTATACACCATTTCATTTTGACGCTCTCAAGATGCTCATCCTAAGCAGTTTCAAATTGTCATTCTCGCGCTACCTCACTTGCACTGAACTTGTGACTGAGATGCTATATGTACAATCTATATAAGACAACAAGCACCGATGAATTGCCATTTCTATACAGCACTGCACTCCATCACCGAACCTCAAGAAGGACCTGATTAATAACTCAGGAAAAAAAACATAGGTGCTACTCTCCAGCTGCATTATTCTAGATTCTTTAAAGTCATTACATCCATAGTGCTACCCATATGGCACCGCTTAGTTATCATATAGTTAAAAAAAGACCGAGTGGCCAAATGTTTGCAAACAGGCAACTTTTCCACCACAATGATGACCTAAAAGACGAAACTCAACCATGTTTTAACTTCAGAAAAAACTAGTATGGAGGGAACAAATAAAAGAGAATAAAGACTCAAAAAGAATATGATATGCATAATTGGCTAATAGCCCATGGACAAGAGATACAAAGACTTGAGAGAATGTTTTCTTTTAGATCCTGCTAATCCAGAAGCGAAAATATCTCCATGCATATCAAAGTAGCCGACGTCAAGAATTACGCACAAGCTTTAAGATGTCAAGAGCAGCTGATGCAACAGTATGGGGACCTGGCTTCTTGATTGCTGCTGAATCACCATGGCACCGCAAGTCTACCAAGAGAAACTGTGTCATCACAATTCGATGTCAAGAAGGTTTCGAACAACGTAACAAACTAAAATAACCAGTCATCAAACTTCAAAGTGAACATAAGAAAGGCCCATTAGTTTGTTGTATTTAATAGGTAACTTCTATTTCGAAGAATAACTCAAAAAGTGGCGCTTAATAAGTGGTAGCAATTTATACGTTAACATGGCCGAATATGGCATTTTCCTCCTACATATCACAAAGGCCAAATAAACCAAAGAAATATCCAAAAAGGAAAAAATGTTTTTGTTGTCCACTTTGTTAAGTGGGATTTCAAGAAGAATGAGTTTCCACAATAATAAAATAAAACAAAAGAACCTTCCAAATAAAAGCAGATTTCCTTAAGATACAAGCAGAAGGATAAAGTCCTGATGCTAATTCTTCAATTTGAAGAGCACTGGTGCAAGAGGTAATGGGGCATATAACCTTGATTCTCGGCTTCTCCCTAACTTGTGCATGCGAACTCATGAAACAGAGCATATCAGCTTAGTTGTTATAATCTTTTCCTTTATAAATTTCCAATATACTTCGTTTGGTGATGTATTCATGCTAAGGTGCTGTAAAATTAGATAAAATAATTGAGAGGCAAAAAGTAGGGTTCTGTTCTCATTACGTAGTACTTATACAAGAGTACAAGAGATAAATTACACTATGAACCTAAACTTCTAACTTAATTGCAAAAGTAGACAAATACAATCTAATTACACATTTACACCCACAACTTAACACTCCCCCTCAAGTTGGTGCGAAGATATCAATCAAGCCCAACTTGAACACAATGGGGTGGAAACTCTTGCTGCCAAGCCCTTTTGTGAAAATATCAGCTAATTGATTCTCAGATCGCACAAAAGGCATACATATCAACCCCTCGCTCAACTTCTCCTTGATGAAGTGCCTGTCAACCTCTATATGCTTCGTTCTGTCATGTTGAACAGGATTGTGGGCAATGTTTATGGTAGCTTTGTTATCGCAGTAGAGTTTCATAGGACCATTATCAAAAATTCCCAAATCATGTAACAAAGTTTGGAGCCACAAGAGCTCACAAACACCATGAGCCATAGCTCTATACTCTGCTTCCGCGCTTGACCTGGCAATTACTGATTGCTTCTTACTTCGCCAAGTAACCAAATTCCCCCCAAGAAAAGTGCAATAGCCAGAAGTAGAGCGTCTATCATCCACAGAACCAGCCCAATCAGCATCAGTAAATGCCTCCAATCGCAGGTGACCGTGATTAGAGAATAGAATTCCTTTTCGTGGAGCTGATTTGAGATACCTCAAAATACGATAAACTGCATCCAGGTGTGAGGTACGAGGATCATGCATAAACTGACTAACAACGCCCACTGCATAAGTGACATCAGGTCTCGTGTGGGCTAAGTATATCAGTCGACCAACCAGTCGCTGATATCTCTCCTTATCCGTGCGCTCCCCTGAGTCTCCACTAAGCTGATGATTTGCCTCAATAGGAGAATCTGCAGGTCTACAACCCAACATACCTGTTTCTTCCAATAAATCAAGTATATACTTCCGTTGGGAGATAAAAATCCCTCTATCAGACCTTGCCACCTCCATTCCAAGAAAGTATCGCAGTGATCCTAAATCCTTAATCTCAAACTCTCGAGCCAGACTAGACTTGAGATTAAGGATCTCATCCACATCATTGCCTGTCATTATTATATCATCAACATAAACAATAAGGACAGCAATCTTACCAATACCTTTCTTGATGAACATAGTATGATCTGCATGACTTTGTTTGTATCCAAATCTCAACATAGCCTTCGAAAATCTGCCAAACCAGGCTCTAGGTGACTGCTTCAACCCATAAAGAGCCTTTTTCAGTCGACACACCTTTCCCTCAGTCTGAGATGAAGAAAAACCAGGTGGGATAGCCATATATACCTCCTCCTCTAACTCACCATGGAGGAATGCATTCTTCACATCAAACTGTTGGAGAGGCCAATTTAAATTGGCAGCACACGAGAGTAGAGCTCGCACAGAGTTCATCTTTGCTACTGGCGCAAATGTCTCCTCGTAGTCAATACCATATGTTTGAGTGAAACCCTTGGCAACAAGTCTCGCCTTGTATCGCTCAACTGTACCATCAACATTTTGCTTAACAGTGAAAATCCATTTACATCCCACTGGTTTCTTTCCTTCCGGAAGTGATACTAGGTCCCAAGTGCCATTCTTTTTCAAAGCTGTCATCTCCTCTACCATAGCTCATTTCCACTTAGGTATCATGAATGCATCCTGCCAATTCTGTGGAATAGATATAGAAGAAAGAGACGAAACAAAGGCATGGTATGAAGGAGATAAACGATCATAAGAGACAAACTGGGAGATGGGATGTTGAGTACATGATCTAACACCTTTCCGAAGAGCAATAGGAAGATCATCAGAATTATCAAGAGGAGGTTCATTGAGAGACGAGTCATTACCAGATGAGTCAGCTGAGGAATCTGGAACTGGAGCAGGAGATTGTAGTTGACAAGGTGGTATCACACAAGTGGACTTCCCATGTTTTCTGCTGTAGGTCTTAAGGTTAGACCATTGCAGCCGGTGTTTATATTCCTCATCAGCACCACCTATGCCATGAGTTGCTCTTTCGGCAGATATTTGTTCCTCTCCAGACTTTTCTTTCTCCCCCTCCCCATGATTATACAGCAGTTGCTCCCCCTCACCATAAAACATCTCTTCCTCCTGCCTATGCTCCCCCTGAAGAGATGGAGTGGAGGGAGAAAAAAAGGACTCTGTTTCCCAAAAAGACACATCCATAGACACAAAAAATTTCCGAGAATGAGGATCATAACATTTGTAGCCCTTCTGAGTAGGAGAGTATCCAATGAAAACACATTTATGGGCTTTAGGACCTAGCTTGCCACCTGAGGGATGAGGAGCATGAACAAAACACACACAACCAAAAACACGTGGGGGAAGACTTGTGGCACGAAAAACGCTAGGAAGGCACTCAAGGAGAGTTTTAAAGTTAAGAACACTGGATGGCATGCGGTTAATAAGATATGCTGCAGTCAAAATGGCTTCTCCCCACAAATATTTAGGAACATTCATGGTGAATAACAGAGAGCGAGCTACCTCAGCCAGATGACGATTTTTGTGTTCAACAACTCCATTTTGTTGTGGAGTGTCAACACAAGTCGTCTGAAAAAGAATACCATTTTCATCTAAATAAGCCCGAAAACTCTTATCTATATACTCAGTGCCATTATCACTCCTAAGAATTTTAATACTCATATCAAACTGAGTGCGAACCAGTGAATGAAAAGATTTAAAACAAGAAAACACTTCACTTTTCGACTTAAGTAAATACACCCAAGTAGCACGAGAATAACAGTCAATGAAAGTGACAAACCACCGAAAACCTTTAAGAGATGGAACAGGGGAAGGACCCCAAACATCAGAATGAATAACCACAAACGGAGAATCACTTCTTTTATTAATAGGTTCATAAAAAAAAACGTTTATGTTTACCAAGCTCACAGGCTTCACAAAAAAACTGACTCCTAGAACAATGTTTAACTAAACTAGGGAAAAGTTTTTCTAAAATCCCAAAGGAGGGATGACCCAATCTACGGTGCCACTGATGTAACATAAAAAAGGCTGAACTCGTATCTGCTTGCAGAGCTAGACCACAAGACAAAGATGGTTGAGGTGTAGATTCCAAGAAATAGAGGCCACCATGTGCTCTACCACTGCCAATCACTTTCCCCGTTCCCAGTTCCTGAAAAACACAATGAGTAGGAAAAAATGTCACAGAACAGTTTGCAGAACGAGTGAGACTACTAACAGACAGAAGATTAGTGGCAAAATTTGGAATATGTAGAACTGAAGAAAGAGAAATAGAAGGAGAATAGTGAATCGAACCTTTCCCTGCGATAGCAGAGAACGACCCGTCTGCTATTCTGACCTTATCCTTACCCGAACAAGTAGAGTAAGAATCAAATACAGAGGAACAACCTGTCATATGATCTGAAGCACCAGAATCTATAATCCAAGGGATAGCAGAAGAGGCAGTGAACGCATTTGATGAGATACCTGTGTGAGCAAAATAGGATGAAGTGGGAGCTGCTGTGGAAGACGAAGCTGTGGTAGATGAAGAATCAGCCCGAGCCATAAGGCGCCTGAGAGCTTGCATCTCCCCCTGAGAAAAACCACCAGTATGATCTGAAGTCACCTGAGCCCCAATACTAAATCCAGAGTCAGACGAGGTAGCAACTGCAGATTCAGAGACATGAGCCTGTGCCTGAGAACGTATTGTACCACGACCACGACCACCGCGTCCACCCCCTCGCCCACGAGGGGGCCGGCCATGTAACTTCCAGCAAAAATCCCTAGTATGACCGGTGTTATGGCAATAATCACACTGAAGTGACTCACGATCAGTAGACCCACTGCTAGCACCAGACTGTGACTTACCACTCTGTGAAGTGGGAGTAAACCCTCTGCTAGAACCAAACTGACCCTGAGGACTGGCAACCAAGGCAGAACGATCAGAAATAGGAGCATGCACCATAGCTCCCCTCCTACTCTCCTCCTGCTGAACAATAGCATAAGCTTCACCCAGAGACGGAAACGGAACACGACCCAGCACTTGCACTCTAATTGGATCATACTCCATGTCAAGGCCAGAAAGGAAGTCATAAATATGCTCTTTCTCTAACCTCTTCAACCAATTAGTAGCATCCTCAGTACAAACAGCCTGAAATCCCTGATAAAAATCGAATTCCTGCCACAGTCCACTCAACTCTGCAAAATACTCAGCTACAGACCGATGGTGTTGATCTAAATTACGGAGTCGCTTCCTCAACTCAAAACACTGTGCATCATTACCCTGCTGAGAATAGGTTTGAGCTGCAGTAGTCCAAATCTTGTGTGGAGTATCAAGGAGCAGAAAGTTATGACGAATTTCAACTTTCATAGAGTTGAACAACCAGGTCATGACCAAAGATCTTTGAGACTTAAATTTCTTTAGGGCAACAACCTCTGTAGGTTGAGTGATAGGACCCTCTATGAATTCTGACATCTCTTTGGCTTCAATAGCCAAAGTGAAGGTGCGAGACCAAAGCAAATAGTTCGTACCATCCAATTTAACTGGACAAATATCCAAAGGAACATTCTCCAATTTTCTTTCAAATTGGCATGACACATCCTTAACGCCAGAAGTCTCAACAATTTTTGAATCGTCAGACATATCGAAATCAAACTAAGAACGATAAATAGGGCTGGAAACAATTCAAACAGCAACAAAACAGGGAATCTGATGTTACCAAGTGTTTCTGTCGAAGAGAGAGAGAGAGACTAGTCAGATTAATAGAGGACCCAGTCAATATGAGTGTTGTAGAGACCGTACGAAGAAGACCCAATCATTGTCGAGATGAACAGTAGCCGCGATGAACAGTAGCGCGATGAACAGTAGCGCGATGAACAGTACTCGATGAACAGTAGCGCGATGAACAGTACTCGATTTTAGGGTTTTCTGGTCGTGGGTTTCGTTGATGGTGATAGTGATGACTGATGGATTTTGTCGTGGAGGAGAATACTCACTCAACTCACAACAATGGTAGAGAATACTCACACACGACAACGTAGCGATTAGATCGAAAGCTCTGATACCATGTAAAATTAGACAAAATAATTGAGAGGCAAAAAGTAGGGTTCTGTTCTCATTACGTAGTACTTATACAAGAGTACAAGAGATAAATTACACTATGAACCTAAACTTCTAACTTAATTGCAAAAGTAGACAAATACAATCTAATTACACATTTACACCCACAACTTAACAGGTGCCTAACCAACTTTATATAACTTACTGTTTCCAGTAAACCCAAGATCTCAGTTCAAAAAAAAAAGTAAACCCAAGATCTTATCTTTATTGAAACTGAAAGATTTACAACACCAAATTATCATACAATTATGGCCCTCTTAGCCAAATTGGTTGGGTACTGCCGTACTGCAGTGTAGAGGGCATCACTTCAATGTCATATAGAGGAAGAATAAGTTGCTCATACAACATGGCAACAGACAGAAAAAGAAAGCAAAAGTAGCCCCACAGTGAAAAGGTGAAAACCAGGGAAGTGACTACAGTATCCAATAAAAGTATAGTACTTATTGTCTTTGGAGTAAAACATGTCAATCAAATCATTAAAAGTCCCCAAAACTGTTCTTGCAATAATAAATCATAAACGTCTGAAAAAAATGAATTGATTGTTTCACTTGATGTGTTCAATATGTACACCGCGGAATTGAAATCACTACTAGGTAAATTCAGCTAGAGTACCATGCTCCAAGTATGATAACACTAGAATTACATGAATAAACAGTAGAAGTTTATGGTCAAGGAAAGCATAAGTAGTAACAGTAATTGTTATTATCATAATGAGTATCTCAGTTATCCCAATGAGCATATCCACCCGTAGAAATTTATTTATCTAATTTTTGAATTGATACAGCGCAACAAATATCCCAATAATCTGCATATTACGCGTGGAAGAGAAAGAAGAATAACTGAGCCTTTTCCCAGTAAAGACACGAAACAAAAACACGGATACGAAAATTAAAAACATAAAACAAGCATATATTCACAGGAATGTACCTGCCATGTGGGAAATTCATGTGCCAATCTTCGAGCAAAGGTTCCTGTTAGATTAAGAAGGTCAACATTTTCCGTTCGTAAAAGTTACCATCATCTTCAAAAAGATCCAATATCCAACGAAGTTTTCTAATGCTTGAATTCAGGAAGTAAATTTAAGTAGGTCTCACAGCAGGCAAGGAGCAAACTCATGCCCGTAAAATATTAGAGTGTTCAGATTTATATAGACCATAGATGATAGGTAAACTACAAATTTTTAAGTTACACAAACTACTCTAAGTGTTGTTCACAAGAGATCTGTTAGAGATTGTCCCACACTGGTTAAATTTTAAACTCCAAAGCTAGTACATGAGCATGGGCGGATTCTCCACTCATTGCCAATTGGTTTTGAGTTGGATGCTTTAACATGGTATAAGAGCTAGGCCTTTGGACAAGACTCTCTTGATTGATTACCCCGTTGTTTGTGCTTTAAGCACACCTTTTCATTGTTTGTTGTGATCCCTGTGTCATGGATCCATTTTTTACCTCTCCACGTACGAGTCAGGGATCGCACATGCGGGGGAGTGTTAGAGCTTGTCCCACACTGGTTAATTATAACCTCCAAAAAGTAGTATATAAGCCTGGGGCAGCCTATTCACTCATTGCCAATTGATTTTAAGTTGGATGTTTTATAACAAGATCAATCACTTTTTACTTCAAAAAAAGACAGATTGAGTCAAAGAAACAAAATCTTTCTGTGAGCATTGGGCTCGCTCAACAGAAATAGCTGATGGTGAAAGCTAATTTCAGGGATATCATAATATTCTATGAGTTGAGAGGATGGTACAAAGGGAGAGACTATAGAAAAACATAGTACCTACCCCAGTTCTTTCTGCAACCTAGAATGCCATGAAGGAGAACAGCTGTTGGTGGTGGATCACATACTGACTTGTCCAAGATATAACTCCATCTTACCTGTGCACCCATAGTTTGCTTTCATAAACGAGCCCAATCAAATGGCCAATAAGAAAGTTTCCAACACTTTCAGCAGTAAAGCATCTTTCTATGGCACATGTTCTGCATTTTGACCAGAAGTTTACACACATTCCACTGAGAAGTTGGACCCGGACACATTCCACTTTCTAATGCATAAGTATCAAAAACCCAAAATCTCCATTGTCAGAGCGCGTACACTTTTCTGTGCTTGGCTAATAATCTCTTACTTCACAACATTATAATGCTCCAATTCTTTATGCATGATTAACTAAGTATTGAGCTTCGCAGGCATGAAAATGTTCCTTTCAGATTTCCAAAGTTCCGTCGCGAAGTTTTTCTCTTAACCTTTACCACGCATTAAATATAATCCCCAAGTATTATGGAAGTGTGACGAGCAATAGAACCACATACATCCCAAAAATAAAAAATGAAAACTGGAACATTCAACGTGAAGAGTTGGAGTTCAACCATGCAGCAGTTCACATGTTTATCAATATCAACAGACGCCTAATCATGATCAACGGATATATATCATTCCTTTGTTGTTGCATACCATAAAATAGTATTAAGAGATAAAATTGAAATTGAAATCAGAAAGCCAAAAGACTTGTCCAGCTTGTTACTTGGACCTTCCCTTGAAAAAATCATGGAATAAATAAGCAATCTGACACTGGAGTTCTGTAACTTCAATAAAGGAGTATTATAAAGCTGCCTGTCAATTGTATATTATACATTTCAAGGCATACAAGACAAGTCTATAATACTATAACACAAAGCATGTTGGCAAGGAGAAAAATGTTTGGAGAACTAGATTACGCTGACAGGTATGCTGGAAGAACAAAGTACAGAATAATAGCCCACAACTAGATTACGACAGACCACGATCAATGTGTAGCTCATGTCTATAATAAAACAAATGAATGAAACCACAAAGAGGCAGCTACAAACCATGCAAAAAGGTCATCGAAATCTATAGAAATATTCCATGCCTCAAATACGTTAAGATGAAAAGCTTTAGAACGTCGGAAGCAGAACTGTGTTTCTCTACAACAAGCAAAATGCAAAAGAGATAAGACTTACACGTGCTCCCTGAACAAGATCATATGCCTGCATCAAGAATTATATAATTAATTGATAGAGAAACTCAAGTGACAGACCAAAAGTTCAGTAAAAACGAATCAAGCTTCCTCATGCCTTGGCAGCTTGACACTTCTTTTTCCTGAACTAGAATAACCATAAACAGGAAGTTTCAATTACCAAGATATCAGATGGCCTGACAACATCTATTCCATGACCAAAATTTTTATCTCGTACATTCAACCGAACATTTGGCTCTTTAGCTACCTTTCTTGAATAACTAAGAGTAGATGGGGAGATGTCGAATATACCATCCTGCAGCCAGATAAATAATAAAGAAAAATAAAATCAAGACAGCAAGATTAACATCACACATATAACCATCTAATTCATATACTCAATTAGCACAAACTGGACTTAATGTTAAGATAAACCATGAAATGGATGTAAAATTCATATAAATTCGTATCAACACTACTTATCATATTGTCATCTCAATCTCAGGATTAGACAGACCTTATCTGGCTGTTCATACATTACTGAGCTAGCTCTTCGTAATGGATGCACTTTCGACAAACAAGAACTAGATTCTGGCAACACAAAGTATTCTGGATTATCTTTAAAGTGACACAAAATCAAAACCAAAATACAAGAACATGTTTGCTTCGGGTCCTAGAGAATGTCAGTGGTATAAAATTTGATGGTAGATCCACTGGGGAGTTTTCCTTCAATTAAGTTCATTGGAGTTTGTATTTTAATCAAAAAGGAAAAGTAACAAAAATATGTAGAAGTACAAAGGGCAAGAGAGTGAAGCATGCACAGCCATACGGTTTGCACTGGCTCGTATGGCTTCCCTTTTTCTTTTCTTTTTCCTTTTTCTTCATTTTTTTTCCTCAAACCAATATTGCCACCACTACCGCTGCGGTTTTCACCGGTGCCGGTTTCTGTCATTGTTGCGCTACAATTGGTTAGCCCATGGTCCGATCACTGAATATTCGGCCCACTACATATAGTAGCGCTTAACAGAATCAGAGTTGATGAGAACCGCGAACTCCTCCATTTCAGTCAAGAGTAAAGTGGTTCCTGAAAGAACCTTCTTTATGATGAAAGGCCCCTGATAGCTAGGGAAGAACTTTCCGCGAGCTTCGTCTTGGATAGAGAGGATCTTCTTCAGGACAAAGTCTCCTTCCTTGAATACTCGGGTCCTGAGTTTTTTTGTTGAAAGATCAGGCAATCCTCTTTTGGTAGCACTATTGAGTGGTAGACTGCCGCTACCCTTTTCCCATTCAACAGAGTTACTGATCATGGCAACTCTGGCAACATTTAGAATTATCTAGTATTCTAGTCTGATTCTCTTAAGATTCAGAGTGAAGGGATCTCAATCTCTGCTGGTAAAACTGTCTTGTTCCCGTATACCAAAGAATAAGGGGTAGCTCTGTAGATGTCTAGTTCAGTAAGCCATGAGTATCCGTCATCTTCCGTATGATTTTCTTTATGTTCTTGTTGACTGCTTCCACTGCTCCATTCATCTGTGGGCAATAAGTAGTGGAGTTCTGGTGTTTGATCTCGTAGTCTGAACATATCGCTCTCATCAGTTTGTTATTCAGATTATTGCCTTTGTCGGTGACGATTCTCAGGGGTTCCATACCGGCATAAGACGTGATTCCGTATGAATTTGGCCACCATCCTCTTGGTGACACTAGCACAAGATGTTGCCTCGACCGACTTGGTGAATGAAATGATGACCGTTGGAAGCTTGCAGCGAGATAATGCCGATTACATCCATGCTAAGAACAGCCAAAGGGAGGTCATAACTCGAAGTTCCTTGGGTGGTGCCCATAGCACATTCCAATGAATAACTTGGAAAATGACACTTGAGTTTAATTAAATGTTTATCCCTTGGAAGGGTAAGTTTTGATTTTGTTATATATATAAGCCTAATCCTAGCATTCTACAATTTAGACATGTGGCGTACCAGATTCCCGGTCCCATTCCTCATACTTGTACCGTACGATCCGCCTTCCAGGTAGCATTGCGGGCTGATATATCCATGGACTTTATCGATGGGCTACTTGGGCTACCCCTCTCCATGGAAAATATGTTATCTTGTTGTGGTGGGCAGATTCTTTAAAAATAGTCATTTCATGGCCCTAACCCACCCTTATTCTATTTTCGATATCACTTAAGTTTCACGAACACAATGTTTTGACTTCATGGACTGCTTCCATCTATACTATCTGATAGGGACGTTGTGGTAATCAATATTCAATATCCTTTGGCAGGACTTTTTTAGACTTCAAGGCACTACCCTGTGCTCAAGCTCACCATATCAGCCCCAACCAAATGAACAGAGTAAGGTTGTGAATAGGTTCTTGGAGGTGTATAAAAGGGGACTGTTACATGGTCTTGGGTAGAATTCAATCACAAAAGCTAGTTATTGAAGTGAGGGTGCCCTCGCACTTGTATATTTTATGTTACTTTGGTACCCAGGCGATGTGGGACATGAAGAAAAGCAAGGTCGTTTAGAAATCCAAAACATCATCATTAGTCATTACACAATGAGTTCACACAAAACCATAAAGGAGAAGAACAAGCAAATGAGCAAAGATCACACATTCAATCCCAATGATGAACTACTTCTTAACAAAACAACAGATGGTGTGAGCTGCACAATGCATGGGAATACATCTATATTGGTTACCAGTCCGACTATGCGTACGTATACGCACGTACGTACGCGCACAAACACACCTGGACCGTCCGTTTCAGGAATCAACGGTCCGGATTTTAAAAAGACTCTTCCATGTAAGAGTCTTTTTAAAATCCGGAGCGTCGAAAACACGCACGGACGGTCAAGATGCACCGTCCGTGCATTATTCGTACGCGAAGCATGCGTACAAATAGTTTTTTTGATTGGTTACCATTGGAACAGTTTTTGTTCTTCACACCCCCTACTTACTCACATCCCCACTCCCCACGAATCTCACTCACTCAGTTTCAGAAAAATAAAACAGAGTTTAGAAGCTGGGAAGTCTCATTACATTTGTGTATAATATTGACAGATAAGAACAAGTCCACCCTTGTGCCAAATCAGAAAGCCAAAATTTGACATCAATAGTGGCAAAACCCTCTCCACCCTTGTGCCAAAATCAATGTCAAATTTTGACAATGCCATTCATAGTGCAGCATCCAATTTGGCAGTGGCCAAACTTGCCACATTATTCGAGCCATTCAATTTGCATCAAACAATGAGATTAATATAATTCAGTCATCTCAATTTGAGATTGTACCAAAATGGCACCAAGCCGGTACAGCGACATTGCTACTCTTTGACACACCCACCAACGGGTGGACTTGCTCTACAGAGAGAGATGACAGGACCAGAAAACATGAAATATACCTCAGTAAGCCTGGAAACCTTCAAAGTCTGATTGATCCTCGGAACAGAACCGAAGCCCAATCGATCTTCTGCGCCAAAAGGGACCCAGAATTGCCGGCCAACTCGAGATGCCCCGAAATTCGGGATCAACGACATTACACCGATGACAAAGATGAAGTCCCTTTCCTACCTTGTTTCAGTGACTTTTGCCCCAATAAGCAATGATGATAAAAATGAAGAATTTCAAATGCCCGAAAGTTCGTCGGCGATCGTTCAGAGGATGACGGACCACCGCAGAGGCGACGAATTGCAGAAAAACAACATCGAAAGTTTCATTTAGGAGGCGGAGAGAATTTGAGTTAAGGTAGGCGGAGACATCGAAGCACACGGACGTGTCGCTTTCGCTGTCCGCTCGTGGGTTTTTTTATTTTTTGTTTTTGGGCTATTACTAAAGTACACTTTTGAGAAAATAATTTTCAGTGTCAAGTTGGGTTTCTCTTCTTTTTTCTTTTTTTTTTTCCTTTTCAAGTGCTTAAATATAGTGATAAAAAAAAAAGTGCTTAAATTTTAAACCCAAAGTGTCTAAACTCTCAAACCGTGAGAAAGTGCTTAAACCACCGTATGAAAGTTCCTAAATCCCAAAAATTCCATAAAAGTGCCTAAACTTCTAAAACGCTATGAAATTACATAAACCCCCAAATCGTATGAAAGTGTATAAGCCCCAAAAATCCATGAAAGTGCATAAACTCTTATAACCTTATGAAACAGTATGATACCACATAAGTGCCTAAATTCGCCAAAAAAATTGACTTAGGAATAATGCATGTGGTTGTTTCGGTTTTAAAAAAAAAAAAAAAAACTTGACCTAGTGGTAATTAAGTTTCAACCATTGACCGTAGGAATAAAGTTTGGGGGAGTTAATTAGGCATCCTGTACAAAAAAGATCATTATGATTCCATCCTATGAGATTTGAATACTTATGATTCCATCCTGAAATTCAAATAACCCTAAAACACCCTTTCTCTCTCCTAATTTTCCTAATATTTCTTTCCTGGTTTTTCTAATATTTCTCTCTCATAGTTTTTCTTATATTTCTCTCTACTAATCTTTCCTAATTTATATCAATCTCTCTCTCTCTCTCTCTACTATTTTGAAAAATCTCTCTTTTCTAATCTTATAATTCTCTCTCTCCTAATTTTCTCACACCTAAATTTTCAGAACAAAAATGAAAAAAATAATCATGACATTTTGACCTAAAAAAAATAAATAGTATAATGCAAGAGTAAATAAATGAACTAAGGAACATAACACATTAATGCACCATAAAAAAATAGATATTAGTCCAAGTATAAAAGTCAGATTGAAAAAAAAAACCCATAAAAACATGGTAGATTAATGCACCACAAAAAAACTTATAAAAGAAAAAAACCATGAAACATATGGTAGATTAATGCAACATAAAACTACAACTCAAGCCAAAACCATGAAAAACATGGTAATGAAATTAACCATGATTAATACTGTGTAAGAAATTATGAGTAACGAATACACCATGAAACCTGGAATCAACTCTATACACTACTACAATATATTCAATGTACGATTCAGCTAACATACATGGTAAATAAAGAAACCATGTTCACTCCTAAAAACATGCAAAACCCACAGATCCCAAACAAATCTCACAAAAACATTGAAAACATAAACCCATTCGTTCCAAAAAAAAAAAAAAATATATATATATATATATAGAGGGCCGATCCAGTCAGGGATCCCGAATCCGGGATTCGTGGTTCCGGATCAAATTTTCACGATCCGAACCGTCCAATGTGTTCAAAAGGTGTTTTCCAAGGTCCACGCGGGAAATCTTCAAAAAAAAATACCGGGAAGGGCTTGATCCAAGCAGTTTTTCGCAAAACTGTAAATGTACAGTTTTTGCGAAAAACTGTTTGGATCAGGCCCTTCCCGGTATTTTTTTTTGAAGATTTCCCGCGTGAACCTTAGAAAACACCTTTTGAACACATTGGACGGCTCGGATTTCCCAAAAACAATCGTTAAAAGCATTAAAACGCTTCAATCCGGGAAATCCGGGATCCTTGACTGGATCGGTGGCGTATACAAGATTAACAAGATCTGGAACTCACCACCACCATTTGAATTGAAAAGAAAAAAAAATGAAAGAATTATTTATCATGAATCCTGTAGGAATTTCATGATTAACTTCTTTAGATTACCTATGAAAGTTTGGACAAAAAATCATAACAAAAAAAAGAGAAATGTCCAGATCCTAGAAACTCACAATAAAATACATCATAGTAAAGTGAACGAATCCAACGAGTTCACAAACCACCGTTGTCGCTTTTTGTGTTCAACACGTACACTTGAGACGTCGTCAGCGAACACGTACACTCGAGATTTTGGTTCAGATTTTTATGTTGAACATGTACATTCGAGATGTCGTCGAGGACTGTATTAAGCTACGTTTTTACTGCAGGCGATCGAATATAAAAAAAATAAACTAGGAGGAAGCAATGAATTATAGCCATGGTGGTAGATAGAGATGATCATCAATGTGGCTAGATTTTAAGGCTTGAGAAGATTACTTGTGATTTTATGAAAATTGATCCTTTATTGTTTCTAAAACATACTTGTAGGTTATGGGAAGACGGAAGGAGCAGATCATTTAATTTCCTTTTCGGGGTTGGAAGATTAGCTTAGATTTTTTTTTTATATGCTCAATTAAGGAAAAATGAAATCCCTAAAATTACACGAGGCTTTTAATTTTCTCTCCCTCTATAAACAAATTAAATAATAAGGGCATAATTGGACATTTATACTATTTCAGGATGAGAACATAAGTATTCAAATCACCCAGGATGAGAACATAAACAAGTTTTCCGAACAGGATGGCTAATTAAAATTCTCATAAAGGTTCCAAAAAACTCTATCTCTTATGTTTATACTTTATAGGACTCAAAACGACGTAGTTTTGAATGAATTTTTTGTTGCCTCTTTTGGCGCCCGAAACGACGTCGTTTTAGGTGATTTTTTTTAGGGGTTGATCACCAGCGGATTTGGAAGTGCTAGAGATTAGCAGATTCGGGGGTGTTGGAGATCAGCCTCATCGAAATTTAAACTTTTTAAATATTTTGATCATGATTTTTCTACTTTTTAAATTTTTCTCGTCGAGATGAACTAAGATTCATAAATAGAAAAAAAAAATTGACACAAAACAAAAAAAAATGAAAATTTTAATTTTTTTTTAAAGAAACAAAATAACAATTCTGTCAGATTGTTAAGCCTAAAGACACCTAATATTCATAAAAAAAAAATATTAGGACCATTAACTTCTCTCCTTGATACTTTCGAAACTTTTCAGACAAAGTCTCTACTGTGTACTAAGGCCTTCTTTGGGTGAAAAAACCAAAATGGTTTTTTAGTTTGTCCTTATTCAATTATTTTTTGCATTTGTTAGTTTTCGGTCGATTTTTTGTGGTTTCTTGGTTCGTCTCGATGAGAGGAATCTAAAAAATATAAAATTATTAGCCAAACTTAAAATTTTGTGAATGAAGACGAAAAATAAACCAAAAAAAACACAAAAAATTAACGTAAAACTAACAAATTCAAAAAAAATTGAATAAGGACAAATGAAAAAACCAAAATTATTTTTTTAGCTAAAGGAGGCCCAAGTTTATGGCACCGCGCCGTTCACTAGGTGCATGGTTGGATTCCGAATCCAAACTTTTCATACCCCACTGGGCCTCAATATTCATCCACTCCCGACTGATCACAAAATATTCATCCATTTCCTTTCATGGACCAATAGGGTTGGCCATTTCCCCCGACCCGTTCGAATCCGATCCGATCCCCGATTCGAACGGATCGACAATATGGAGATCTGTTTGGAGATTGGATAGGATATGGAGATTTTTTTTTTGAAAATGTTTGGGGATCGGGTAGGGGGTGGAGATAGGCATGTCCCCGTCCCGAATCCGCTTCGAATCCGTTCCCCGATCCATCCCCGCCCCGATTCGCCCCGTCCCCGATCCGCCCCGTCCCCGAATATAGGGGTCTATTCATGAGTTATGAAACTTTTTGGTCCCACTAAATTTTCTCCAAACACAAGGGGTCACACTAAATTTTCTCCAAACACTTTATTATAATTGAACTTTGTAATACGATAAATGTGATTAAATAAGAAATGCATCACTATAATTTGAATACATCCCAATTAGACTGGCATCTACTCAACTATCAATCATATGCATTCCTTAAAATAAACACAAAAAAATGCAACATAAAAACAATATTTTTCCAATCGAGCCATTGATTTTGTTGTTCCTATTGATGAAATCAATTGTGTAAAATTTCTTCTCGATCGAGTTTAGAAAGCTTGTCGATCAGGACCTAATTTGTGTTTTTTTAATGACACTTTTCATCCGATTAAATGCCTATTGATACGTGATCCACTTAATTTTTTCTACGACTGATGGATACCATAATATGCTATCTTGCTTGTGGTTCCTTTAGTTTTCAAATTAGAAATCTAGTTGATACTTGATAAAATTTGAATTGAAGCTGGCAAATACCTACGATTACATATGGATACCGTGCCAACGATAAACGTACCGTCCCCGTGCCGGCCCGGCCAGGCCCATTCGAAATCTCTACTTGTAACTTGATTTTAGCATTTAATTGTAACCGGGATTCAAGATTTTTAGTAATTTAAAAAAAAAATGATTGGATCCCTGAATCTCCGTGGGATCCCCGTTCCCCATTTGGAGTGGGTGTCACCCCCTCAAATTTAATAAACCAAATATAGGAAATATCCACGTGGAACAAGTCAAAGTCTTTCTATTTACCCCTTTGAATAGTCAAAGTCAAAATATTACATTCTCACAAAAAATAGTCAACGAGTTCTAACTACGAAATCCAAAATCCCAAAAGCATAAGTATCGAGTCTAAAAAGTTATTACATTGGCCAAATAGTCAAAAGGAATAACAAATGGAAGTTACAAAACTATCTTTCAAAAATATAAAACAAAGATGGGAAAATAACTTCATGTTTGATAAAATCCAATGCTATGCATCCACACTTCATGCATCCATCTCATGGACCGTGCCGAGTACCTGAAAAATGATAGGTTGAGCTTACTAGCCCAGTAGGAAAACTTTTCTACTAACGCTAGGTGTATAAACATGATACATGCATAACAAAAGAGTATAATGAAGGACACGATCAATGTATGTGGTTAGGAAGAACGAATGACTATAACTCGACCATCGAGTGCACCAAAATGTTTTCAAGTATCTAAAATGTGTCCAAGTGTCCCAAAACAATTTTAAGTATCCAACCAAAGTCCAAGCAATTGCCAAATTTTCATACTCGTACACAAAAACCCAATTTTTGCCAAATATTTAAAATTCAACTCAAATATATCATTTCCAACATTTCATAGGAAAACATTAATTAATTTAATAGGGAAGTATCCCTCTGCCGGATTTCGTGGGCTCCGTGCACCCCTGCCGGATTTCGTGAGCTCCGTGCACTCCTGGCTAGGGACACCAAACGGGTGATCCCTAGAATTCACATTTATCCATAAAACACTTTTGATTCAATACTCATCTCAAAACTTTACATTGAAAAGTCAAACCAACTCTTTACATTACCCAAATGTTGCCAAAATAAAGTTACAGGGATGTACGACGTGCCCAATATTCAAGGGGAGGATAAAGAATGAAAATATAATATTTTAGCGTTTCCAACCAGTTGGAGGTTTTTGCCCAACTGGTTGGGCCAAGACAGAGATAGGAACAATTTTTCAGAAAAACCCAACCGGTTGGTGGTTTTTGCCCAACTAGTTGGGTAGAGACAGATTCGTGTGAAATTTTTAGAAGCGCCCAACCGGTTGGAGGTTTTTGCTCGACTAGTTGGGGAAGCCCAGATTTTCTGCGAATTTTTCCCAAAGCATGAAACTTCAACCCAAGTGCATATGTGATGTTTTAGGCCAAAAATTAGAAATGTCAAGCAACTAATGGACATCAAGGGAGGATAAAACAACCAACAATTGCATCAACAACAATCCCAATCATAGATCACAAAATCAATGGAACAAAGCCCACTTATGAGAGCAAATCATGGAATTGAAGAACAAGAGCAAGATATATGTCATACATCACATAGATACAACTAGAGGGAGTAGATTTGTCTTCCTACCTCAAGATTTATGCTCCAAATGAGTTGAGAAAGAAAAACTCTAAGTTCTTGAGCTTCCAAACCCGAAATGTCTCCTTTCAAGACAAAACCAACGCAACTCAAGCTTGAAATCACGTAGAGGAGAAGATTTTATGGTAGAACCTTGAACGGATTTGATTTTGGTTGAGATTTGAGGTGTGTTTATGGAAGATTTTTGAGAGAGGGAGAGAAAGAGAGAGATATGGCTGATGAAGGGGGGAGAGGGGTGTGTTATGTTGGGAAATATCACACCACACACACTCACATACACACATTTATGCACTTGCACCTCTTATCTTTCAAATGCATTTTAAAAGGACCCAAATGCAATCTACTACCATCACATTGACCCCTCTAAGTCAAAATTTAAATCCTCACATTTACCCAACACTATTTCCAAAAAATTATGCAAAACAATTACGGGTCTCTACAGTAGGGATGGAAGATGAAAATAAAACTCCATTGGGAATCGGGTAGGGGATGGATATGGAGATGATGAAAATAAAGTTCCGTTGGAAATCGGGTAGGGGATTGATATGAAGAAGAGGTTTGGGGATTGAAGGTGGAGATAATACTCCCCGGCACCGATCCGTCCCCATGCTGCCAATCCCTATGGGCCAACAACTTTTTCCCATTTACACTACCAATACTTGTGGTTGCTCTGCCACTTGAGGCAGAGATCACTTTGGATTTCAAGCTATCGCTCTGATTTTTTGAAGTGGATGATCGAGAACATCCCAATGGACGGGGTAACCAGCTACGCTCTCCCTGCTAAAACCCACTTCAAACCGCCTCTAACTCTCCTCCATCTTCACTCTTTCCCCACAAACTCTTCCCCCGACCACCACCCCATCTTCAATACCAAAGCATCATCATCAACAACCCAAAAACGCATCAACTACCATGAGAACAACAACAAGAAGAAACAGTACAAGTTTCCACCCAGAAGAAAAAACAAGCCCACATTCAAGGAATCAGATGCATTCCCATCGTCCCTACCACTCCACGCAAAAAACCCAACTGCCATATACAAAGACATTCAAAGATTTGCCGAGGAAAACAATCTGAACGCGGCCCTGTCAATCTTGAAATACTTGGACAGTAAAGGTGTGCCAGTTAACGCCACCACATTCTCTTCCCTCATCGCCGCTTGTGCCCGTACCAAGTCTTTAACTAACGGTAGAATAATCCACACGTATATAAGGATAAATGGGCTTGAAAAGAATGAGTTCTTATGCACCAAGTTAGTTAGTATGTATACATCTTGTGGTTCGTTCGAAGATGCAAACCGGGTGTTCGATGAAATGCCTAGCTCAACCGTGTACCCATGGAACGCATTGCTTAGAGGAAATGTGGTTAATGGTAAAAGGCAATATGGTGAGGTACTGCATACATTTTCGAAGATGCGAGAGTTGGGTATTGAGTTTAATGTGTATAGTTTTTCTTGTTTGATGAAGAGCTTCGCGGGTGCTTCCGCAGTTGGGCAAGGTTTAAGGACACATGCTCTTTTGATAAAGAATGGGTTATTGGGAAGTTTCATCCTCCAGACGTGTTTAATTGATTTGTACTTTAAGTGTGGGAAGATCAAGCTTGCGCGGCTCATGTTTGATGAGATTGTTGAGAGGGATATTGTTGTGTGGGGGACAATGATTGCGGGTTTCGCTCATAATAGGCTGCAAAGGGAAGCAATAGAATATGTGAGGTGGATGTGTCTGGAAGGGTTGAATCCGAATTCAGTAATACTGACTACAATTCTTCCCGTGATTGGGGAAGTGGAGGCTCGGGAACTTGGCCGGGAAGTTCATGCTTACGTTCTCAAGACAAAGAGTTATTCAAAGCAGTTGTTTATTCAGTCTTCTTTGATTGATATGTACTGCAAGTGCGGGGACATGATTTCGGGAAGAAAGGTTTTCTATGGCTCAATGGAGAGGAATGCTGTTTCTTGGACAGCATTGATGGCCGGTTACGCATCAAATGGGAGGCTTGAACAGGCTTTGAGGTCCATTGTCTGGATGCAGCAAGAAGGATTCAAGCCTGATATTGTCACATTTGCAACTGTACTTCCTGTTTGTGCAAAATTGAAGGCTTTGAGGCAAGGAAAGGAGATTCATAATTTTGTTTTGAAGAATGGTTTTCTCCCCTACGTATCCGTGGTTACTTCCCTAATGATGATGTACTCAAAATGCGGTGTCTTGGAATATTCTTCTAGACTATTTGAAGGCATGGAGAAGAAAAACGTGATTGCCTGGACGGCTATGATTGATTCCCATGCAGAAAGTGGGTGCCCACAAGAAGCTCTCAATGTGTTTCGGTCTATGCAGTTGTCAAAGCATCGCCCTGACTCTATTGCAATCGCGAGGATTTTGAGTGTTTGTGGGCAACTAAGAATGTTGAAACTAGGGAAGGAGATTCATGGACAGGTCTTGAAGAAAGATTTAGGCCCAATCCCATTTGTGTCTTCCGAAATTGTGAAGATGTATGGTGTTTGTGGAGCAATTGACAAAGCAAAATTGTTTTTTGATGCAATCCCTGCCAAGGGAGTAATGACATGGACAGCCCTTATAGAGGCTTACAGATATAACGATCGTTACCAAGGCGCAATGAGTGTTTTTAAAGCGATGAGGTCCGGTGGTTTCTCTCCAAATCATCATACTTTCAAAGCACTTCTATGTATTTGTGATAGAGCTGGATTTGCAGATGAAGCTTGCCACATCTTCAAGTTAATGACTCAAAGATATAATGTTAAACCATCAGAAGATCATTACTCAAGCATCATCGGACTGCTCAACCGTGTGGGTCACATGGAGGAGGCTCAAAGATATATTCAGTTAAGATCATCAATGACTTCATGAAAACGAGAAAGGGGATCTGGTCATTGTGTGTCAAACTCAAGTACTCAGGAATTCCTCTACTGATTTATAGGTATGTTCAAAGATTATGTATCATAAGTCATTCTTCTGTGAAGGATCTTCTCTTTATAACAAAAAAATAGGATGCTTCAGTTTCAGGGACCTATCCTATCTACCATGTAAATTTTTCCTCCCCCAGTTTTTAAGTTATTTTTTTTCCAGGTTCAGCCATGCTTTTTTCCCCCTTTAACTTGTAATGTAATCAACACCCGATATTTTTCTTGTAATAATTTTC
Organism: Vaccinium vitis-idaea; assembly: GCA_963854785.1. Lineage (NCBI taxonomy): Eukaryota > Viridiplantae > Streptophyta > Magnoliopsida > Ericales > Ericaceae > Vaccinium > Vaccinium vitis-idaea. The sequence continues at coordinate 13,279,261 of OY978224.1, forward strand.
CATGAAAAGCTATGAAAGACTGGAGAAGATGACATAATGCGTGCATATATATTCATTTTCAGCCCAATTCCAAAGTGGGGAAAGAACGGAGAAATCAAAAGAACAACTTTTACCTCCTCTATTACTATCAATTTCGTTTTACCTTTTCCTTTAGCTTATTTTGACCATGTTCCCCTTGAAAAATCGAATGCATGCACTCAGTTTTACTTCTGTAGTATATCATTCTCAAAGTGCATGCGCATCACTGACCGGATCCTTGCTTTTCAATGTTGTCGATGCCTATCTATCTATTTTCTCAACACTGGTGTTTTCGATGGAGGCAAATGTCATCGTATTTGTATTCTTGTATTTCTGTATTTGATTCAATAGGTTAGTTTATGCTTTCATTGTTGTAATAGCTGAATATGTGATCTGTAACTTTGTTATCATAATAAATTTCTTAGCATCTCGTAAACAAAAATTGCATTAGATTAGCCTCTGGACGCGCCATGTGCAAGTAACAATAACAGCACCTTTGGATGGGGGTTTTCATGAGAAAAGAAAAGAAATGGGGAGGAAGAGCATTCTCTCCTATATTTGGATGCCCAAAATGGTGAAAGTGGGTGGGAGAGGGTGAGAATCAAAAGTCAAAAACCCATCCAGGAGCCATTTTTGTTTCTCACCAAAAGTGGTGAAATTTGGTGAGAAGAGAAAGGGAAAAAGGATTATTATTTTTTAGGTTGCCAATTTTACCCCTCATAGTTTAACAGAAGGACATAATTGTCTTGGGCATAACAAAAGTGTTCATCTCCAATTTTTCACGTTTCCTTCCCCTCTCATTTTACTCCCCTTCAATTTTTTTCTCTCCACCATTTCTGCATACTAATCGAATTGTCCTCCCCCTCCATTTTTCCACCGTTCCTTTTTTCCTCCATTAAAAGGCTATCCAAATGAGATTGGTATGAAAAGGTGAGAAATCACTCTCTCTTTAATTTTTGTCTGTCCAAACAAGATGATGAGAAAACATAATCCTTTCTTTTCTTTTCTCATTAGTAAGTGAAAGCACAACCCATTATTTTCTTTTCTCACCCTAGTAGCCAAAGGGGCTAAATCTTCGAGGACAAGAGGTCCCTGTTGTGCACTAGATGTATGACACCCCATCCGGCCGTCCTTTTGCAAAAATGCACGGCTTGAATTAAATCCAAGCAATGACGCTTACATGGGGTTGGATTTGATCCAAACCAGTACATTTTTTCAACGGACGAACAGATGGGTGCACTGCACGGTGCCACGCACCTAGTGCACGGCAGGCTCCCCAAATCCAAGTGCTCGAAATTGCGGGTTGTTCACTTTACAATATCTACATAGACAAATTAGATAAGAGTTGAAATGTATCAAATGTCCTTAGCATATGCCATACTGAAGCAAGATAAACTGAAACCTTCAAATGATCAGAAATCAACTCATTCATTCCAAATTACGACCCTCTAAACTTAGTATATCAAATACAGTAGGTCGGTTCATATGAACCATGTAAACTACAAAATCAAACACAGACAAGCATTCACTCATTCCGACGAACTTAAGAGCAAAATGCTCGTTCTCTTTGTATGATCTCTCCAAATATTAGCTTGTGCAATTTTTGTATTGTCAAACCTGCCCATATCTTGGCCGCTACGGCCTTGAGAAACTTGAGGACACATTTTATTCGATACGTTTGATGCATTTCCTGAAAAAATCAGCAGCAAACAATTGTTTCTACCTTTTTCTTGAGATTACCTTATTTCGCATAAAATTCATCACAATGAATTAGTATTCAGTAATTCTAATCACGTCGTATACAAATTCGGTGACTATGTTTTGAATACCATATGAGTCCGTAAAAATATAATAGCTAGAGACTCTATGCTGTAACAAAGTAGGAAGTAACAAATGCAGTCACCATAGTAGCATTGATCAGAAATATGTGTCCCAAATAGAATAGTCAAGTACTTCGTCCCACTCACCCATCTCAAAATTACTAGAAGTAACGGCACGGTCTTCCAGCATTAGCGTGCCCAGCTCCATCCACGTCATTGGCGAATCCAATGGGGACTCGTTAATGGCCTGGATTTGGCTCGGGGAGAGTCCAATAGTGATAGGAACTGGATTAGAGCTCGAGCTACTTGGCTCGGGCTCTTTGGGGAGCTTTTTGAAGAGTTGAGCGGCCTCCTGAGCAGCCGAGCATATGTCCTCCCTCGCGGAACTCACTGGACGAGGAAGGTTGCAAGCCAGTTCTGGGAAGTTTAGTCGCGCCCCGTGACCCCGAAGCTGCAATGCAGCTACGTCGTATGCTGCCGCTGCCATTTCGGGAGTCTCAAAACTTCCTAGCCAAATCCGAGATTTTTTTCCAGGCTCCCGTATCTCCGACACCCATTTCCCCCATTTTCGCTGACGGACGCCCTTGTAATTCAAACTTCCACCCCCACCATTGTTACCTGACTCTTCCATATAGGTATTTTTATGTATGCAGGTTTGTGAAAAAGGGAGGCAAAGACTCTGGGAGGTGGTCAAAGCTCCATCACCCATGCATGTTTATATATAGTTCCAGATAGCCTAATACCCCATGTGTGTTTAACTGTTTCTATCATAACGACATATTGTTCGGTCCTTAAGATGAAAGATTTAAAAATAATGTATTTGCTCCATAACTTTTTCCTTTTAATATTTTATTTTGCACATTGTCTTCCTTGGAAAATAATGTGCATACACCACACTTGGGTACCCTAAGTGTACACCAGCTCATCTCAACTGTCCAAAAGTATTTTGGATGTTCTGGATTTTTTCAAATTATTTGCGGGAATAGCTTAAACTCTTTGCACGAATAGTTTGTAAAAAATCGGAAACGTCCAAAACACTTTTGGACGGTTGAGATGGACTGGTGTACACTTGGAGTGCCCAAGTGCGGTGTACCCATAACAGTCCTTCTACAGGCACACCCATTCGGTCACATACCGACCACACCCACTCGTGTGGGACCTACTTCAAGGTCCCACACGAATAATCAGCTCAATCAGATATCGGGAAAGGCTTGATAAGTTTGTTAAAGTTTTGATCTGTTCGATTCAGGAATTGAAACTTTAATGAATCAATCGAGCTTTTACGAGTATCCGATTGAGCTGATTTTTTTCAGGGACCCTTAGAAAAATATTTTAAACAAATTAAGCGGCTCCGATCACTCATGTGAGACTTCAAAGTAAGCCCCACATGAATGAATGGAGCTGATATGTGGTTGAGAGTATGTGCCCCTAGACTTTCTGGTTTGGTCTTCCTTTTAAATTCTTATTTTAGAGACTAGTAAAGTCATTAAAAAAACATGAATATGACGAGGTAGCAAACGAAGGGAGGTTCCAAGGGGTTTCGAATGTGAGATGGTGGGGCCAAAACTTTTTGGAATTTGGATAGACTGATTTTGGGGCGGTGGAGCTTGTATGTGTTGTCCAGCTTTCAGTACTTGAGCAGGAGGCCTGACTAATGAGAGTTCACCAACTATAGATTTTGTTGACCTTTTGTTTTAAGGTACTCCCTCCGTCCCGCAAAGTTTGACACTTTCGGGAGTGTGTGTCATTTTTAAATTGTCTATATCTTTCAATTCATAACGTTTTATGTGATTTTCAAAACTTTGTTCAAAAGATCTAATTGAAATCTATCAAACGAGATCCATATTGCTTATATAAAACATTACAGATTAAAAGAAATAATCAATTTTTTCATAGGGCTGGAATAGTGAAAGTGACAAACTTTACGGGACGGAGAGAGTAGTACGACTTGGTCTTACGTTTTCAAATCATGGCGATGAACAAGTGTACGTTGCACTTTTAATAACTATATAAGCTACGGTGATGGGGTGGGTGGGTGGGGTTTTCCCCTGTTTACGAACGCGGTTTGGGTTTTGATTGATGCATTACAACAAAATCCACCGGAGCTGTAATCAAGTTTGGTATGACCTTTCCCACGAACATTCCGTTTCGAATCCGCTCAAATCTTTTGTACCGAAAATGCTTCTTTACCTCTGTTTCCGTGCATTTTTAGTAGGTGGATTGCACACAATGTTAGTATTTTTTATCTTCACCTGAAGATAATATTGTACAATCCAGAACACACCTCTCAAACATATCACCCGATAAAGTGAGGTCCTACAATATACAGTATTTTAACAATTTGAGCCGTTCAATTTGTTATTTGTAGCTCCAAATGGGTAAATTATCCATGGAAAAAATCAAATTGATTGGATATGAGTAAGCGCTTGATTCAAATCAAGGAAAAATGTGAATTTTGATATTGCTGCCTATGTTCGATTAATTTTTATTTTTTGCATGAATAATGTTTATGTCTAGATTTACGAAATTAACGGTTTATATTTTTTAAATATGTTGCAGAACTCATTCTATTATGTGTGTGTTTGAAATATGTATAAGTAGAATCCGTTTTGTGTCATTATAGGCATTTTCTATTTCCTTCGATAGAATTTGGCTTTTGCAACTAATAGAATAAGGTTGAGTTTCCACTATGGTATTTCGGATAATTTTCTCACTTTTGACGGTTTTTTCTATATTTTTACATAAATCATTCTCGTCAAATATATATCACAAAATAACCATTTAGCAAAAACAATACTTAGTTTGATTACAGGAAAAGGGGATGGAAACTTAGCTAGAGGTGTCAAACGGGCGGGGTTGGCACAAGCACGACATGGCACGTCACGTTTAAATGTGGCACGGCATGGCACGAGCACGATTTTAGAAAGGCACGACACGAAACTGGGCCAGACACGACAAGGGCATGGCATGGAAGTGGGCTAGACGCACCATGACACAACAAGGGGCACGACTCAGGGCACGACGACACAACAAATACTAATTTTTAATGTACCAAAAAAAAGTTAATTTTTCATGATGGATTTTCTAATTACTATATGTTATACACTTTTTAATAAGTCAATACAAATATTTTGGGAATCTCAATACGCCGAAACTCGGCAAGATTATACAAAAAAATTAAAATTATATGTTATATACTGTTTAATAAGTCAATATAGCTATAGTTATTAGACATACAAAAAAAATTCGACGAAAGTTGGCTAGATTATACAAAAAGTTTCGACGAACTCAGAGATGTGCTGGCACGGGCATGACGCGACACGATTAAGTAAATGGGTCAGCACGACACGTCACGAGTAAGAAATGGCATGGCACGACACATCACGGTTTAGTAAACGGGCCAGTACAGCAAGACACGAAGCATGGTTGAAACAAAATTAAATAGGCCATGTCAGCATGGCACAACTCGTTTGACACCTCTAAACTCAGCCTAAGTGGTTATGTATTCAGGAGATGAGTAGTCCTAACGGATTACTGAACATATGTGAAGTCTAAGAGCATGTACGACTAAAGATGTCAAATTTGACATGCCATGCCAAGTGGATGAATTGACACTTGAGCCAACTCCAACTTATAAGCAATTACTTAAGTGTTATTTGATATCTCCTCTCTCATGTCAAATTAGACATGTGATTTCAAAATTTTCCTTTCATTCCTTTACTTCCCATAATTTAAAATTAAAGTGAAACCTCACCTAAATAGGAAATTTGATATATTGTGGGTTTTTTTTCCCAATCGGTAGCCATATTATTTATTAAGATAAATGCGAGGTATCAAAGAGAACTTCCCTACACACCCAGTCTGGATAACTTTCCTCCCAGGTTGTAGGTAGCTGGATAGTGTAGACACCCCAATTTTTAATCCCCTTTCGTATCCCCGATGATGAAAGAAATGGTCAGTGGTACCTTGGAACAGCTTGGAAAGGCTACTGAGAACTTCAGAATCTTTGGGCAGAAATACCCCTAGCCGTACGGTTCACAATTCAAGCCATACGATTCACTATTCCCAACCGTGCGGTTCACATTTCTATAAACAAACCGTGCGGTCTACTCATTTCAACCGTACGGCTAACCACTTCAACCGTACGGTTAAACTCAAGAAAATATTCGTTTTGCCAGCAAGAGCATCTCATCATGAAATGGCAGGGAATCGTACTCATTTTTATTCCTTTCTTCGGCTATAAGAGCACTCCTCCGTTTCCATTTCAACACACAATAGCACCCTCACTCCGGCAACACGCTGAAAAATTTCTCGGTCATTTTCCGTTCCAAAGCCCGTCCAAAAGTCTCATCCGAAACCTCCGTCCGAGCCACAATATACCCTCTGTCTCCTTACTAACCCATAACCCATACCAGAACCCCCCATTCGAAGTTTGCGTCCAAAGAATTCGAAGTTCTCAAGTTGTCCGAAGCTCTCTGTAAAGGTATAAACCGTATTTCGATAAGCCGGGTTCTAAACCTTGGCCTTTGAGGGGGTCCTCCCAAGTTGAGAGTGACTCTAATAGTCATTTCTAAGCTTGGGTTCTAAACGAAAGCAAGCTACTGTTTGAAAATCAAAGTTTTGAAAATTTTCTCAAAAAATTGAACCGTACGGTGGATATAGGTGAACCGTGCGGCCAGCTTAGATAAGCCGTACGGCTCACCTTTGCGACGTGAAAATCTCCTCTGTTTTTCCCCTGTTCACGCTCTGTTTTCTTGATTTTCTGTAACTTGCTTACTGCATTTTCACCCCTTTATTTCTCTATTACTGCTATTAAGTCCTCTTGTTTAATTTTATTTCCGTTATGGTTTTATTTGTTTTTATTTCTCGTTATTTGTCTGTTTAACTGTCAAAGTTTTCAATAAAATGTTTCCTAAAAATCCCACAAAAATTTAGTAGAGACCGGGAATCTCCCGGGCGAGCGGGGTGCTTTTCAATAAAACCTTCCCCGTTCGTAACCTGGCTTCCAAATCCAAGAATCTTTTCGCAGAACAAACCTTTTCCAAAGCGGCACAAGAGTCATCAATTACTTTCAACGGTTTCTCGGGTACCAAAATCGCTTTCTAAATAAATCCCGGGTGGCGACTCACATTTTTCCGTCTTACTCGAGCCGCGTGGATCTCACCGTCCACAAAATGGCGACTCTGCTGGGGACTTTTAAATTAATTTTTGCTTTGAAGTTTTACTCTTGTAAAACGGCCCTCGAAAGCTTGACAAAAACGAACACGCCCCGCGTGATCGAGAAAGGAATGGTGCAGTAACAGGGCAACGCCCGACCAATCCGGACTGGAGCTTTCCCGGTTGTTTGCCCGAGAAAAAAATTTCAAAATAAAAATTAATTTATTAGTGAGCCAAATTTGAAAAATATTTGTGGGATTTTGAAAACAGTTTTATTGATAAACTTTTGCATTGCACGTGCATCGATGTTGGATAAGCCCCGCCGCTGCGTCTTGGTTACCCTACCCGGCTTGCCGATGTTAGGACATCCCAAGATTCTCGGCAACCCCGGACGATGATGAGTCAGCCTGCCGTTCGACCTTTGCCATGCAGTACACTTGGCACTGGGAGGCAAATATTGGCTCTAGTCTAGGGAACCCCCTTTAACCAAAACCCAGCCTTTGCATGTAGTAAACCGTAGTACCTTCCAACCTAGGACAGGGACCCACAGGGTAGGGTTATCTGCTATATCTTATTTACCTGTTATCCTGTTTACCTGTTATCCTGTTTACATGTCATCTGCTTATCTGTACGTCTTATCTGCCTGTCAATCATTCATCCATCCTTATATATATCACTCCATGTGCATACTGTCGACGTCCTGCATGCATACGTAGGGGTAATTTAACCATAGGTCGCTACATCATATTCACATCCGTGAGGATTGCCCCGACGATCACGCATTATGTTGGATAGACGAAAATTCCTCTCAAAAACAAAAATTCAAAAAAAATGCTACGGCTGGCTCTCTTTCCCAAAATGAAATACGCATTTCCTTTGTAGTAGAGTCATCATGTCTGGAGGACCATACAAGCGATTCAAGTCCACCCTCACCACCCACCAAGGGGCGCCCGTGTGGATAATCGAAGAAGTTCAGCCCGAACAACCTCCATGCAAGCCAGAGGAGCCTCAGCCAGGAAAGCTCAACATAGAAGACCATTTGGGGGAGGAACTTGACGAAAAACTCAGTCTGCTGGCTGGAGCCAACTTGCCAGGTGTGTCCCTCCAATGGGATGAGAATGAAGGATGGAAATTTTGCTTTCCAGAAGAGCCAGAACCAATGCCGGAAAAGATCACCCTCATGATGGAACCAGATGATGAGCAATTCGCAGCCATGCCACCTGTGAAACACTTTGATGCCAACGGCCAGCCCGTCTACTACTTTGAAGACCCAGTCACGGGCCACAAGTATTGGGACGAGTGTGAATGTGATGTGTGCTTCGCAGATTGCGTTCTCAACAATGATGGCATGACCCCACAGCAGCTTAGGGATCAGTACAAGCAGGAGGAAAACAAGGACCTCAAAGGAAAAGGAAAAGCTGATGAAACAGGGCCCTCCGTAGGGTCGACATCTCCGAATCATCCTTCCCCTTAAGAACGGCTTCCAAAGTCGAAAGCAATCATGCAACGAACAAGTCAAGCCAACAAGGGTTTCTTTTTGAAGAATCGAGTTAACATGCGGTTCTTGGTTTATTATCGAGTCTGTTGCTGTCAATTATCAAGTCTGTTATCGAGTCTGTTGCCAGATGTGAATGTCCACTGACTTAATCCAGCCCGCAGGGCTTCTTTTGAAGAATCGAGCCAGCTTATGATTCTTAGTTCCTTTTATTATCGAGTCTGTTGCAGTTTAATTATCAAGTCTGTTGTCGAGCCCAACGTCAGGACGGGTCATGTTAGTTTGTAAATAGTCCATGCTTTTAATAAAAAGACCTTTTGAGAAAAAGAGCCAAAATTGTAGTCCTGAACTACGTCACGGCCTGATTCCTCTCTAAGAGGATACGTAGGCAACCTCCGGTCCGGCCGTTGTTTTCATAAACCATAGGAATTTGAATATATCCAACATAATACAAAAAAAATTGGGGCAATCCTTTCATGCATCATGCATCATCTCCTAGTACATACATCTTATTTTTTTTTCTTTTTCATTTTGTACATACACTGCACATTGCATCCCTAAGTTCTCTTTGTGCATATCATCAGTACTAACCATTGGCAAAAAGAAGAGAAACCTCATACCGGGCTGGACTCGAATCCCCGAACAGCGATTGGTTCGAACTGAGTCAGGAACAGAACAGTCAACCGGGGGTTCAGCTATGGCAGAAGAGAAAGATGAAATTCAGCTTCTCAAGGATGCTTTGGAGGAGCAGAAAACCAACAGCGCCAAACAATTGGCCCAGATGATGCTCATGATCCAAAAACTGACTGCTCAACTCCCTCCGCCAGCAGGGGGCTCAAACAGTCAAAACATGGAGTCAGTACTGACCAAGCTAGCTAAGCTTGAGGAATCTGTCCAGAAGCAGGAGAAAATAGCAGCTACAGGAATTGACATGGAAAAGCTGTGCCTTTGTCCAGATGCAAAGCTTCCCGACAAGTTCAAACCGATGGATTGGGACAAGTTTGACGGCAGTGGTGATCCGAAAGCTCATCTGCAAACATACGTGGGTACTCTGTCCATGTATGACGTTGGAAAGGATGCAATGGGCCAGATGTTCCAGCAAACTCTGACTGGGCCTGCACTCCGCTGGTTTCTGAATTTAGACATCTCTAAGAAGAGGACATGGGAAGATATTGGGACAGCCTTTGTCACCCAGTACAATTACAACATTCAGCTTGAAATGACTATCCGGGAGCTGGAGTCAACCAAGATAGGAAAGAATGAGTCCTTCGCTGACTTTGTCAAAAGGTGGAGAGGGAAAGCCTCTCAGATGATGGAACGACCTTCAGAAAAAGAACAGATGAGAATCATCACAAGGAATCTGGAACCGGATTTCGCCAAGCACTTGGTGGTCTTTCAGACTACCGCCGATTTCAAAACTTTCTATGAAGCTGGCCTGGCAGTTGAAGATGCCCTACGAAGCGGCATATTTGAGAAAGGTGAATCCACCCCCAAACCACGACGAGTTTACTCTGGCAACAGCAACACCTTGTTTGGGCCCAGCAACTACAATCAAAACCAAGCCAGCTCTTCCAATCCCAAACTAGCCAAAACTGAACCTGTTAACCAGATTGTAGCCCAGTCACAGTTCCAGCAAACAACTCCCCGGCCAAGAAGAGAATTTCACCCACTCCCTTTTCCCCTTGTTACAGTATACAAAAAACTCCTGGACCGAAAAGCCATCCAGCCTCTCGAGCCTCGAGAATTACCCAAAGAACTTTCCCCAAACCACAATCCAAATACCTACTGTGCCTACCATCAGATGCCTGGCCATCACACCAACAATTGCATGCGTCTCAAACACAAAATCCAAGATCTTGTGGACGATGGAACCATCCCACTTCCTGATCAAAAGCCCAACACCATTTCAAACCCTTTACCAAATCACAAACAAAATACCCAATCTGGCCAAATATCCTTTATCTCCACTACAAAAAGCCTTACCTCCACTACATTTGATCCTAGCCTCTATATCATCACAGCTACCCAGCCAAAACCTGTTGTCCCCCTGCCAGAAGATCTTGGGGTCCAGTTTCTCTCGTGTGCCAGTACAGTTCAAAATCCAAAGTGGAGTGATGTCGTAGAACAAGAAGAGTGGTCCATGAGCGACCAAGATTGGGAAGAATCCCGACAAGCATTGTTTGGTTCTTTGCTAATCTCTGGAGACTCAAGCCAATCCATCATCCCTGAATCTCTTGATAAGCCTATTGTTCACATGCCCGAAGAAGTGTTAACCCTAGGCAAACGTCCATCAAGTACTGTGTCACCACTCGCACTCTTCAGAAAGGAATGTCGTTCTATCATGGAGGCCCCCTTCGAAAACCAAGATTGGCTCCCACAAGCATACATTATTAACGGGTCTTTGCCACGGCCGTCGGTACCATTCCCACCATCACCCAATGTATCAGTACTAGTCACTGACCCCATGGCTACCCTCTGGGATGAAGAAGCAATAATTGATATCCGAGTAAGTAATGACGAGGTGTGGACTGTCAACAAAGCCATGCTAGACCCATCCTTTTGGCAAGATTCTGAAGTGGACAACCTCAAGACAAAAATGGAAGCAGTCGAAATCAAGGAACAAAGGGCCAGAAACGATCTGATAAATTTCTGGACTGAAGATCAAGAAACCATGCAAAAAAGGGAAGCTATCAGAACTGGAAAACGGAAGGTCGATGAAGAATATATGAATTTCTGGGGTGAAAATAAGGAGTTATGGGAAGAAACGGTTAATAGAATAACCAGAAGTGGTCGAATCTACCAGCCAGCCCATCTCCAAGGTGGAAATTCCTCCAATCATGCCACAACAGGGAATTTTGCTTGGGATGATCCCATTCTCGAGGACACAATTCCTGACCATCCAGAAGTAGTCATCCAACGGAACCTAGCTGCTGGACCACTCTCGAAGAATCCTCCAGTAACAAGTGATCCAATTCAGAAACAGCTCGAAAGAACTCCAGCCTCAGTGTCCATTTGGGGGTTACTCTCTTCATCTCGAGAACATCGTCAGAAACTAATTAAAGCTCTGTCAAACATGGAGGTGCCACCCGACACTCCTCCTGAAACAATGGTAGCTCTGCTTACACCAACCCGGGAGAAACATGTTGTAGTTTTCACTGAAAAGGATCTGCCACCAGAAGGCGCCGGTCACAACAAACCATTGCACATTACCCTGAAATGCATGGGAAAATGGGTCCCAGTCGTGTTATTGGACAATGGATCTGCCTTGAATGTCTGTCCCCTGCGTACGGCTTACTGTTTGGGTTTTAAGAACAAAGATTTTCAGCCGTCGAACCTTGGAGTGCGTGCTTACGACAATACTCGACGAGATGTGGTTGGGACCATTCAAATGGAAATAATAATCGAGGAATTTGAGACTAATGTTGAGTTTCATGTGCTCGACATTCCCTCGTCATTCAACCTGCTGCTGGGTAGGCCTTGGCTCCATCGGTCAGACATCATGGCTGTCCCTTCCTCTCTACATCAGAAAGTTCAGCTCGGACTAACCACGGGAACCTTAACCATCTATGGGGATTCTGGAATTCGCCCGCATGTTCCTGACAATGCTCCCTTGCTTGAGATCGATCATGGAGAAGAAGACATCACTCTTGGAGGTTTTTCCTTTGATGCTTCCGACGGTATATTCACTATCAAGATGGATGAGGATTTCTCAATAAGATCAACGGCCCTGGACATGATGCTAAAGATGGAGTATTTGCCCGGATTAGGGCTTGGTCGCAACAATCAAGGGGTAGCAGAATTTCCCAAGTTTCTAACAAACAACCACCGTTTTGGTCTCGGTTATGAAGCTGGTCGTGATGAGAAAGCACAAACCCGTACCAAGAAAGGACCCATCCACTTCACAAAAGCTTCGGAGGCTCCTTATCAAGGGGACCCAGAACCATTCTGGGACATGGAAACCAGAACCAAGCTGCCGGGGTTTGAAATCTTTGTTGGTAACACCTGGGAAAATGATGATGAGGCAGAAAAGTGGGAGGAGCCGGCTAAGATACTCCATGATGACTGGATCGAAGTTCTTGACTCAGGGAATCTTTTATCGCTGTTTGGGGAAGAAAGTCCACTAGGTATGAGAGGGGACGAGCCCGCTGCGACGCTTGCTGATTTAAGGCCTGTTGAGGATATGCAGCTGATGATGGTGGGACAGGAAACTCTGGAGGATGTTGCCACATTCATCATGGATGCCAATGGAATTTATAAAAATTGCACTTTTGTACCTAGAATCATTTACACTGGCACTGATTTTGAATCTGAGTCTGAGTCTAGCACTGCATCTGGTATTGAGTCTAGTTTTGAGTCGGAGCTTGAATCTGTTATCACTCCACGTCGTCACTTCTCTTTTGAGTTTGAGTCCACTCTCATGTATCATGCCCCTGGGGCCCCCTCCTTTGAAATGAATGAAATCGACTTTGCTTATCTTGCTGTGTCCGAAATAAATTGTGTCGACCCTGATGATGAGGGGATCGAGTTTGAGGAAGAAATTCCAAAAGAACTCCGATCTCTAATCGAAAGGGAAGATGAAAGGCATGCTCAGCCTATAAAAGAAGAAGTTGTTTCTATAAATTTGAGAGATGAGAGCAATCCGCGCATGGTTCAAATCGGCTCCGGACTGTCTCCAGAAGAATTCAAAGCTCACTCAGATCTCCTGAAAGAATTCGAAGACGTTTTTGCATGGTCACACGCAGATATGCCCGGTATCGATCCCGAGATAGTGGAGCATCGAATCCCTTTGTATCCCGACACAAAGCCTGTCAAGCAGAAACTGAGGAAGATGAGGCCAGATTGGGTATTGGAAATCAAGAAGGAAGTTCAGAGGCAGATAGACGCAGGGTTTCTAATGGTCACCGAGTATCCTCAATGGGTCGCGAATATTGTACCCGTTCCTAAAAAGAATGGAAAAATCAGGATCTGTGTAGACTTCAGGGATCTGAACAAAGCAAGCCCGAAGGATGATTTTCCTCTGCCACACATAGACGTGTTGGTAGATAACACCGCAGGGCACGCGTTGCTATCATTCATGGATGGATTTTCAGGTTACAATCAGATTCTCATGGCTCTCGAAGATCGTGAAAAGACTACCTTTACCACAGAATGGGGTACCTATTGCTACAGGGTTATGCCGTTCGGGCTGAAAAATGCAGGATCTACCTACCAGAGAGCTGCCACAACGTTGTTGCATGACATGATCCACAAGGAAGTAGAAGTGTATGTGGATGACATGATTGTCAAAGCCAAAGAAAGAGAAGGACATCTGCCTGCCCTCCGGAAGTTCTTCGAGAGAATCCGCAAATACAGATTGCGCCTCAATCCCGAGAAATGTACATTCGGAGTCACGGCCGGAAAAATGCTCGGATTCATGATCACTACGCGAGGGATCGAGGTGGACCCATCAAAAATCAAAGCCATCCTGGAAATGGAACCACCGCAGACAGTGAAAGAAATACGGAGTTTCCTCGGAAAAATTCAGTTTATCAGCAGATTCATCGCCAAGTTAACCTCTACTTGCGAGCCGATGTTTCGCCTACTCAAGAAAGGTGTGACATTCAAATGGGACGATAGGTGTCAACAAGCTTTCAAGACCATCAAGAAGTATCTCCAGAACCCTCCGGTATTAATGCCGCCCATACCAGGACAGCCTCTCATCTTGTACTTGTCTGTCACATCTTCGGCCATGGGATGCATGTTGGCCCAAGAAGGAGAAGGAGGAAGTGAAAAAGCTGTTTACTACATCAGCAAGAAAATGATGGGATGTGAAGAGCGATATACACCACTGGAAAAAGTCTGTTGGGCATTAATTTGGGCCTCCAAGAAATTGAGACATTACATGTTGGCTTACTCTGTGAAGTTGATCTCTCGAATGGATCCACTCAAATACCTATTCGAAAAGCCAGCACTGACAGGCAAACTGGCACGGTGGTTGCTTATGCTAGCAGAATTCGATATCAAATATGTCACTCGGAAGTCTGTAAAAGGAAAAGCAATTGCGGAGTTCCTAGCAGATCATCCTGTGGAAGGGCCGGAGGATGTAGAATTCGAATTCCCTGACGAGAACGTAATGACAACAACCAACGATGTCTGGATGTTGTATTTTGATGGAGCCGCCAATCAGAAAGGATTCGGAATCGGAATATTACTGGTCTCACCAGAAGGGTCACACATCCCTCTTGCTTTCAAGTTGAATTTCGAAGTCACCAACAACCAATCAGAATATGAAGCATGCATAGTAGGGATGGAAGCTGCCTTGGAAATCGGAGTTAAGAGACTGGAGGTAGTCGGAGATTCCAATTTGGTGGTATCACAAGCCAACAGAGATTGGAGGGTAAAAGAAGACAAGCTTAAGCCTTACCACCAAGATCTCGAAGATCTAATCCCACGATTTCAGACGGTCACATTCACTCACGTTCCAAGATTGAAGAACAGATTTGCAGACGCTTTAGCAACTTTGGCCTCAATGGTAGAGATACCGGATGGAATTAAGCTCAGACCAATCGCAATTGAGCAAAGGGACAAACCTGTTTTCGAATATGTCATGATTGTCAATGAACCTGACGACGGCCTGCCATGGTATCACGATATTTGGAACTTCATCGAGAAGGGGGATTATCCGGCGGGAACTGAAAAGAAGGATCAGATTGCTCTTCGAAGAATGGCCTCCCAATACATCATTTGCGGAGGGAAGCTATATCGGCGGTCGCATTGTGGAATGCACAAGTTGTGTGTACATGGTACAGAAGCCACCATGATCATGGAAGAGATTCACGAAGGAGTCTGCGGTCCTCACATGAATGGAATAATGCTTGCAAAGAAGATTCTCCGTCAAGGATATTACTGGTCAACCATGGAAACTGAATGCGTCCAGTACGTGAGAAAGTGTCACAAGTGTCAGATTCATGCTAATCTTATGCATGTGCCACCGTCAGAATTACACTCCATGACTTCACCTTGGCCTTTCTCTACCTGGGGCATCGATGTCATCGGTAGAATTACACCAGCTGCGTCTAACGGGCATAAGTTCATCTTGGTAGCAATCGATTATTTTACCAAGTGGGTCGAAGCCGCTTCATACACAACTTTGACAGCAGTTCAAGTCTCCCACTTCATCAAGCAGAACATCATTTACCGATATGGTGTCCCTCAGGCTTTTGTGTCAGACAACGGGGTTCATTTCAAGGGTAGAGCCGCAGAAACTCTCGAAGATTTCGGAATCCAGGTTCATAAATCAACTGTTTATCGGCCACAAACCAATGGAGCTGTGGAAGCAGCAAACAAAACCCTCAAGACGATACTAGAAAAGACCACTCAGTCTGCGAGAGATTGGCACGAACAACTACCGTTAGCATTATGGGGATACCGGACGTCCATTCGTACCCCGACAGGGGCAACACCTTATTCCTTGGTATATGGCATGGAGGCTGTTCTCCCGATTGAGCTTGAAGTACCGTCTTTGAGGGTCATGATTGAATCAGAAATCGGCGAAGCGGAATGGCAAAGCTCAAGATTCGAGGAGCTTATGTTGTTTGACGAAAGACGGCTCAAGGCTCTGTATCACGTCCAGAGTTATCAGCGCAGAATTGCAAGGGCATTTAACAAGAAAGTAAAATCCAGAGACCTGTAGGAAGGTGACATGGTTTTAAAAGAGATCCGAGCTCCGATCTTCGATCCTCGTGGGAAGTTTCGACCAAAATGGGCAGGTCCGTACATCATCAGGAAGATCTTGTCTGGAGGCGCAACGCAACTCATTGATCTTGACGGCAACGAATTCTCCACTTTGGTTAACATGGATCAGCTCAAGAGATATTACCCCTGAGAGAAGCTCGCTGGACTGAAAACCGCAAGGGCGGGCAGTGCCAGGAAAAATTTAGAGTAAGCCTGCTAGATCGAAAACCCACGTCGGGCGATTTAGGCAAAAGTTAAGGCAAATCAATCAAACGAGCTCGCTAGACCGAAAAACCCGAGAGGGCGGTACTAGGCAAAATTTAGAGCGCAAAAGGAGAGTGTCAATACTCGAGTGAACCCTAGCCAAATTTGTACTTTCGAACTACGTCATGACCTGATTCCTGTAAAAAGGATACGTAGGCATCCTCACCTTGAGGACCGGTCGCCATCTTTCAAAACGTCTCTTTGAGCTGATTTCTAATTTTCACGCGCGAATCTAAATGCAACTCTCATAATTCATCTTTATTCAAATAAACTTCTTGGATTACATGGCTGAGCATGAAACTTTCAAAACACAAAGCAAACAACAGAGCGTGACCTCACACGAAGTATCTCGTGGGTCTAAGCAATTTATTTCAGGCACATTAAGATTGAGTTCAAAAGTCAACTTTGGCTTCCATATTCCCTTGTTTCCATGTCTCTTATTAACCATCTCACATAGCGCTCTGAAAGATTGACACTCGGATACTGATCTCTTGGAATGGTTACACGCTCCCTCCAAGTATTCTGATAAGCTCTAAAGGTGGCAAAGTTGTGGTTAGGCATGACAAAGTTCTCTGGTGGTGGTATAGCCTGACGGACACCAAGCTGACGGAGAATGCGATTTGGAATGTAGAAAGTCCAGCTAGATAGCCCGGCCAAAATCACCCGCTGACGCCCCATGTTGCTCACGGTCATAGCAGGATTGTCCAGCCAAGCCAAACACCAAGCAATCACCTCTTCTGTAAGCCGGGAAAACACTCCGAACCAGCCATGCACGTCATCAAAGACCTCCAGAAAGTCCCTTTGAACGAATCCCTGTGTTTCATGAATCCGCCTCCGAGGCATGGGTTCCAGCAAGTTAGCCTTGTCACACAGCCATATCTGTATCAAAGAGAAAACAAGTAAGAAACCATAGACAGCCTAAACTCGAGTGCCGAGGTAAAACGAGAATGTGGGAAAAACCAGAAAAAGGAGAGCTGAGTGAGAAGCCTACCTGTAAGAGCAAAGCACTGCCTTCAAAAACATCGGTATCCCCGGCACGAACCTTGTCTAATCCCATCAGAGTTTCCGCCAAAACCATCGGAGCCACATCTTTGCGTTCTTCAATTTGCATGGCAACACCAACCAGCAATGAACTCGCCTGCCCGTCAGACTGGACAAACAAGAAAGCGGCCAGCAAGCAAAGGCACAGTGCAAAACCTTCTGGGCGAAATTGAGCTATAATTCGCAGGATGTTGATAACACCTCCTTGGAGCATGGATTTCGCTGCTTTATTACTTATCCCAAGCTTGGCAGATAGCACATTGGCGAAGCTTACACCGTGCAGAGGTATGACCGGCAGCTCTAGATTGAATCCGCCAAGATATGCATGAAATTCCTCCACAGTGGGGCATAACTCATGAAAGCCAAAACGAAACACGTGTACCTTCGGATCCCAAAATCGAACCGCAGCATGCAAGAGCTCAGGACGTATGGTCACGTCTCGGATGCGGCGCAGCGAAGTCATCCGGTGACCCTGAAAATTGAGCCACCCAATACCGTCAAGTTCATCTAGCCAAGGCCGAACCAAAGTCGAGAAACTCATGGTTGAATGAGAGATATGGAGGAAACAAGAGATTTTGGATTTTCAGAATACAGGGGAGCTACGAAGGAAGGCCTTTTATCGTACACATGGATAAGAGAATTTTGAATTAGCTGCCTCGTAAAACGTGCCAACATTGAGAAATACAGAACTCATCTCAGAAGCTTGAAAGAACTTCAAAAATAGCAAGGTCGGGTCATCTTTCAGACCACAGAGCAAACAGGGTGACGTGCAGAAGCCCAGAGGTCTGTAACAAAACTCAAAGTCTTGGCATTTTCAGAAGTGAACCGTGTGATTTACTAGGGTTAACCGTACGGCCCATTTCAGTTAGCCGTGCGGCTAACTTTGTGGCATTCATGACCAAATTTTGGCTCACGTCTCCAGAAATTGTTTCGGGTATATTCTGAGCACCTTTTTGATGATTCACACATGTTGTAAAGGATGTTCTAGAGCTGCGGGATAGTGAAAAGTTGAAACATTCGAGGTCCCAGAATGCCCAAGCCTAAAATTGCCCGATATTGCCCGGACAAAAGGCGCCAGCAGGTCAAAAATATGTCCGAGTGTAAAAAAAAAAAAGTCTTTATTCCGTTCATTCGAGCAAGATATGGCATACATTTGTGATATGTTAGGAGCATCGTCTGACAGATGTCATGTGAATTCAAAAGTGTCAAGTTCATTGAGTCAGTTTGTATATACATGTTTCATCATTCCCTTTCCAATCCAAGGTTACGTGTTTTTATTTTCCCAGGGGCATATATTGCATATTTTCAATACTCAGTCACTCGCAAACCTATCATGTGCAAAACTTGGCTTTTTCTTTCAAAAAAGCGCCAGTGTGAATCATTCAAAGCATAACGAATATGTGCAATCTATATAAAAACTAAATGGCATCCATGTCATGAGCATAAATGTACATCTATCTAGGGCAAACTGGCCCAGCATCAAAAGCTACCACGGCTCGCAGGCCGTATCTATGAAAAAGAGAAAAATAGGGCAAACGGGCGCCCAAATCAAAGCTGAGCACGCAGGCTCGTCCTAAAAACCACTACGTCGCCTCTTCGTAGGCTGGCGACGGCCGAGTGTCAGAAGTGGATCCCCCTCAGGTGTGCCCTCGCTACTGCTACCATCACCACCACTGCTTTCTGCATCTCCCTCTCGGGGAAGCCACCGCTCTCCACGAGCTGAACTCTCAGGGGCACCCTCCCTCTCAACAGAAGAACACAGCACTCTGCTGGGCGCAGGAATCACCAACGGGACTGTAGACGGGCCTCCACCAGCATTCTTCATCAAAGGCCTCCTGCGTGGCTGTACAGAGGGAGATACATCCTGCACAGAAAAGGAAAATTCATCAATAAAGCAGTCAAAGCATTCAGAATTTTAAGAACAAAGCACAACGGATACCTGATCTGTCTCACTGACGGGAAAAGCTCTACGGGTACGTCGAGACCTACGACGTCCACCCGACTCACTACCTCCAAACCCGCGGTCACTGCTAGTATCACGACCACTACTGCTGCCTCCAGCACTCCGCCCTCCACGGCGACCTCCTGCTCTGCCTCTCGACTCACTACCTCCGCGGCTACCGCGACTGCCTCCAGTACCTCCGCCACCTCCCGGGCCAGCTCTGCCACCACGGCCACCACCAGCTCCGTCATCCCCGTCATCGTCATCACCATCAGCATGGGGCACAATGCCCGGCTCTACTCTCGGGTGCACCTCTGGAGCCCCGCCAATTGTGAGACTGCGAACCAAGGCCTCCAAGTCTCGCACCAGCTGAACAGCGGACGCAGCCCAGTCCGCCGGGACCTGCAAACAAAATCAAAAACATCAGCAGGTAACATGAATAAATGCTTGAATAAAACATGAAGTTTAATTATTTCTTGTTTTCAAATTTCAGGATTACCTCTGTCGCTGTAAGAGTAACTGGTGGAGTGACCTCGGGGACCACCACATATCCCATACTCCCGTTCGGCAACATCACATCAATCTCTCTCCTCAGAACAGGCAGCACTGGACCCTCCGCAAGTGCAGGGGCAGCCAGACGGGTCTCCATATCCAGACTATAAGCCAGAGTGCTCACCACGTAACCGTCATAGTCCTCTGAGGGGCTGAAAACCAACTCCGTGTCTAGCACCGTGTACGCCTCCACCTCAGCTAAAGTATACTCCTGCGTCCTCTGAACCAATGGTGGAAGAGGACCCGGCACTCTAAAATGGTCTGAACCCAGAGACTGATGTGTCACCCTCTCGCCCAAGTACCACTGCCACCCGTACGGAGACTCCAGCAGCACGCGCCCTCGCGTCACTGCCCTGCTCCGAGTCAAGTAAGGAGCACTCAACCTGTCCCACACATCCCAGTTCACCTGCAAGGGAATCAAGGATTGCATTCAAGAAACCAACAGCGGAATTGAAATGCCCAAAAGAGAATTCAGAAAGCTTGATATCATACCGTCTCGCCCCTGGACTGATCCAGGAAGACTCGAAAGAATCTCAGCTGTCCCTTCCTCCCACCTTTCCCGACATGTTCTTTGGCCCACTTCACTGCTCGCGGAAGCACGCGCTTGTCTGCATGAGAGTTCTCTGGGGCTGGTACTCCGAACACCTCATAAGCCCATACCTGCATTTTTCAAAGGCATTCATCAGTAACAGGAATAAAAGCAACGATGTGAAGAGTATTTAAAGCAAAAAGGGTGACATGGTATACCTCTAGGACTCTCCAGTAGCCTCCAAGAGTGTTCGCCGCTCCGCGAACCACTGAGCCCAAAAAACAGTAAAGGGTGCCCAAAGCGGCTCCACCCCAGTCAAACCGGCCAGCCGTCCTCAAATCTGCCAAAGCAGGTAACCAACTCAAGTGCACCGAGTTCTGCCTATTCGGAAATAGAGCAGTACCAAACAAGAATAGCAAATAGGCTATCGCCATCTGTGCAGCCTCAGCAGGAGATCCTGGCTCGTGATCCCATATCGACGGCAGATGGTCACATCGCACCATCGCCTCGTCTCCAACCTCTCTCCCCAGAAAGTGGCGCACCGCCGCCCTGTCCAAGTACAAACCAGAGTCAAAAGGTATCGGCTCACCGCCAACTCTCAACCCTGTAGTCGCAGCAAAGTCCAACGGAGTAATCGTCATCTCCCCGAACCGAAAGTGAAAGCTATTGGTGGTGTCCCACCAATGCTCCATCAGGGCCCTCAGCAACTTCCGGTCCGTCCGGGTAGGCAACAGTGTGCTGATAAAAACAGCGAAGCCAGCTGCATCCACCAACTCCCTCACACTCGGAGGCAACCCCCTGTACTAAGCCAAGCAATCAGACGGCCCGCCATACCCAAGGAGAGAACGATCCACCTGTTTCAAGAACATGGCACAAGATCAGTCAGTAAAGCAGCAAAAGCAATACAATAATAAAAGCAATTCAGGAGGCAAGTATAAATAAACGGTGCGTACCAAGGGTCTGTTCGAAATATGTGTAGCTGGATCGCGCAAGATCAAGGACTCAGAGTAAAACGGCAACTGTGGCTCGTATACCTCACACCCCACCGGTACAAAGAAGTGAACTGGGGGATCGTAAGTCTCAGGGACAAAGGGCTGTCTGCTCCTCAAAGCCAGCTGAACTTCCTCAACTATGGTCACACGGGCCACCTCCTCTGTCTGGACCTCTGCCTGCTCAGGCACGCCAACCGGTGGCGTCTCTCCTACCAAGACCTCACCCAACTGAGGGAACTGCTGCAAGTTCCGGGCCAAGGTCTCGTCAGTAACCCCCTCCAAGGTATCTCCCAAAGTAGCTCCCGGAGCTCGTGAAGAACCAACCCGCGAAGGAAACAGAACCGGGTCAGAGGGCTCCCCAGTGTCAGCACTCTCCTCTACAGCTCTACCAGTACCAAGCACTCGAGTCAAACTCCTGAACACACGAGCAACAGGTACAACGGGGGCCGCCCCCTCAGTCTGTGCTCTCTCAGTCTCTACTCTCGCAGTCCCTACTCTCTCCACCCCCTCAGTCTGTGCTCCCTCGGCACGTACCTCCTCCGCCTGACCTACCTCACCACCAACGCCTCCACTGTAAAACACCCCATCACCCATCTCATCATCACTGCTACCTCCCATCTCCCCGAGATCCTCCATAAACACGTCCCCAGGTCGCCTAACGGTGATAGGAATTCTAACAGATGTGTCATCACCACTAACCAAGTACTCTCTCACCAAAACAGCACTCGCAACATCAGGAAAAACTACATCACCGCCACCTACACCCTCCTCCGCAGCCCGCGGGTCAAACAGAACATCAACACCACCAACATTCATCTCAATCTCAGGCAATGGTACATTTATATCTAAATCAGCATGCATGGAACTACTAGAAGCAGTAACGGTACTTACCGGGATATCACTACTTTCCATGGTCGCCCAGACATCATCCATTGCGCTATACTGTTCTATTATGGCCCTCAGAGCATCACCACCACTCCCCGTAGCCTCGACCGGCGCCGAACCACCCTCTGCAGCCTCCATCGGCACAGGCCCACTACGAATAGCAACATCCTCAACCGTACGGTCACTCATACGAGCCGCGCGGGGCACCTCGATCCCGGATCCAGTAGCACATGGCCACTCTTCTTCCATTTGAGCCGCACGGGATGCCCCCTCGCCGGACTCCGCCGCACGATGCTCCTCTATGCCCATGCCGGCCCCTGATGAATGGGCCTCTCTCGACTCCGACAAGGATGAACCGCCCCTGGAAACTTGGGCCGCCGCCCCTTCTACCACGGGAGTCGACGTCGGCTCGTCAACAACCGGTGGGTCTTGATTCCCGTCAGTATCAGCCATGATAGATGAAAAACCTTTACTTTCAGCCGAGATCTCGAACGGGGTTTGTAGGAAAAGGAAGAGGTTTCTACTCTCTCAGACTCTCAGTAACCGAATGTTTGAACGAATGAAGGAAAAACAGACGACCCGACGGTTTTGCTGCGTGATAAAAACCGCTCAAGTCCGCCGTGCGGTTCACCAATTCAAACCGTGCGGTGTATTGATCAAACCGTACGATCTAAACAGATAAGCCGTGCGGCTTACCTCTCCGATCTTCATCAGCCGCGCGACATCTCTCCGCTATGTTCGCTTGCACCGTGCGGCTAAACTCTCTGAAACTTCAAATTCTAATCACGCACCAGGCCTCTGTAATTTATGATTTTAACAAACCCTTAGGTCTTGACTGTTAAGTCCTCGACGGCATTTCCAATTTTCCAAAATTCAGAAATCATTTTAAGTCCTCGGCGGCATTTTCCAAAATCAAAATTACAACTGTTAAGTCCTCGACGGCGTTTCCAATTTTCCAAAATTCAGAAATCATTTTAAGTCCTCGGCGGCATTTTCCAAAATCAAAATTACGACTGTTAAGTCCTCGACGGCGTTTCCAATTTTCCAAAATTCAGAAATCATTTTAAGTCCTCGGCGGCATTTTCCAAAATCAAAATTACGACTGTTAAGTCCTCGACGGCATTTCCAATTTTCCAAAATTCAGAAATCATTTTAAGTCCTCAAACGGCAACTTTTCAAAATTCCTCACGGCATTTTTCAAAATTCAGAATTATCGTTTTCAAGTCCTTTACGGCATTCGGCATTTAAACACTTTCATAGCCCCGAACTACGACTGGTCTGATCCCTGCAAAACGGGGTACGTAGGAAGCTCTGTGCTCGACCATATTTTGTTTATCTGCTTTCTCGCGCTAGGGAAATCAAAATTGGGACGTCTATATCTTTGACGCAACTTGCATCACAGAATGATGATTAAGTCTCGTCAAAGAGGGGCAACTGTAGACACCCCAATTTTTAATCCCCTTTCGTATCCCCGATGATGAAAGAAATGGTCAGTGGTACCTTGGAACAGCTTGGAAAGGCTACTGAGAACTTCAGAATCTTTGGGCAGAAATACCCCTAGCCGTACGGTTCACAATTCAAGCCATACGATTCACTATTCCCAACCGTGCGGTTCACATTTCTATAAACAAACCGTGCGGTCTACTCATTTCAACCGTACGGCTAACCACTTCAACCGTACGGTTAAACTCAAGAAAATATTCGTTTTGCCAGCAAGAGCATCTCATCATGAAATGGCAGGGAATCGTACTCATTTTTATTCCTTTCTTCGGCTATAAGAGCACTCCTCCGTTTCCATTTCAACACACAATAGCACCCTCACTCCGGCAACACGCTGAAAAATTTCTCGGTCATTTTCCGTTCCAAAGCCCGTCCAAAAGTCTCATCCGAAACCTCCGTCCGAGCCACAATATACCCTCTGTCTCCTTACTAACCCATAACCCATACCAGAACCCCCCATTCGAAGTTTGCGTCCAAAGAATTCGAAGTTCTCAAGTTGTCCGAAGCTCTCTGTAAAGGTATAAACCGTATTTCGATAAGCCGGGTTCTAAACCTTGGCCTTTGAGGGGGTCCTCCCAAGTTGAGAGTGACTCTAATAGTCATTTCTAAGCTTGGGTTCTAAACGAAAGCAAGCTACTGTTTGAAAATCAAAGTTTTGAAAATTTTCTCAAAAAATTGAACCGTACGGTGGATATAGGTGAACCGTGCGGCCAGCTTAGATAAGCCGTACGGCTCACCTTTGCGACGTGAAAATCTCCTCTGTTTTTCCCCTGTTCACGCTCTGTTTTCTTGATTTTCTGTAACTTGCTTACTGCATTTTCACCCCTTTATTTCTCTATTACTGCTATTAAGTCCTCTTGTTTAATTTTATTTCCGTTATGGTTTTATTTGTTTTTATTTCTCGTTATTTGTCTGTTTAACTGTCAAAGTTTTCAATAAAATGTTTCCTAAAAATCCCACAAAAATTTAGTAGAGACCGGGAATCTCCCGGGCGAGCGGGGTGCTTTTCAATAAAACCTTCCCCGTTCATAACCTGGCTTCCAAATCCAAGAATCTTTTCGCAGAACAAACCTTTTCCAAAGCGGCACAAGAGTCATCAATTACTTTCAACGGTTTCTCGGGTACCAAAATCGCTTTCTAAATAAATCCCGGGTGGCGACTCACATTTTTCCGTCTTACTCGAGCCGCGTGGATCTCACCGTCCACAGATAGTTAGGGCCATATGGCATATTTTGTTACAGCATGAGCCACCCTATTACAATCACGAGAAGCGAAAGAAAAAGAAACATCACAAAAAGAACCAGAGAGTCTAATACACCTTTAAAATCTATCCACATCCCATTACGTTTTCCATACAATCCAATTACTATATACATTGGATGATAACTCGGCAAATTCAGTAATTTTCTAACTGTCCTGTTAACAGAAGTTCACAGGCATTAAGCACAAAAAAAAAAAAAAAAAAATCTCGTCAAATACACATTTTACACTTTCCAATATAGTTTTATCCACTTCTATACATTTTCACACATTTCAAACCTTAACAAAAGCCAACTGGGTTTCTTTTAGCAATTTCCATTTTCTAAATGCAACCCCCAAAAAAATCACCAAACTTCCTAATACGCCCTCACTCCCTTTTATTCTAAAAACTTCCCACCCCATCTCACCGGTCGTAGCAGCTCCAGACGGCGGGACCGAACAGTTTTTGGAGTGTTATGCAGAAGGTTGAGGAGTGTTAAAAGAGGGGTGTTTGGGTCTTGCAAAACAAACTTGTTAAGTATTAACTAATGCAACGATAAAGAACGGGTATGGAGTCTCCTAGCAACGAACGATGAACACTGAATTGGATATCCAGTCCCGAAAAACGCTACAAAATTCGGAAATTAATCATTGAAAAGAATTCAGAAACTAACTTCCAAATTATCGAACGAATTATGGGGTTTCAATTGGGAGTTAATTTCCGATTGATTCGGCTTTGCTCGGAATTCCCAATATTGTTCGGATGTTAAGGTCTCTCTCTCTCTTCGATCTTTGTTTGCTGTTTTGTATACTTAAAACAATTGGAGGTTGCTACAACACCGTCCTTGAAATGATTCTGAATCAAAGAGTTGTTCTTCATTGACATCAGTGTTTTTCTCCGAAAAAAGAAATGGGCAAATAGTCGGCGGCGATATGGAAAGACTCCGGCAAGGGTTGAGGAGGAGGAGGAATGTAGTGAGTTGGGTTTTGGATCAACTTCCAATAAGAGATCCCTCATTTTAAATAAAGTGAGGACCAAACAATTTTTTCATTTTCCGAATTGAATTTTGACAATCCGAACCGTTAGATGTGTTTAAAATGCGTTTTTAAGGTCCACCGTGAGGATTCGTCTAAAAAAAATACGGCTTCATCCGAGCCTTCCGGGTATCTTTTTTTTTTTTTTTTTTTACAAATCCTCGCGTTAGACCATAAAAACACTTTTTAAGAACATCTAACGGTTCGGATAGTCAAAAGTTGGTCGGGAAGCATGAGGTCCTCACTTTGATCCTCATATAAGGGTCCTTATTAGATGTTGATTATATATATATTCCCTTTTTTGAAGAAAAAAATAAAAAAAATCTGAACTCGAGCAGGGCACGTGACCTCCCGTGCTCCTATGTGCATCCGTCCCTGGATAGTAGGTTGCATTAGAGGAAATGGGATTTGAGTTTCAAGTATGTGGTTTTATGTAGTAATGTGAAGGGTTACACTGTCAGAACGCATGAGGGCAGTTTTGTCCTAAACATGTTTTTTTAAGTCCATTGTAAGAAGAAAAAAAAAGTGGAATTAATGCGGATAGAATTTGCAATTGCCACACAAGCCATCTAAAAAATACTCCATTTGACATCCCACATTTGAAACCAAGTTGGAGAGCATTTCTGACGGAAAGAAAAAGTTAAAGCATCACTAGTGGTATACTCAAACACAAAAATACTCAAAGATAAGTATTTTGATACACAAAAGAGGCTCACAATGGTATTTGGATAAATACTCAAAGTTACCAACATTTGTTACAAATACTCAACTTTTGGCATTTGGATACTCAAAACTACAAATCTTTCTCAATAACCAAACCTCAATAACCAAATTTTGGGGACCACACCCTATCAAAAGTAACAACATTCTCTCTCCATTTTTCAAATACTTAATTCAAAACTCAATTTTTTTGCACTTGCTCCCAAAAATTGAAATTATCAATTTTTAATCTTTACCAAAATATGTTCAAGATTGATCTCATTTTAAACGTAATGTGAATATCTTTTAAATGGTAATAATATTATAAAAAAATATATGTACAAATTTAAAGTTGTGCCCATTTTATGAATAAAAATAGAGTGAATAGTACTTTTTTGATTATGGACACAAATGAACTATTGTAGAAGAGTAGATACTCAAAATTATAAACCAATTAAATGAATACTCAAAATGTGATGTGGCAATATTTGAGTATCCATATTTGAGTATACCACTAGTGATGCTCTTAGAACACGAAAAGAGAGGGGGATAGTTAGAAATGGGACCCACATAAGTACTACTACAATTTGTATCCGATTAGAAATGCCCTTTTTGAGAAAAAAAAATTACACCTGAATACATATCCGAACAAAGCCACAAATTTCCATACATTATTACACTTTTACCCACTAATTTTTCTAATTGAATTTACTTTTAAGTGCAAAACGAAAACTGTTACAAATTTTACACAATTACTTGAAAAAATGAACACTTATTAAGAAACAATCTAAAATGGAATACTGAACCCTAATAAAGGTACAAAAGGAGGGATTTGGGGGGCCTACTATGCAGGTGCCGCATGGCACCGTGCCATGCGGCCGTCCGAGCCGTCCATTGCGAAAATGCACGGCTCGGATTTAATCCGAGCTCAATGCAAATCTAAGCCATCCATTGCTTGATTAAATCCGAGCCGTGCATTTTCGCAATGGACGGTCGGATGGCCGCATGGCACGGTGCCATGCGGCACCCGCACAGCAGGGCCCCCGGGTCCCAAAAGGAGTATCAACTTGAATTTCATGTATTAAGAGAGCATGCTAGAGGCACATCTAAGTAACAGGGTCCTTTAGTGAGAAGACCTAACGAGATAACTAGTAACACTAATTCATTGATTAAGTTTTCCTAATTTCCAAACACTGATACCAAAAAAATATTTAAAAAAAAGAAAGAAATAGAACAGATAAGATAGGCTAATAACCATGTTTCAAATATAATAGGAAAATAATTTTCACACCCCCTTTTATCCTCAATCATTCTCTTTTTTTGTCTTTATTCACCTTGAAATTACCAAATTACCCTTACCTCATGAGTCACTTTTTTCATATGAAGAGAAATTTGATACTTTCAAGTGAATAAAGACAAAATAGGAAGTGCTTGGGGATAAAAGTGTTGTGAAAATCTTTTCCAATATAATAATCAATTAATTCACAAAATAGACTAATAACGAACAAGGAATATAAATGGTTATCCTATTTTCTTCAACCTTAGGCTGTGATCCGTGGGTTAATTAGTTAAATATTAAAATGAAAGCTACTTCTCAAAGGACCTCTTTTGCTTACTCGTTATGCTATGCAAGAGGACTTCAAGAATGATTACCAATTTTCCTATTTCCGTAGCCACTTTTTTGTTTTTTTGTTTTTTTGTTTTAGCCAGAGAGAGAGAATTCATTTACGAGAAATGCAATTACAAATTGCCGCATACAATGACAATAGAATAAAGAAACAACATACATACGAGAAGAACATAAAACAAAACCAGAACAAATGAAGGATATAAATCCAGCAAGAGATTAATTCAGCCATCAAATATCCGTGATCAATGTATGATGTTGATATGCTGCTGTCGCGGTAGTTCTACTTGTTGGTGAAACTCTCAGGCAGAAACTATCCGATACAAAACCAAGTGACTTTAGCACTTATAGTCGAGAGCTCCGCGGCACGGTTAGGCGTCTTGCAATTAGATGCCCTAAGCCAAATACAAAGCTCCAAAATAGGAAATAGTCACAACAGTGGATGGAGAAAGAAATTGCAACGGAGAATCCTGGCCTTTACATATGTGGTGATCTCCGTAGCTTATTCACATCTAAAACAACCAATTTAATACCCCCTACCTAAGACACCTCCGCCCAAGGAGCTAATTCACTGAACCAAAACCGAACGCCAACCAACCAGGCCACCTTTTAAGCAACCCCCGATAGCTCCAGAAAATCAGAAACCCAAAATCAACCACTCCACAGGTGCGCCAAGCAGAACAAGATAATGAGAGGCAATCCAATCATCGCCGGTAGTCGAAAGTCACAACTCATACACCCCTAAGCCAACAAAAGAACCAAATCCCTCCCAACACAGAACACTAATGAAAATAGAAGAGGGAGCAAATGATAGGAGAACAAGCCACTGAATGAATCGACCCAAACTAGAAAGTTTAAAACTAGTGGTGGTGTGAAAGAAACATATGTGAGCAGGGAGAGTGCAAACGAAGTATTACCAAAAGTAATTAAAAGACCCGAGAAATGCATGCAAGAAGAAGAATAGAATACATTCAAAATGATTAAAGTACTACGAAAGGGCATACAATAAAGCACAAACATTATCTCAACCACAATCGTGAAATGATCGAAACTGAAGGGAGGCCGATCCAATCGGGGAAAGTTGTTCGACGAGGAAGGAGATTGGGAGGGGGCCGAACAACTACATGCATGTACAAGCAAAACACATTAACCCAGAGAGAGAGAGAGAGAGAACTCCAGTGACATGCATTCAAGAAGAAAATAAGAAAGATTTAAAATAAAACAAACCTTTCAAACTATAAAAGTACTATGAAAGGGCATATGGAAATGCACAAACAATCATTACCTCAACCACTTTCGTGAAACGATTGGAACGAAAGGGGGATCATTCCAATCAGGGAAAGTTGCACAAAGGAAAAGAGGGAGGGGGGGGATCGAACAGTTACATGCATGCAAATACTAGCCTGAAGCAATAGCAGATAAAAAGGGGATTGCCTGTGACATGCATGCAAGATGAACAAAAATAGAGAGAATTAAAAGTACAATGAAAGGGCATATGGGAAAATGCATAATCGAGCATTACCTCAATTTCAATCGTGAAACGATCGGAAGGAAAGGGGGAGCCGCACCAATCAGGGAAAGCTACTCGATAGAGAAGGGAGGGGAAGATCAAGCAGCTACATGCAATACAGGTCACACGACGACATAGAAATGCTCACAAAAGAACACCACAAGCACATGCAAAAGCAAAAGGAACAAAACGATTCGTTCAGTGGCAATCTCTCCAAAAGCACCCAAATAGTCTAGGTAATGTGTTCTGACCGAAAAATCACTAAGCTGAAAAATAACAATGAAGCACAATATCGATGGCCCAGACCAGTGGATTAGATCCGAAGAAGCTAAGAAGCTTCACATGCAATCTGGGCCAAGCCCATGGGATAGAACGAAAACAATACCCCTGCCGACAAAGATTTGGATTTGGAGATGAGGGTTTTCGATTGTGTGAGATTAGAAAAGCTGCTATTTGTGGACATATAGCCGCCCGAATGATCTGATATGGCGGCGGTGGCAATGATTTAAACACCGGGGATCAGTTACAAATCTTATTGTGGTGGAAGAACTGAACAAGGAAGCAAGAAAGGAGAGGAACGGAGGCCGGTTTTGAAATATCTGACGAGAGGCGCACGACCTCCCCTCTTTTATCCAGTTGAATTAGATGTTCTTCGTATCCGTATATATGCTTTCCTGTCTCTCTTGCTCGCCTCGACATCTGTAGCCTCTTCTTGTTCTATTGTTTCTCAAAGGTCTTACGATGCAACAATTTGTTTCTCTCTTCTTTTCATGTGTAGCTTCATTTTTTCTTTGATATTTCATCAAAGCTTCTTCTCTATTTTCCATTGAGTAGTATGCTTCATAAGTGCAATTTTCTTAGTCGGTTTCTTTTTGTCTAACGTTACGGGGTGGATCGTGAGAATATTGACTAATATATGGGGGAATGACGGTTCAGTGGTTTTTAAAACAACAAATGACGATTTCATGGTAAGGTTTGCGGAAATCACCAATAATATAACAAGGAAAAAAATAATTCCACACACATGACACCAACAAATTATAGGTCCAAAATACCCTCTCATTTTTGAAGCCCTAACACACACACCCCCTTCCCTTTCCTTACGCACAGAGAAATTGAGAGAGAAGGAGAAAAGAAATGTCTGGCAGTGCATGATGGGTTGGTCTATTCGAGTTCCTGGGATACGACCCTAAAAGTATGAAGGATTTCCGATTTGAAGTGTTTGGAGTCGATTAAGGCTCATGATGATGCAATAAATGGGTTGTTTGTGAGCAAGGGGATAGTGTATTCCGCCCATAAACCCTGCGGGGGAAGACCCTGGACCCGCCGAAGACCATTTTTCTGCCTTGAGCGACAGAATTCAACTTTTCACTAAAAAGTCAACTGAGTCAATTGTACTTGTTTTTACTATCTAAAACTGTATCGGATATACCGGGGACCACCGATTGCCTTTTTCTGGCTCCGGTCATGATTTTTTTAGCTTTTATCATAAAATCTCCAATATATATGTATTCACTTTTTACTCTTCAAATTTGTACTAGATATATCCCGGAGCCCGCCAGTAGCCTGTTTCGACTTTGGACGAGATTTTTACAACTTTTTGCACGGACATGCAAATAGCGTTTTAAACCCATTTCGGCCCTGTGGCCATCCTATAAACATCCTGGGACCTTCCATCAGCTATCAACAGGCCCGAAAGACTATTTTTCAATATGTTTTCCATCGAGTCATGTAGTCTGTTTAGGCCCGTCTCCAGTCTTGGCTCAGTCACAGCTGTAAAACCCGTGTTTTATAAAATCACGTCGCATTGAATATTACTTCGATCTCTCGACCATAAAAACCTTTCCAAGTCCCATTGGTCAAAATCCAGGGCACGACAGGTAGAACGCTAGTTGCTCCCAATAGACAAAGGACCAATTAGCATCCAAGATAAGCCAAGTAGTGCCAACAAAGTTATTTTCCAAACAGGTGCTCTCCATAAAAAAAATATGCAGAAACTGTTGGAGATAAGCCTCGAATTCAAGACGTTCGAAGAAAGTGTCAAATTCGGTGCGAGAGGTTAGTTTCAGCATCTTTGGTCCGAACCAGTGGATCTGGGATGTTTTGGAAGCTTAGAGCAACCTTGGTCTGGACGAAGGGTCCCTGATTGGTCTAGTTTTGCTCAAGTATCTCTAATCCAAAGTAGCACAAGCTTGGTCTGGACGAACGGGGCTACTGCTGAGTGTTTTAATGTGTTTTGACCTATTTTTTTTGTACTTTCTTAAAAATAAGAGCCTTGTGGCCTCCTAGGGTTTTTGCTTGAGTTGGGATTTGAGATATCTAGGGTTTGTGTTGTCTCTTTCGCGTGTGTGAGAATTTGATGCTCTGTTAGGGTTTCTATCAGAGATTCGTACCCTCATATTGTGTGAGTGCTTCAAGTGAGAGTTACGGGTTTAGCCAACCATGTGGATTTCTCCCCATTATAGCGTTGACACCCCATTTTTGCCCCGCCGCTCTAGATTAAGCAGGGTGTGGGAAAGAGTTTCTTCGGAAGCAGCAATTCGCGGTTCAATACCCTTGCCATGGTGATGTGGACGATAATACGAGTGCAACGGCATATTTTGGAGTGCAATCGGATAAAGTTTGTGTTTTTAGCAGTGTAAAAAATATGCGCAAAATAAAGCAATTCGAGGCCTCAAAAGGGTATTGCGAAATTCGAGAATCACTACAAAATTTGAAAGGACAGCCTTACGCATTTTGGAGTTCGGAGGGGCAGCCGTACACGTCTCGAAAAGGCCGTACGCATCTCGGTGTACATGTTTTCGAAGGGATACTTAGGCGTTAAGAAATGGAATTCATTGGACCGGAAGATGAACGGCAAAATGGGATTGGACCATATGTTTTGGCATCAATGAGCCACATCTATAGTCGTGGCCTAGGGCCACATCTCTAGTTGTTGCACATTTAGCCGACTACCACATCTCTAGTCGTGGCCGAAACCGCCACCCGTTAGCCACCTAGTCATGCCTATAAATAGGGCAATGCAGGCAACGTTCAAAGGGAGAAAAAAAATTCGGGAAGGGGAGTCGAGGGGAGAGAAGTATCTTGAAGAAAAAATTCTTGGTCCGAGGTCTAGGACGTCACATATGTCTTCCCTCAAGGGTTAAGATTTGGTAGTACCATCAGTAGAAACTTCCTAGAGTTCTCTCATTTCAAGGTTTTGTTCATCTATGAAAAGGGAGTTTTGTTTTTAGTTTGTGTTAGCAAAGTCCTCAATAGTTCGGAGGAGGTGTTAGTTCTTGCCCAATAATGATTTTGTGCACGATAAAGTTAGCATAACTCATGATAGTAAAATATGTTGCTATCTTGGGTTATGGTTTCGTTTTGCTAAGCATTGTCTTTCGTGCTTGTTGTAATTTCGGAATCATCAAGGTAATAAAAATTCGGTTTCCAGATTTGTTTTCATGTTATTATTATCGTCCTTATCACTAACAAAATAATCTTCATTTCATTCCGATAATTCAAAAATCCTTGTATGATTATTGATACCTACCTATTTTGGAATTATCGTAAATAAAAATTTCGTTCCGGTAATTTGAAATTGTTGTATGGTTATCGGTACCCACCGATTTTCAAATTGTCGTAAATATACTTTTTCTTAAAACTCATTTCAAATGATTCTAAAAGTTGTACGATTTTATTAGCACCCACCGACTTTTCAAATTATTATTTGAATCGTGGAAACTAGTCTATTGTCATTGGCGATCGGAGGACCGAGTCACCAAACGCTAGGAATATGACTCATTCTAGATTTCACGGTACAAATCTTCATCCGAATTAAATTCATATCTTGGAACCGTATCCATGCCTTTGGCAATCGGAGGACTGAGTCACCAAATGCCAGAAATGTGACCCATTCTAGGTTCTGCAATACGAATTTTTATTTGGAGTTAAATTCATATCTTGGAAATTGATCCAATATGATCGGCAATCGGAGGACTGAGTCACCAAATGCAAGGAATATAATTCGTTATAGTTTCCACAATATGAATTCGATTCACGAGCAAAGGGAAAAAAAGGATATTTATGTTTCATTCTCCATTGCAGCCTTATTCTTTTCAATACATATATTTGTGTATAACCTGTGATGTGACTATTCCCTTCTCCCCATTCGAAGTCCGTTTGCATTGAATTGAGGGTACCGACGCTGTGGAAAAATTAGAGCATATTGTCGTCGGTATCAAAAATGAGATTCACACATATGTGTGTACCATTTAACCAAATCAATGCAAATCGATTTTGATATCCCTTGTTCGTGATTTAGATACTCAAAATTTATTTGCAATAAATTGAGGGTACCGATGCTGTGAAAAAATTAGAGTACACTATCGTCGGTATCAAAAATGAGATTCGCACACGTGTGTGGGTACCATTTAACCAAATCAATGCAAACTGATTTTGATTTTCCCTGTTCATGATTTAGATACTCGAGATTTATTTGCATTGAATTAAGGATACCAATGCGGTGGAAAAATTAGAGTACATCATCATCGGAATAAAAAATGAGATTCGCACATACGTGCGTGTACCATTTAACCAAGTCAATGCAGATGAATTTGGCTTTCCCTTGTTCGTAGTTGTGATACTCGGGGTTTATTTGCAATGAACTGAGGGTGGTTGGACTTCTAATGATATGGAGATCCATTGTGATCGCACTGGCGAAATCACATGAATCTACTTTAAGGGGAATGTGGAGCCTACTCTAAGTTCCCTCAGAAATGATTCGAATTCTTAATGAATTTTGAATAAAAATTTGAAAGATTGGAACAAACACCTACATTTATGCCATCGAGCTGATTTTTTGCGGTGCCATTCAAAAAATTATGTAAAATTAATGAACTACTCAGATAATTTGTGTGCAACTCCAGAGTGAGCCTCACACGCCGATCCATACTTTCGAGTAGTACGAGCATTGTTATGGGTACACTAATTGGTGTACACCAATTACACACTGCATTGTGTGCGAAATGAGATTTGTACGTTTGTACATTTTTCATTTATCCAGGTCAATGTAAATTAGTTTCGATTTTGCTTGTCCGAAATTAATTCATATTGAACTGGGGATCCCAGGCACCGTCGAATTTAGTAGACCGCATTTGATATAAAAAATGGAATATGATGAGCATTTTTCATTAACCAGTTCAATGTGAATTCATTTTGAAATCTCCAAAATTATTCAAGTTTGCCAATGGAAATGAGGGTATAGGCAGTGGAATCCGCCTTCGCCGTTTTGCCGTCAATACACTCGGGTTTCAGTTTCTGTCCAGATCATCTCTATCTTTTACTTTCGGCTAGAGATAATTTTGAAAAGGGTTAATTTTGGAAAAGGAGTACCGAAAGAGCGATGTAGGGTGCCTAACACCTTCCCTACTTGTAACAATAAATCCCTGAACCTGTTTCCTGGTTTTGTAGATCCAAAAAGGCAAAATCGCCAAAAGATTTTCCTAAAGATTTTTTCACAAAAAATATCTTTAGGGGGTGATTTAGCACTCCTAAACTCATTGTTAAGTGACGACTCTAGTTTTTTAAAGCAAGTCACAACTGTCGAATTAATTGAAACAATCGTCGCATTTGGTCAAGTGTTCTCTTCTGCCGTTTCCCGAAATTGGGGGACGCTCGCAGTGAAAAATTATGGGCGTGACATATAGTGAATCATCTTGCTCTTTCCCGGTGGACGTACTTTTAAAGCTTCGTGCTTAAGGGGGAACCATGTAAATCATTGTGTCTTGTTTTCTTATTGGTGTGTTTATATTCTTTACTTCGGATTTCGGCACAATAGAAACTTCTACCCAAAAAAAAACTAGCCCGCCTATAAATTAACTTTCTGGGGCCAGAACAAATTGGGCCTCCACGAAACTAATAAGGAGAAAACCCAATAGGCTTATGGATATAAAGACCATTACGAAGATGCAATGAGGTCTGGCGGTTTCTCTCCAAATCATCGTACTTTCAAGGCACTTCTATGTACTTGTGACGGAGCTGGATTTGCAGATGAAGCTTGCCACCTCTTCAAGTTAAATGACTCGAAGATATAAGGTTAAACCATCCGAAAATCATTGCTCGAGCATCGATCATCAGACTGCTCAACCGTTCGGGTTGCATGGAGGAAGCTCAAAGATACGTTCGTTTGAGATCATCAATCTCATCAGCCACCCTTCTAGCTTCTCTGTTGATCATGAGTTCTTCCATTGGTATTGCTAGCTGCATTTACTCTTATGTTCTAAATTCTAATCTTGGATTTGAAGAGGAAAAATGAAAACTAAAAAATGTGCCTATTCCATTTTACCTTATCCTGTTGCTCAGTTCGCTCACTCAATGCCTCCAGAAGTTACTGCCCTGAATGTAAGATGAAAATCAATTGCATGCATGTCCTCCCTGTTTATCTACTTAGGATGCTCTACAACTGATTAGCCATCGTTAACGTTTTTGCAGGAGTGATTGTTAATAGAACCACCGAATGTAAGGTATCATTCTAAAATTGCATGAGCATCTTTTACGGGATCCTTGCCTTCCATGTTTTTCTGTTCTCCCACGGCTGAATTTTCGATGGAGTTCTTGTATTTGGATGCAACAGGTTAGTGATGCAAAGGCAGCCTCCTTTCACGAAATTATTTGCAAGAAATAAACACTAATAATGTATGAGCCAGAGTACTCCCTTTTTGAACAAACGATAATGAGACAAACATCGTTTTCTTAATTCAATAACCACCAAAATTTGCCATAAGGCTTACAATGATATTTTAGCGTCCAAGAAACCTTAGACCTACTAGAAATAAATAACAAAAAGATTTGACTTGCTAATCAAGCCAAAATCAAAGCAATTACGAAAATTACCAAAAATGAAAATTTGGACATAAATGATAGAATAAAAAACTAGAAGAAATATAAGGTTGTCAAAACAGACGGCAAGAAAAATAGAATTTCCAACTAAATGTTATAAGCAAATCTATTATTTCCTAAAATTACGAAATCCCCCTTTTGAAGGCCTAGACGACATTGAACGGCCGAAGCTTGTTTCCAATCGACCATACGGTTTCTGGGCCTTTCCATTAAAGTTGACCTGTGTCACTTATTTATGCCGTTTGGGCCGTTAATAACCTAAATAGTCAAGAAATGTGGACGCGACCCATTCTACATTCGTTAGTTGTGCTATTTTTGTAGTTGCACTGGTTATTGTTGGTAATCGATATTCTAATGAATATGTTCTCCAATGTTTAGTAATCTATTTTAGGAATTGTTAAGAATACAACAGTTAGGAATTGTTAAGAATTGGTGATTGATATTCTAATGAATATGCATCAGTAACAACTCTCGTGGTCGAAATAGGAAACAACAGATATGGTCTCCAAAGTATCCTCGATCAGAGTTATGTATCCCAGAGAGAATAGTCAAGTATATCATCCCACTCACCAATCTCAACATCATTCGAAAAGGTGGCATGCTCTTCCGACATTAGCGTGCCAGCCAACTCCATCAACCTGTCAGGCGAATCCAACGGGGTCTCGTTAATGGCCTGAATTTGGCATGGGGAGAGACCAATTGTTATAGGAGCTGGATGAGAGCCCGAGCTGTTTGGCTCGGGCTCTCCAGGGAGCTTTTTGAAGAGTAGAGCGGCCTCCTGAGCAGCCGAGCTTATGTCCTCTCTTGCAGAGCTTACTGGACGAGGAAGACTATGAGTCAGTTCAGGGAAGTTTAGTTGGGCTCCTTGACCCTTAAGGTGCAATGCGGCTACGTCGTGCGCTGCTGCTGCCATTTGAGGCGTCTCGAAACTTCCTAGCCAAATTCGAGTTTTCTTTCCTGGCTCCCGTATCTCCGACACCCATTTCCCCCATGTTCGCTTACGGACTCCCCTGTACTTCCAACTTGCGTCCGCACCATTGTTACTTGACTCTTCCATATATGAATATGGAAAGTGAGGCAAAGATTCAGGAAGGTAATCGTCAAACCATGCATATCAATATGTAGTTGTTGCCTCCGCACTATATATAGTTTCAGTTTCAATGTCGGGTGATGGGGCCAAACAAATCATGTTTGGAATTTGGATGGACTGGCAGTGGAGGGAGTGTGTGCGGGACAGTTTCAGTACAGCTTTAGTCCAGCGGCAGGCGACCAATGAGAGTTCACCATCTGCATAGATTTTGTTGACTCCTACGTTTTCAAATAATTGCCATGAACAAATATATATTATATATATCTTAGTATCTAGCAGGCCACTTTTGGGCGAGTGTTGTTTCCTGTTTATGAACGCGGTTTTGGCGTTTTGCTTTTGGGGCCTATGCGTGTGGAGATATTGATGCATAACAGTAAAAAACAACGTGATCAATTTTGGGAGAAATACTGTAATAAATTGCTCATATATATATATATATATATATATAGGCGGTTCCGCTAACACATATTTTGACACACGTTTATTGCAGTAAATGTAGTAATAAATACAATATATTTTGTTTTTTTGAAGGGAAGGAGAAACAACTTTTGCAATATAATATAAATGACATTGTTTTTAATATTGATTTAACAAAAGGACAAAACACTCTCATTTTCTCTTCATTTTGGACATAAATACCTATTATTTGGTTCTTTTACTTCTTTGCAATGAAAAATAATTGTGTGCGAGCGTGCCAGAGAGAGTTTTCAATTTCCTCCCTCAGATTAACTTTGAAAAAACCAAATCTAATCAGGGGATTGTGTTTTTATGGTTCAATTACCTCAATTAAGAAGATTTTCTTTCAAAGTGAAGAAATACAAACCAATATACTTAGAAAATTAAAGAACAACAAGGAAATAAGGTGCTTTGATCGATAAATCAAAGATAGACTTACTTCGAAATTGTCTTCAACTTCAAACAAAAAGGTAACAAGAATTTCGAACAATTGATTGTTACAAGAACAACCGAGATTTTACTTCATAAACTACTTCCTTATCTACTTCCTAACTTACTTGGAACTGAGTCGAAATCCTAATTCTACTTGCTAATGAACAAACCAAGCATCATTTGTTGATAGTTGTTTGTTGAAGATTTGTGTTGAAAGATTATAATCGATCTGTATTCTTCTCACTAGGAGGCACAATATATAGACTGTGTACAAGATAATTTAGGAAAGGAAATAATAAGGAAATTGCTACCTACCTAATTAATTTGACTAATTACAATCTTCCTAATTGCCTAATTGATTACAACATGTGTATTACAATACTTCTTTCCTTTTCAACACTCCCCCTCAAGCTAGAGCGTATACATCGTACACTCCAAGCTTGCGACAAATAGAATCAATGGAAGCCCTGGGAAGAGCCTTCGTGAAAATATCAGCAAGTTGAGAGCCTGAAGGAACGAAAGGCGTGCTGATCTCTTTAGACTCCACTTTTGACTGAATGAAATGACAATCAACTTCAATGTATTTGGTCCTCTCGTGGAATACTGGATTATTAGCAATGTGGATAGCAGCCTGATTATCACAATATAAGGGAGTTGGACCATGTATTGGAATCCCAAACTCATGTAGAAGTGTACGCAACCAAGTCAACTCACAAGTGGTATGAGTCATTGCTATATACTCTGCTTCGGCACTAGAACGTGCTACAACTGACTGTTTCTTACTTTTCCATGTCACAAGATTGCCACCTATAAATGTGCAATAACCAGTGGCAGAACGATGATCACCAGGAGATCCTGCCCAGTCAGCATCCGTATACCCATCGATACGAAGATGTCCAGACGCTTTGTAGAGAAGTAAACTCGAGGACAAGTCATAAATTGACTAACAACACTGACTGCATAGGAGATATCGGGTCGAGTGATAGTGAGATAAATAAGTTTACCCACAAGTCTTCGATACAGCTCAGGATCGTCAACCAACTCACCATCGTCAGGCATAAGTTTATGATTAGTCTCCATAGGAATAGCTACAGGTTTAGAACCAAGATAACCTGTATCTTTCAAGAGATCGAGAGTGTATTTCCGTTGTGATAAACTGATGCCTGCTTTAGAACGAGCAACTTCAATGCCAAGAAAATACCGAAGCTTGCCTAGATCCTTGGTGAGAAAACTAGAACAAAGGTGACGAATCAATACCTGAATCCCATCATTGTCACTCCTTGTAATGACAATATCATCCACATAGACTACGAGAATCACAATACCACTGGTGGTCCTTTTAAAGAAGATAGAGTGATCAGCTTGACTTCGTGTCATACCATGAGACACGATGGTACTACTGAATTTATCGAACCAAGCCCGGGGAGATTGTTTGAGGCCATAGATAGATTTGCGAAGACGACACACAGACTCCCCCTTGGACTCAAAACCGAGCGGTTGAGCCATATAGACTGTTTCAAAGAGATCTCCATGAAGAAAAGTATTCTTGACATCAAGCTGATGGAGAGGCCAATCAAGGTTGGCTGCAAGAGATATAACAATGCGAACAGAATTGAGTTTGGCAACCGGAGAAAAAGTCTCAGTGTAGTCAAGCCCATAGGTTTGGGTGAAACCTTTGGCCACAAGACGAGCTTTCAGACGATCAAGAGTACCATCAGGATTGTGTTTGACAGTAAACACCCAACGACAACCAACAATATGTGCTCCATAAGGCTTGTGAACAAGATCACAAGTATGATTCAGTGACAAAGCGCGCATCTCTTCTTCCATAGCTGAACGCCATCCAGGATGAGAAAGAGCCTTCTGATAAGACTTAGGAACAGTAACATAGGACAGAGACACAGAAAAAGCGCGAAAAGAGGGAGACAAACGATCATAGGACACAAATTGAGAGATAGGATGGGAAGTGCATGAACGAATACCTTTACAATGAGCAATAGGAAGATTGAGAGTTGGATCTGGAGACGCTTGAGGAGATGGTGTGGGCACAGAAGCTGTATCTGGAGTTTTAACAGGAGGAGCATCAACAGAGGAACGTCGAACATATACCTTTGTCATCGGGGTCGAGTAGCAGTCTCAGGAAGACCATGGTCAGCCGGTAAAGGAGCAATCTCAGGAAGACACGGTGGTGCCAACAAGGGTGGTGTCAACTGAGCACCCTCAAGAGAATAATATGGGATATTTTCAAAAAAGGCCACGTCAGCACTTACAAAGTGCTTTCGTAATGATGGACTATAACACCTGTATCCTTTCTGTGTCAGAGAGTAACCCAGAAAAAGACATTTGTAAGAACACGGATCAAGTTATCACGACTTGGAGAGAGATTATGAACAAATGCCATACAACCAAAAAGTTTTGGGGGGAGAATATAAAGATCCTTGTCAGGAAACATGACCTGATAAGGAATTTTGCCATGCAAAACCCGAGAAGGGGTGCGATTTATTAGATAATTCGCAGTAAGAACAGCATATCCCCAAAAATGTTTTGGAACGTTCATGTGAAGCATAAGGGCACGAGTTACGACTAAAACTGACCCATTCTTCCGTTCAGCAACCCCATTTTGTTGGGGGGTAGTGACACAAGCAGTCTGATGAATAATACCATGAGTTTCAGTAAACTGTCTAAATGGATGAGAAAAATATTCTTGGGCATTGTCAGTTCGCAAAATACGTAATTTAGCATTAAATTGGTTGACAATCTCAGAATAAAAGACTAAAAATAATTGAGACCTATCTTTGAGAAGATACACCCAAGTTAAACAAGAAAAATCATCAATAAATGTGACAAAATAGCGAGCACCACACAAACTCGTAGTGCGCGAAGGTCCCAAAATATCAGAATGAACTAAAGCAAACGGTTCTACACATGGTGACTCAGTTTGTAAAGGAAAAGAAACTCTACGATGTTTACTAAGTTCACATGTGTCACAATTAAAAGGGGGGAAACTAGGTAAACTAGGAACTAGCTTGCGAAGGTTGGCCGAGGATGGGTGCCCAAGGCGACAGTGCCACTAATAAGGTGTAACAGTAGTATGTAAAGCAGAATGGCTTGATGACTGATGTTGCTGCTCTTGAAGGTAATACATACCATTCTTCTCATACCCCCCACCAATCATCCCCTTCGTCTTGAGATCCTGAAACTCACAATGAGAAGAAGAAAAAAGGATAGAACACTGGTGAGTATGAGACAGTTTATGAATAGAAAGAAGATTAAACGGGAATTGTGGCAAATATAAGACAAAAGGAAAAACAAGACCAGATGAACGATATGTACCAATGCCTTGAACAAGAATTCTAGTGCCATCGACAATAGTAACACAAGACTTAACAGAAGGGGTAACAACAATAGTCAAAAGAGACAAATCACCTGTCATATGATCAGATGCGCTAGAATCGAGAATCCAAGGAGTGCTACGAGAAGATGAATGAAGACACGTATTACTTGAGGTGACATGAGTTGCAGTGGAAGAAGAAGAAGATGCATTGGCCCTTTGAATCATAGAATCATACTCAGTCTTGGACATAGTAATCTGAGTAGGAGCAAGAGCAGATGGCTCCCCCTCAAGTGTAGCCTGATTAGCCCAAGCGGGCTTGCCATGTCAGCTTCCAACAGAATTCAACATCGTGGTTGGTCGCACCACAATGAGTACACTTCTTGGTGCCATGACAACCACGTCCCCCACGTCCTCCACGACGACCACCCCGCTCAGAAGAACTACCACAACTGTGGGAGTTATTGTGATGGCCAAAATTTCCAGAAGATGAAGCAGGAGAGGTTGTGGGGGCAGCTAGGGCGGATGGAGCCGGATGCTCTAAATCAGAAGAATGAGGACTAGCCCGTTGAACACGAGCAAAGGCCTCACCAACGGTGGGGACTTCCCTGCTAGAAAGAATCTGTGAACTAAGAGGAGTAAGGTCCGAATTTAATCCGGACAGAAATTTGCAAGTTCTGAATTCTTCTCTGTACTTCTGCTGAACCTTTAAATCTGTAGAGAGAGGCTGGTAAACATTTAACTCGTCCCACATACCCTTTAAGATGGAAAAGTACTCATCAAGGGATCTATCTCCTTGTTAAAGGGAGAAAATATTCTGATAAATCTGAAAAACTCAAGAGATATTCTGATTTGATGAATATAACTCGCGTAGAGTGTCCCAAACAGCTTTGGATGTCTCTTGGCAAGCAACATTATTAAAAATTTCAGGTTCAAGACTATTCCATAGTAAAGTCATAGTATGAGCATCATGTTGGGACCAAGCAGAATCAGGATCAATAGGTGGATCATTGGTAATATAGGAACTCTCACCACTTGCGCGTAGAGAGACAGTCACAGCCCGTGACCATGGCAAATAATTAGATCCATTTAATTTGATTGTGGTTAGAGACCGACGATAATCCTTAACAATATCCTTAGTTTCAGAGATTTCAGCAATGTCTGTTTGCTTAGGTTTATCACCCATAATGGATTCAAGAGATAAAGACACAAGCCAAAAAGAGAGGAGTTGTTACCCAGAGGATTGACAAGTGCAAAGAGAGGGTACCCAGTTGATTTAGAGCCTGAATAAAAGATTAGGGTTTCAATTCACGCTGTTACAGTGTGCGCAAGCACTGTTCACGACTGCTACAGTGCGCGCGAGCACAATTCACGACTGCTACAGTGCACACGAGCACTGTTCACGGTTGGATGGTGGTTTTTTTTTTGGATCGAGGGTTGCTGATTGAGGTTAGAGAGGTTTCGACTGTGGTAGATTTGAGAGAGAGAGAGTATTTGACGAAAAAAAAGATAGAGGTAACGAGAAAGAAAAGTCAGGTTCCTGGAACCCGCTCTGATACCATGTTGAAAGATTATAATCGATCTGTATTCTTCTCACTAGGAGGCACAATATATAGACTGTGTACAAGATAATTTAGGAAAGGAAATAATAAGGAAATTGCTACCTACCTAATTAGACTAATTACAATCTTCCTAATTTCCTAATTGCCTAATTGATTACAACATGTGTATTATAATACTTCTTTCCTTTTCAACAGTCCGGGGGCTTTTTCACTCTTCGATTTCTTCTATTTATAGGCACTGCTTGCAATTTGAACTTCCCGCTCAAAGAA
Organism: Vaccinium vitis-idaea; assembly: GCA_963854785.1. NCBI lineage: Eukaryota > Viridiplantae > Streptophyta > Magnoliopsida > Ericales > Ericaceae > Vaccinium > Vaccinium vitis-idaea. The sequence goes on from OY978224.1 coordinate 13,323,299, forward strand.
TTTGAACTTCCCGCTCAAAGAATTTGAACTTGGCTTGCTTCGAACTCCATCTTTCTACTTCAAATTGGTAGTTTCTTCCCTCCAATAGATATGAACTTGAATTTCTTTAATCTTCCTTCAAAAGCTTTTAATTTGAATATGCACAGTTGTTTAACCAACTCAAATGATTAAGTGTTAAGGAAATAACTGTTTTGCACGATATGCTCCACTTTTCTTAACTATCAGCTACCTCGTTTCATATGTTTACACGTGGAGTTCATGCATTTAGCAATTGAAATCAGAGCTTCGAAATCAATTTATTACATTAGTTTGATTTATAACTGTCAATAACTGCTTTTTAAGCTGAGAATTAATACGACATCGTATTAATCTATCCTTACTTCAGTAATCCAGTGTGTCTTCATTGACACATATTCGCTAACATTTGGCATTATTGATTACGTGTCAATTAATTATTGGATTTGTTAATTTTATATGTAAACACCTATATCTTTCGTATAAAAAAAAATCCAAGCCATGTCCCTCTTTCTTTTCCAAACTTGGGCGAGTCCCTCCCCCCACACCAATTCCTTCCAATGTCCATATTCAACAGTTTTTTCAAAAGCATCTCTCCTTGATGAAATGACAGGGGCTTAGGTGATGTCGTCGATTGGTAAATCAGCTGCGAGTGGAGAATCCCCTAGGTAATATCGACCAAATCATAACCGCTTTTTTTCATTGAACCATAACCAATTTTTTTCCCGTGGGTGCGGATGTGGTTTAGATGGAGGGGAAACCGAACGGAGAGTTCATTACCTGGAAAGACATCAGGGATGAAAATGAACAGTCACGGTGGCCACCAACGATGATTGACAAAGAAAAAGACCGGCGGTGGTGGTTAAAGGCGTTTGACAGAGGAGATCGCCGGAAAAATGAATAGGGAAAAATCCTTGGGAGATCTGACGTGATATGAAAGAAGAGGCAAGAGTGTTTCTCTCCCTAGGGAGACCCTATTTATAATGAGGAGATGGGTTTAAACATCTGCGCGGGACACGAGGCGCCCATTGACGGCGTTGTGGGCGTTTCAACACGTGGCTTTGATTAAGACGTGTTGGGTTATCTTCTGCCATTTCACATGGATGTGTCTTTTCACATCTAAACCCTGATCCTCGAGCTTGTATCTCGACCAACACACAATCACCACGTGTCACAATCCGAGGGAGTCCACAAAGTAATCAAGACTAGGGCTCGGATAAAAGAAACACTACGGATGGAGCCCTATCTTCTCGGATGCGTTCTTTGTACGTCTCGGGTTAATACGGCGGCCCAACCAGGAACGGTCAACTCCTTTCTCGGAGCCACGTGTCTCGGAAGAAGTTGAGGGGCTATTGTAGTAGGCCGAAATCTTACAATTCAAATGGGGCTCGGTGGAAGTGCCCAGATGGGTCAAGGCCCAAGTAGATCAGCTAGTCCAGCTAAGGGACAAAACACGATGGGCCACCCGAATCACCTGTTAACTGTTGCTCTTATTATTATGTGTACAATATTGGTGATGCTTGTTTAATACTCCCTATTTTAGAACTAAGTAACAGAATTTAGGTCACGCATATGTAAATGAATTAGAAAGTATAAACTAAGAGCATCACTAATGGCATACTCAAATGTGAATACTCAAATGTTGTCACATCATCTTTTGAGTATTCATTTAATGGGTTTCTAAAGTTTGTAATATGAAGCTCTACAATGGTTTATTTTTGTCCATAATCAAAAGAGGGAAAAATGTTGGTAGTTTTGAGTATGCAAGTTTAATTATTGGAAAAATGTTGGTAGTTTTGAGTATCCAAATGACAAAATTTGAGTATTTATTAAAAATGTTGCTAACTTTGAGCATTTATCCAAATGCCATTGTGAGCCCTTTTTGAGTGTCTAAATACCAAAATTTGAGTATTTTTCTTTTTGAGTATGCCATTAGGGATGCTCTAACACATTAACACTACTCCTTGCAAAGTATCATTTTGTTTTTTGAGCTTACAAAAAAACAACTACGTGCAATCCCACTTGTCCTGTTCACCCAACTACGTGCAATCCCATTTAATTTTATTACTTTCCTAATATCAGTTTCACAACTTACACAAATGCAGAATCAAGGATGGAAACAAAATTCTAATGTTGGGTTGGCGAACATTAATTATTTCTTTGTTGCCTATGAAAAGCAATATTAATTTCAATTATGAGAAAACATTCTTTACACCGGCGGTGTAACTCAAAGTTTCCTCCAAATCGATTGCATTGCACCATATGTCCATGTTTTACTTTTTGGTACCACTGTTTGGACACGTGGCACAATGTAATAGATTTGGAGGAAACTTTAGTTTACGCCGCCGGTGTAGAGAATGTTCTCCCGTATTACAAAACAATACCAAAACAATTGTGGCATATATTTACAATCAACCTACCATACAATATTACTCCCTCCATCCCTTTTTAAATGTGTCGCTTCGTAAATCCAACTTTTTTACCTCCACTTTACACCCTTCACATCAACTTTTACCTTCATTTTTCAAAATTATCCTCAAATTTTACCTATTAACTCTTTACCCACTAACTTTTTCAAAACACACACTTATTAAATGACGGCCCAAAATTAATGGAATAGTCGACTATAAAAAAAAAGGGACGGATGGAGTATAGTATAATCATATGCATCCATATATATCCAAAGGGTAAATATTGAGCATATTGTTAAAATTTTGTATAGATGCATATAATCTTGGAGGACTGACCATAGAAATTTGCAAAGCAAAATCTTGCATGGGCTGTGTTAAATTTTCTAAGACGACGTTAACATGACATGCACAAGAACATAACAAGCACATATATTTAAACCGTTATTCAATTAAGCCCCAAGCATCTTAATCCGTCAAATTGGTGACGAATTTTGTTGACTTGGACTCTCTCTCTCTCTCTCTCTCTCTCTCTCTCTCTCTCTGATTCATTGGCTTCAAAACTCTCAATACCTTCTCACTCTGTTGCCTCACCTCAACCGTGGATCTTATAATACGACAACACTCCATCTGCCAACACAAACCACCCCACAATCCACAAATCTAATAAATTCCACAAAGTTTTACCCAAAAAAGCAACAAAAAAAAAAAAAAAACACAATCTTTAAAACCAATTTCAACTCTAGCAATCAAAAAACGTAATGAAGAAAGCAGGAATTGAAACAGAGACAAGCGTAAATAGGCGTAGTAACAGTCATTCATTCAACCATTCATCAATACAATTCCATCTGCTATGATATAGTAACAGAATACTGATTGATATTGACATTATAAACGGAACTTCTAAACACTAATCTCATACAACAACTAAATGAAAACCCACGAACAAGAAGACGACACTCTTAGACCCTAATTTGAACCTAAAAACACACTACATCATTAATCATTATCAAGTATCTTATGATTATAAGTTAGGACTACATAAGAGCCAAGTCTAGTTTTGAAGTGTTCGAGCTTGGCTGATTCGAAATTAGTGAAGTTCGACTTCGGCTTCTGATATAATTGAGCCCGAGCTCGTTTACTTTTGAAGTGTTGAAGGTCAATTAGTTTACTAAGCGAGCCTCTATTAATGAATCGTTCTTGTGCAAATGACTCAAGCTTTACCTGAGGGCAGTTTTTCCTGCTCAAAAAAACAAAAAAAAAGTCATGCTTTTATAAATGAGCCGAGTTAGAGATAATTCAAGCCCGTTCGTTCACTATTATGAGCTTATAATTTGAGCCCAAGCTAAAGTAGCTCAACTCGTTTTCAAATAGAGTCTCGAGCTGTTCGCAAACAGCCGTTCGCAGTCCTAATTATATAGAAACTAAATGGGCTCGTGTCGTCTAATTTCCAAAGTACGAAAAAAAAAAAAAAAAATGGGCTCGTCTCATCTCCCATCACTAAAAGGAATGGGCCATCATGCAGGGCTGACATGGAGCTATCCGTTTGCAACAGAAATTTTCCAGTAGTAGCACATATGGAGATTAATCTCATAAAAACCAGTTTGATCAGACACCGTGGGAACCGATAGATAAACCCTAACACATTATCAAAAAAAATTAAATCCGACAATAGATACATAACCTGCATCTATTCAGTTACCAAACTCAAATACAAACTAGGGGCACTTAAATAGGATGATTATTTAATTACCTCTACAAAACTATTTTTCACGCAACGCAGCCAATAAGTGAAGCTCGAAACTGTTATCAAACTCCAAAATTACAAACTTTTTTGTCTCTTCAGCGTACAATCAAATGTTGTAACTGTATACCCTGATCACGAAACTTCAATGTTTGTCAGCTCCAAGATAAATAGAACAATAGCAGCAATGCTTGTAACAAAAAGCACAATAAGACTTCAGATGCCAATTCTTGCGGAAGACCTAGAATTCGCAACTTGAATGCGGGAAAAGAATACGCATTTGCATTAATTTTCTTCATCGACCAGAACGGTAGACTCGTTGCCTACACCGACGTCAATCAAGGTCGCCGTATCATCATCAAGCAATGTTGGTAGTGGGGAACCCTGCAGTTGCCAAGAAAACTCGTTACCTCTAGTATTAGTCATTGCTCCAGTTAAGTTCCCTTGATTGGCCCAATAAAGCATGGTTGTAACCTCATTAAAGATATGAACTCTTCTTCTGTAAGTATTGATTGACAAATATTTACTCATCTGGGTTAGTTCAAGAACTACATAACTTGTCATATAAGCTCTCTGACAACGCAATCAACGCTCAAGTGTAACAAAGCAAAAGCAGATATGGGCAGCAGGAGTAGGATTGGGTTTCAAGGAGTAAAAGAGTATGGAAGAAATATACAGTTGAGAGCTTCTATAAGAGCCTAAATGTGTGTGCATAAATATACATATACATTAGTGGAGTTCTAACATTTGAAATTTCTCTTACATTCTACGTTCCCGAAACGGATCCTATCAAATATTTCACATTTTCTATGATCATCTCTATTTCAGGTATTCGGGGTATCCTCCTTAATAGACGAAATACTCCAATTGTGTCACTGCCAATTAAATCAATGTTGTTAACTATACATGTATATGTGTATGCAAGCTTCTATAAGACCCTAAAAGTTCATATACATAATTGCCTGTGTCTCCTGAGGAGATTAAAGCTGCTCTTATGTCTATGAGTGGGGATATGTCCCCTGATCCTGATGGGTATAATTCTTTCTTCTTTCAGAAGTCTTGGGATGTGGTTGGGAATGATTTCTCCAAAGCTATTGCTTCTTTTTTTATCACACAGGCGTTCTCTATCCCTAACAGCCTGTTTGGCAGCAGTACAAGGGAGGGGATATGGGACTCACCCCGATATAGAAATCCGGGTCACTATATCCAGCGTTGTTTGCTAGTTTCGCCCCGTGTCCAAATCTTATCTAGCTTCCTTTTTACCAAACCATCCCCATTTGGTCCCACCGTTTGCTCCCATACTCCCATACGCCATTCATCAGAGAGAGAGGGACAGAGAGAAAGAAGGGAAGACAAAGAAGACAAAATCGGGTCTGAGAACTCGATTCCCCTTAATCAATTCAATGTCACCGTCATCATCATCCATTTCTGATGTTCTGACGTTACCAGATTGATCATCAGATCCAAATAATATCACGATTGAAACAATATTGTAACAAATAGACTCTGGTTACCAAAACCGAAACCCATTTTCTCTTCTCTGTTACCAACATCGAAACCCCTTGGGTGTCTTCAAGAGATGATCAGCACAGTCCGATCACCGGACGACGAACGCTGAACAACAGCAAACTGGACGACAATGAACTGGAAGACAAACTGGGTTCTCTTGGAATTCTCAGATTGGCCGTCTCTTCTTGATTTGGGTTTCTTGCACAGCCGCCACAGGTGGAACAGCAGATTCTTGGTCTGGATTTGGTGGGTTTTCGATTTGAGGGTTTGGAGAAGGTGACGAGGAGAAGAAGTAGAGGGATTTGAGGGAAATGGGATTTCAAATTCTTGAGAGATGAGCGTATATTCTGGGTTCGAGTTGAGGTGGTTTTGATGCAGAGATGTAGGCCATTTCTATTGTTTTTTTATCAGTGAGATGACTGAAGAGAAGGAAAATGGGGAATTTGATTGCTATCGGGTCAGGTTTCGATCTTCATACGGAGCAAGAGACTGGGAAAGGAAGTTGCAAGCCCATGGTTTAGAGACTGACAACAAAAACTTGATCATTTCACAAAAATAAAAAAGACTGTAGAAATTGGAAAAGTAGGAGAGAGAGAGAGAGAGAGAGAAATATTTGAGGTTACAGATCGTTGGAGTGTGGGAGAGAGAAATTTGGTTTGGCTAAAAGTAACCAAGGTTAAAATAGAAATTTGACACAATTGTACATTATCCACCCCTTCATATTTCCTTCTAAAAAACTAAACAAACCAAGTAACTTTTAATCTCCCCTCCAACCATATCCCCCTATTTATTACCCTCTAATTATATATCCTCTTGTTCAGTAACAGTTCTTTTGGTCCTTATATGCTTGAGAGGATCTAACATAGTTGGGAATGCGCTCCTTTCTCAATGGGAGCTAGGTTCCTAGGAGCGGGATCAAGGTACTGTGGTAGATTCCTCATCCTGAAAGAGGATCCTACCACTAAGATCCCACCAAGTGACAGCCAGAAATCAGAGCGACCACAAAACTTCACACTATCTAATGTCATACTCACCTTATCAGACGTTCAGATTTATACTAACCACTTGACAGGTACAAATTGAGGTGCATAACTAAAGATCAAAACAGTGGTAGGCATAAAATTCAGACCTCTTCTTCAAGAAACAATACTGGCTTTACTGATTTTAGCTTGAAAAAGCTCTCGCACAGAATCTTTAGCTTGCCAACCTAAAAGGAAAAAAAAACATTTTATGCATCGTAACTTCAACTCAGACCCAGACACTCGTATAAACCATGTAAACGACAAATTTACCGTGGTGGCTGCTGGCAGTTTTTTCGTCAAGGGGGGCTTTTCACCCATTGATGCCCCAACACATTTCAGAGTGATAGCTGCCAAGAGAAGAAGTTAAAAAATCATAGGAAATTCGCTACCACCGGTCTGTACAACAGCAAATTATTTTGAAGTTAGCTTCATACAAATAAGCCCTGAAGCCATCTTCTGGAGACCTGCTGCTCCAGTGGAAGGCTTTTCATCCTCAATACCATGAAATTCTTTGAGCTCAAGAAACCTGCAATAAGCCCATGTTATCAAGATAATAGGTAACCAATATCCTCTCAGTACTACTGACTTGAGATTTGTTGGCTAGTAGAGTTATCAAGATTCCAGAATGGCTACTCGTTAGGAATGGCAACTCCAATTCTAATGGAACCTCAGACCAACTAATGATCAGGCTTAAGTTGCAAGTTTCCGAGAACTTCAACATTCATTTGTACCTTAATAAGTTGCCATGTATGCTACATCTTTTCTAGCTGAAACCTTAGCAAGATGCAGCAAGACCAAATGGTTAAATTTGGTCAACTATCCTAAGCAGGCTACTAATAAGATGTGTCAGTATGTTACACACTTATAAGTCACTGCGCAGATCAAATCTCAGACCACATTTGTAATTCAGGGTACAAATAGAAATTGACAAGGAAAAAAAAGGTAAGTCGAAATCCCCTAGTTTGAAGCTATTTTTTTCCTCTTCATTTAAACTTTAAAACATCCATCTGTTTGAACCATTAGACTTCTTTGCTTCATTTGCAATTGAATTTCGTAAGATTGGGTCCCTTTTTCTACTACTTGTTGAATACCGAATCCACTAAACTTGATTTTTTTGCCTTTTCTTCTTTGATCTTTTTTCTTTTCCTTTTCTTACCTTCTCTAATTAGACAATTCAGCATTATGTTGAAAACCTAGTCAATAAACCATAAGTCAAATCCACTTGATATGTCATGACGGCCATAGATGGTAGACGTAGAGTGATTGGAAATTTGGAATATTTTCTTTAACAAATTAAGTGAATAACTTTTCACTAATTAGCTAAATGGGGCCATAAAACTGTAATCCAATTATGTATTACCTAGTAAAAAGCCTCATACTATAAATTTTGGGCATTGCAGTTAGATTCAATGACTCAATAGTAAAGTTTCATTTGAAATTTGGGGAATTCTCAACTTTGACAACCTGTACTTTAAGTAAAAAACACATAGACCACTTCAACTTGAAAAACCTAAGTTAGCACTTAGCACCTCCTCAACTTCAGATTAATTTGTAAACAAGGATGCAGTTAACAATTTAGTACAAAGCCAAGACTACCCATTAAAATCTACCAATTCAACACTACTACAGCAAAACTTACCGGGGGTGAAGCCGCATAATCTCTTCTGGACGGTCATGCAATTTTGACATGACTAAGCGAACATACCTGCAAAAAGATCCACGCCAAGCACCATCTACACCATCAATTGACAAAATTTGTATATGCTTTGGTGGTTAAGCTTCAGTTTTGAGACAGGCTGGCTTTTCTCTCCCAAAATATAATATCATAGAAGGTTAAATAATATACAATCCAGCTTGTGAAATAAAACTATCCAACTAAACTAGCGTCTCAATTTTTAGTGACCTCAAACACCCAAAGGATTTATGTAGCACACAAGTATAGAGAGCAGTGGCCGGTAAAGCATTGATGACAATGTCTAATTTGAATTGGAGATCACAAAGATGGGAAATCATGCATAACCTGCTGACTAACTGGCCTCCGTCCCTCTACTCTGTCCACTTTATGATCATGCTGCCATAAAACGACCCCAAATTCACTTCCACAGTCCCATCCTGAACCACTAGAAAGGCTACCTTAGTGGGCAAACAAAGCTGTCCACAGTCACGATAATGGTGGATTGAGGCTTTGATTATATTGGTTTGCCAAATAAGGTATTATGCATGTTTTCGGAATTAAATTCGAAGTACACTCACTCAGTTATATATGGCTGAATTTGGAAGAACTTGATATACAAACTTCCTAGAGTATGGACCAGAATTGAAAAGCGACCTTTTGGCTTGAAAAGTAGGGTATATAAGTTCATGCTTTATGATAAAAGGGTTAAGGCTTTGGGTTGGTGTACAATTATCTTTATAACAAAAGCTTAGTAATTTGAAGAAGCCATTTACAACTAGTACGGAGTTGGGAATAGGGACGAGGTTGAAAAAAAAAAAGCAGCAGCAGCAAGAAGCATAAGAATGAAAATATTGTTACAGAATTTGAACAGATTTTCACCATTAAAAGGGAGAAAAAGTGTCTAGAGTTTGGTTCAGGATTCAGGAATCTTAAGAGCATCTCCAACACGACCTTACTTGAACAGGAAGAGCACTCCAACCTTGTCTCAAATTTGAGAATGGGAAATTTCTTTGAAGGCTTATGGCAATTTTTCATGTTAAAATTTGACATCATTAAAGATACCCGTTCTATCTAATATGCCACGTCTATTACTTTAATATAATTCTTTGTTAATCCTTTTATTATTTTCATTTTACCAACTCATGGACAACTTTTGTACCCCACTACAAAGTGATCGAATAAAAAGATTAGACATCTTACTTTTTCACATGACTTAAGCAAGGACATGTTTACTGGCCTCAGCCTCACGTATCTCTGTGCGGACACGACACGACACAATCCGGACACATGTCAAACACGGCTAAATAAGTTCCTAATTTTTTATTACATTTGTTTTAATAGGACCTGTTTTGGACACTCTTGGCACAAGTGAAGAACGCAGTTGGAGGTTAAAATGTAATGTTCAAAACTTGGTCCAGAGTTCAAAATTTCAATTGATGGTCAGTTCATGAATACTGGCAGCAGTGGCCATTGATTCTTATCTTCATAATAGTTACTTTTTTGTGGGTTTTATCTTTCATTTGATAGAAATAATATTCTTACCTTTTAAATAAATTCTTAAGATACCTCTATAATAAAAGAATATATACATTCTATTCAGCGTGTCCCAACGTGTCTGTGTCCTAATTTCTGAAGAAATGACATTTTCACATGTCCATATTGTGTCGTATTTGTGTCCCAAGACCGTATTTGTATCCGTGCTTCTTAGCACATGACAAATTGGACAAGAGAAGGGAAATGCCAAAGACCACCTAATTAATTGACACTTTGGTTGGAGTCGTTTCAAATGTCTATTCCACCACTTGACAACAAGGACAATGGTTTAGCTTACAATCTCACAACCATGGTTACGTAAAGTGCAGCCAATGCAAAAGAGAGGCTTCCCAATCTATAAAGTCCATAAAGATGGCTCCACTAACTCATGTTAGCATAATATGAGGAATATTACGTTACCATGTTTTCTAGGTTTTATTATAATGTCTCCTGTTTAGTCTACGTTATTATTCATGTTTCCTAGTTACACTCCGTTTGTTTCAGGCGGAAAATGTTTTTTGGAAAACCTTTTCCATAGAAAACAATCTCCTGTGTTTGGTAGGATGGAAAATTAAAATCAAGCAGAAAACGTTATCCAAAAAATGAGTAAAAGGTTGAACCTAGGTGTCAGAAATCGATGATTTCTGTTGTTGAGTGGAAATTTAAGAATATAAACTTGGTTTCGTCGTTTGGATTTTCTGACGAGAGTAGTTTGAAGTTGGTGACAGCGTCACGGCGGCAGAATCGCTGCATGGCACCATAGATGCGGGCTGCCTCCACCTGTTCAACGAAAGTCCCCAACCAGACTCGCTGGTTATGTCGAAGTGGAATGTTGGTGCAATTGATGGGGAGTTACCAGTTGTGCTTTCGTCTACTCAGGTACTGCAATACATTTCTTGGTCTATTGAAGAAACAGGCGAGCAAATGAATCTATATCTTAGAAAGTATTTTTGTAAATTTTTGCTACACTGTTTTGCAGAAATAGTTCGATCATATCAGATTAACGGGTATGTAAGACATTTTTATAGGAAATGAATAATTCATTGTCATTTTTGTAGGATGTGAATTGTTTTTTATGATAAAGGGTATTTTGGTTTTTTTATTTCATATTAGTTATTTTTTGTGAACCAAACAATAGAAAAACGTTTTCCACATAACATTTTCAAGTTACAACTTACAAGCAAACATCGAAAAACACATCATTATCTAGAAAATGTTTTCAATGGAAATGTTATCCCATAAAACATTTTCCACCAAAACAAATGGACGATTAGTCTAAGTTTCCTTGTTATGCATGTTTCCCTAATTTGTTTAGGTTTCTAAGTCACCAAGCTTTGTAGCCTACATAAAGGCATACTAGGACAATGTTATAATATAATGAGGGAAAGCTTGGTTCTTCGCAATTCACTAATTTCTAACAACTTATTACACTCTTCAACTGGTAATGAATGAGAAGAGGACTGAACAAAACCCCTAAGAAACTGCCAGCTTAGATGCTAAAAAACAAAGTATTTACCCACCAACAGATGCAAATTAATCCTAGCAACCTCTTTCAATCTACCTGATCCTAGCTATTCTTATTCCTACAAGCTCTGAACTTTGCTGGAAGGTTGTTAATGCCAAAGGGCAATGAGATGCGTTTTTTACCTCTTTTGAAACCATAAATTGTGCAAGCCAACCATAAGGCCATGATAACTACTACAGAAGATGCAGAACAGATGGAGTACGACCACTCTATGTATCGAAACTCCGCAAGAATGAGATGAACAATAACTCTTGAAAACATCCTTGAACTAAAACATCCTGCACAAATGTGGTAATCATTTGTTCTGACACCAACAATTACACAGAAGAATCAAATTTCAAAATTCCTAGCCTCTGTTAGGCCCTTCGACAATGTGGAAATGAGTAGAAAATTGGTATACTAAAAGGCCATCAAGGCATTAAAAGAATCTGAGATAATTTGTGGTGGGACTCTAGGGACCCAACACATGCGATGGAAGCGCCCAATAAAATAATGCACACACCAAAAAAGAGAAATAATATTATACTGGGATTTTACATGGTTCGCCCCCAATGCCTACATCCCAAGGCCCAATGTGAGTTTCACTATATTGGCAGGCCAACTTGTTCATTTTGAAATGTTCCTTATACAAATTCACATTTTGGATGGCTATCACTGATTAGGGAAATGGTGGCATTTTCACACAACCACTATTTTGTCCCACATGGGATGATTACTCCACAATTTTATCTTGCTTCTAATAACCTATATGAATCATGATTTAGGGGAAGTCATCGAATAATTTTATCACACCCTAGCAACAATATCTTTTCAATTCTGCCTGTCCTACACCAAAGTGAAAGGTTGCGACATCCTCGGTTACCATGTTTCTATGTTCTAATAATATGTTTCCTTTTTATGATAGATTATTATTCGCGTTTCCAAGTTAGTTTAGGTTTCATTTTCTTACGTATATTTCCTTAGTCAGTTTCTTGGTCACAAAGACTTATAGCCTATATAAAGGCATGTTAGGATACATCAATACATATCAATGAAAGCTATGTCTATTCAATTTTCTAATATGGTATCAAAGCTATAAGGTCTAGGCCCTGTGGAAAACTTGCTCTCCGGCGGACTGCCAAGCCTCGCCGCTGTCCACTGGGCACTCACAGGCCACAGCATCTGACTGACTCACTCTTTCGGCTTTCACAATGGATCTTTACCGTCCCTGTCTCGCTTATGGCTTGTTCCGGTTCTCTCTCCCGACTCTTGGTTTCTCACTTCTGGTATCTCCTGGCTATCTCTCCTGGCTCCCAGTTTCTACTGGTTCTTTTCCTGGCTCCTAGTTTCTTGCTCCTGGCTCATGGTTTCTTTATCAAACTCAAGTTGGTAGACCTACTTGAGTTTGAGGGGGGATTTTAACATAATATTAAGAAATATTATGTTATCATGTTTCTATGTTCTAATATTATGTTTCCTTTTATGATAGATTATTATTCACGTTTCCAAGTTAGTTTAGGTTTCATTGTCTTATGCATATTTCCTTAGTTGGTTTCGGTTTCTTGGTCACAAAGACTTGTAGCCTATATAAAGGCATGTTAGGATACATCAATACATATCAATGAAATCTATGTCTATTCAATTTTCTAATACTTTCCACAATGAATAGAGAACTGTTTAATAGACCAAAAAGATAAGAGTAAGCGCCTGCACCAAAGCATGCCTTGTAGAAATTCCAGTTTGGACGTGAACTAACATAGATGCTTAGAAAAGAGAAACACACCGAATCTCAGAGTCCTTCCGCTCTCGACAACTAACCTGAAATTTTTTAAAAGACCAGGATGCATCAAGTTTCAGACTACTTCAGAAAGCAACAAATATGGGCGTACAACTCATAGCATTTACCTCACTCCCATTCAAAACTTTGACCTGCGCTAAACGAGCAATTAAAACAAATCTTGGCAGGCCACCTTTGCTTGGATCAGCAATTTGATTCTCAGAAAGCCTTATATCCTGCTTGTAACAAAAGATCAAGGTTTAGTACAGAGACCTCAAGGAAATAAATGGCTGCCCATTTTTAAAAAAATAGGATTCAGGATAACAGCCATGTAAGTCTATCATCAGTACAACTATTTGTTCACTTGGCAGAAAAAGAGAGAGAGAGAGAGAGAGAAACCTTTTGTTCCTCCTTAATTATACTAGTGCAATTCTCTGCTCAAGGGATTGGAGTAAAAATGAAAGACCGTCTATGGACAGTACTTTAGGTGTCTATACAACTTACTATGACCTGTGTCATAAATTTTAAAGAAGACTTCCTATTGCACAATTCCAAAATATATTTTTGTCAAACCAGATCACTGACTAGAAGTTTTACAAGACTTGTGCTAAAAAACCTTACCTTTAAGTGAGGAAAAGAATTTAGCGAATCAACAGAAGCCAGGTCCTCAATGTTATTACCTCCTGGTTGACGTGATAAGAAACCAACCCATTAGGACAAAACATCATCGAGTGGGGCAATCATGAAAAAAGAACTGATATTTACCGAGAAGAAGGCAATGCAAATTCTGGAAAGGTCTGTAACAATTCTCCGCTGATTCACAACTGAGTTGGTCGTGAACTGTATCATATTCAGGGTACCATATGTGGTTTATACTGTTCTTGTTCAAATGAATCTGCTCCAAACTGCATGAAGAAAGTATTTGTAATAGCTCCATATACTTCTAGTAAAATTCACGGTGAGAAAAACTGATCAGAGAGACTTCGCTTTAGATACCTTTTCAGCTGACAGAGCTTCAAGATTTCATTCCAATCAGCAATACAGTTATCCTCCAAATTCAAAATCCGCAGAGAATCAAATCCTTGGACAGTGTCAGACGATGGAGGCTGACAACAAAAGATGCACACAAAAAAAAACAATTTAACAAACCATATAGTCGATGCATCCAGTCCATTTATTCAATAATACAATTTACATCACGATTTTCAATCCAGCAAATATTGTTTTTTTTTTGGGGGGGTAATTTAGCTTGAAATTAAAGGGGTTAAGCGAATGTACAGCCTACAAGGGGCATACCCCAGGGAGGAAGCAACAAATATTGTTCAAGGCATAAAACAAGTACCAACGAGAATAAAATTGGTGTATTGTGTTTTTCTCCAGGATAAGTACAAATTCGGCAAAAAGCGCCGGATAGAGCACGATCCAGTGGCGGAGGAAGTTCATGACCAGTGTGGGCAAGTAATACCATTGGTAGCAACCACATAAATGGATAATGTGTGATTCTAGGACACCATTACATAGTGTCTTAACATCCTTCTCCACATATTCATGTGAGGCTCAATTCTACATGTATGATTTTCACATAAACATGTGATGAAGAAGGATGTTAGGGAACCATGTTAACAGTGCTCCACGATCACTAAATAATTACTACTACTCATGACCAAGCCTTCATTTACTCAACTTCAACCTTTACGCAATCAGTTAGAATAGTTTATACTGCTAGTTTTATGTTTGTCCCACATCGTCTATTTTAGTTATGTATTGTGGTACTCAATAATATAAATAACAGTGCGTGTGTTGGGGTTCGTTAACACCTCTAACACTTTCTTTCTCTTCTAGTTTCTACTAAACAACATGGTATCAGAGCGTGATACAAACCCACCCTAGTTAACTCAACTTAACCCACGTTAATTAACCCTTTCTTCATCGTCAACCTTAGAAAACCCTAAACCAAGATATCTACCAGCCAGAAAACCCTAAATCACAACCCTACAACAAAATCGACCATCAATCAACCCTCAAAACCACAAATCGACTCTCAAATCCTCAAATCGACAGCCAAAATCACATAATCAGTTCGTGTTAGCCTTTAAAAACCCTCGAAATTACTTACCCAGTGCATATCGACCTCTGAACCCCTCGACTTTCCTAACTCCGGGTTTATGAGCCTATCTCCAGTGATCCTCAGGTTATGGAGCGTCAGCGTGAGCGTTTGGAGGTCTCTCGGTTTCTATTTGGTTTGCCTTCATCCTATGATCCAGTTCGATCTCAGATACTGGGAGAGCGGGAGTTGCCCTCTCTTGATGAGGTGTTTAGTCGTCTTCGCCAGGCTTCTATTTCCGATGTTGGTTCTATTTCGCAGCCACAGTCTGATCGTTCTGCTTTAGCTGTTTCTGGTGGTTTTGGATCAAGTAGTGGCCGTGGTCGCGGCCGTGATTATGGGTTTGGCAGTCGTAGCCGTGGTTCTGGTAGTCGAAGTTCTGGTGGCTATGATTCAGGTACCAGTTCTGGTGGTCGTAGTGATTCTGGGTCCAGTAGTCGTGGTGGAAATAGTCGTGGTCGAACGTCAGGGGGAGGTAGTTCTGGTCGCGGTGGTTCTGGTCGTGGTCGTGGTACCAGATTCTGTACTCATTGTCGGGGTACAAATCATACAGTGGATTATTGTTATGATCTTCATGGTTTTCCCCAGGCTCATCAGGTTGCTCATTCTGAGGATACTGGGCAGTTTACTCATTCTACCGATAGCAGTGTGACTATATCAGCAGAGGAGTACCAGCGTCTTATGTCCATTCAGCCTTCTGCTGCTGCAGCTTCTTCTTCCACAGCTACGTTCGCTCAGACAGGTTCTTCTGTTGCTTGTGTTGCATCATCTTTCTCTTCTCCTTGGGTTATCGATTCTGGTGCTACTAATCATATGACTGGTACTTCTAAATCCTTTTCTACTTGTCAGTCCATGGATAAAACCTTTCATGTTACCTTAGCAGATGGTTCTACCACTGAGGTTACTGGTTTGGGTTCAGTTTCTGTCTCCCCGTCATTTACTTTACACTCTGTGTTGCATGTTCCTCGTTTACCCTTTAATCTTGTGTCTATTAGTCAACTTACAAAATCCTTAAATTGTTCAGTCACATTTCTTCCTCATGGTTGTGTATTTCAGGATCTCAAGACGGGGAGGAAGATTGGTGTCGGTGTTGAGCGTGGTGGTCTGTATTACCTAACCAATGATGGTGTTCAACCCATTGCTCTTCAGTCATCAGAGGCCTTATATCAACAACATTGTCGGCTTGGTCATCCATCTCTTCAAAATTTGAAGCGTTTAGTGCCTTCGTGTAGTTCTCTTAAGGAGTTATTTTGTGAAGTCTGTGAGTTTAGTAAACATCATAGAGTACCATTTTATCCTAGGGTTGAACGTCATGTGTCACATCCTTTTCAGTTAGTTCATTCAGACATTTGGGGGCCTATTCATGTGCCCAATGTTTTTGGTTTTCAGTATTATGTTATCTTTGTTGATGATTTCTCTCGTATTACATATCTTTATCTTATGAAAGAGAGATCTGAGTTGAAGACTATTTTTCAATCATTTTACATGGAAATAAAGACTCAGTTTAATACTTGCATTCGTATGTTTCGGTCTGATAATGCACGCAAATTTTTTCATAGTACTTTATCTCAGTTTTTTTATGATCATGGAATTATTCATCAGTCATCCTGTGCTCGGACTCCACAGCAAAATGGGGTTGCCGAACGCAAGATTCGACACTTATCAGAAGTTATGCGTGCCATGTTATTTCAAATGAAAGTTCCTAAGTCTTACTGGAGTGACGCCGTTCTTACTGCATGCCATTTGATCAATCGTATGCCCTCTACTGTTCTTGGGGGTCATATACCCCATACAGTTCTGTTTCCCGGTCGGCCTCTCCACTCATTACCCCCTCGGGTTTTTGGGTGTACATGTTATGTTCATGCTCTTGATCCCGACCAGAGTAAATTGGACCCACGGTCCATTAAGTGCATTTTTCTTGGTTACTCTCGCACTCAGAAAGGGTATAAATGTTACTCCCCATCTTTACGTCGTCATTTTGTGTGTGCTGATGTCACATTTAATGAGTCTCTTCCTTTTTATTCGGAGTCTATCACCACCAATGATTTGCCTGCATATGAGTCTGTGTGTCCTCTAGCTGTCCCATCTAATATTGTTCCATCTAGTCCCGTTCCTCCGCCAAAACCTTTGCAGGTATATCATCGTCGTCCTAAAAATCCCCCAGTTATATCTCAGCCAGCCGAGCCGTCTCAGCCAGCAACACCACCTTCACCTCCTGCGCCATCTTCTTCTCCGTTGCGGGATCCAGACAACCTTGATCTTCCTATTGCCCACCGTAAAGGTATTCGGTCATGCACTCTCCATCCCATTGCTCATTTTGTTTCCTATGATCATTTGTCACCGTCCCTTCGAGCTTTTACTACCTCGGTTTCTTCTGTTTTTGTTCCTAAGTCTGTTCAGGAGGCCTTATCTGTGTCTGAGTGGCGGACAGCTATGGAGGATGAGATGTCTGCCCTTTATCATAATGGTACTTGGGACCTGGTTCCCCTTCCTGCTGGTAAGACAACTGTTGGCTGTCGTTGGGTATTCACTATCAAGTATCTTCCTGATGGCACTGTTGAGCGCTATAAGGCTCGCCTTGTTGCCAAAGGCTACACCCAGATTATGGTGTTGATTATTCAGAGACATTCTCTCCTGTTGCTAAACTTGGTTCTGTTCGAGTTCTTATTTCTCTCGCTGCAACTTTTGGTTGGCCATTGTTTCAACTGGATGTCAAGAATTCCTTTCTCCATGGGGATCTTCACGAGGAAGTTTACATGGAGCAACCACCTGGGTTTGTTGCTCAGGGGGAGCGTAATCAGGTATGTCGGCTTCGTAAAGCTCTTTATGGCCTCAAGCAGTCTCCTAGGGCCTGGTTTGGCAAGTTTAGTGATGCGATTTTGAGATTTGGCATGCATCGTAGTCAGACTGACCATTCTGTGTTTTCCCTCACATCTGGTCGAGGGGAAGTCTTGTTAATTGTATATGTGGATGACATTATCATTACCGGTGATGACCAGCAAGGTATTGATGAGTTAAAAACCTTCTTACATCAGCAATTTCATACTAAGGATTTGGGAAAACTTCGGTACTTTTTAGGTATTGAAGTGGCCCGGTCCAAAGAAGGTATTAGCTTATCACAGAGAAAGTATGTGTTGGATATTCTTGAGGATACAGGTTTGTTGGGAGCTAGACCCGTTGAGACTCCTATGGATCCCAATGTCAAACTGTGTGTGGACCAGGGGGAGTTGCATCATAATCCTGATCAGTATCGCCGGTTGGTTGGTAAGTTAAATTATCTCACGATTACACGTCCGGATATCTCATTTGCAGTTAGTTTGGTGAGTCAGTTTATGTCAGCTCCTCGTTATCCACATTGGGAGGCTGTCCTTAGAATTGTGAAGTATCTTAAGCTACATCCAGGACGGGGTTTGTTGTATCGAGCTAGCGGACACTTACGCGTTGAGGCGTTCACTGATTCTGATTGGGCAGGAGGACCATCTGATAGGAGATCTACTACTGGTTATTGTGTCTTTCTTGGTGGAAATCTTGTTAATTGGAAAAGCAAGAAGCAGACAGTAGTAGCCCGGTCCAGTGCAGAAGCAGAGTATAGAGCAATGGCACACACGACATGTGAGGTTGTGTGGCTGCGATCATTTCTTGAAGAGATTGGATTTAGTGTGCAATTGCCCATGCCTCTGTATTGTGATAATCAAGCGGCTATTCATATTGCCTCAAATCCAGTATTTCATGAGAGGACTAAGCATATTGAAGTTGATTGTCATCTAGTACGTGAGAAGCTGACTGGTGGTGTGATATCTACTCCATATGTATCTACGGGTGCTCAGTTGGCCGACATGTTTACCAAATCATTGTTCAAGCCGCGGTTAGAGTTGTTGTGTAACAAGCTAGGACTTTTTGATATTTATTCTCCAGCTTGAGGGGGAGTGTTAGAATAGTTTATACTGATAGTTTTATGTTTGTCCCACATCGTCTATTTTAGTTATGTATTGTGGTACTCAATAATATAAATAACAGTGCGTGTGTTGGGGTTCGTTAACACCTCTAACACTTTCTTTCTCTTCTAGTTTCTACTAAACAACACAATCATAATTACTATCTCATCTCAAAATGTAAGTGAGGTCGGGCTCTTTTCACCTTTTCCCTTCTTTCTCTCTTACTTACTCTTACTTAAATTTATTACCAAGTACTTGTAAACAAAAACTACTCAATTCAGTGATTGGAGCCGGACTCTTTTGTGGATTTATGACCACAGTCACCGTGGGTCTTGGCTATTTCTTCATTGTGGCCAGCTTCTTCAAAAAGACAAACAGTTCTTCATAAAAGACGACCAGAAACGGGTAGCAGCAATGACTGGTTTTGTTACGGGACAGTTCGTGATGTTCACATCAATCTATGATAGACCGCTCCATGAAGGATTGGTTCAACCTCATAGCATCATTATGCTATTTCTAGGCTCATTCTTCGTCTCTTCTGGACTAGTCGAAAAACTTTGCGCAACAGGCGCTTTTTGGATCTTCACGATCTTATCACTAAAAGAAAGCACGTGCTCCGCCTTCAATTGGAATTTATTATGAATTTCTTTGTGCAATTATGCAACCCGTACCTTGAACCTGATTCATTGATCCCCAGATTAGTCAACTTTTGTCTCTCTCGCTATAACGACGACAACAAAAAGAAGATCTTATTTGTAAGAAAAGAAAACTAGAGACCTCCCTCAAGTTAAGTGTACAAAAGGTGACAATCCGAGGGTGTTGGTGAAAGATGAGGAGATCAAGGATAGCTGGAAAACATACTTCGAGAAGCTGTTGAATGAGAAACACTTGGACGTCCTTGAAGAGGAGGGATTTGGTGGCCCTAGGAGAGGCTAGAATATGAGTTCCATCGTCGAATACAAAAGTCTGAAGTGGCCAATGCTTTGAAGCGGATGAAAATAGGTAAGGCCTTAGGGCCAAATGATATTCCTAGTGAAGTGTGGAACAGCCTAGGTGCAATGGGGGTTTCTTGGTTGACAAAATTATTCAACAAGATTATTATGACTAGAGTGGAGGAGGAGCACCTTAGTATCTATATTTAAGAATAAAGGGGATATTCAAAGTTGCAATAACTATTGAGGCATTAAGTTGATGAACCATAGAATGAGGCTATGGGAAAGAGTTATTGAGCATCGCTTGAGAATGGTGACAACAGTGTCAGAGAAGCAATTTGGATTTATGCCGGGGAGATTGACCATTGAAGCAATTTATTTGTCAAGGAGGTTGGTAGAAAAGTATAGGGAGAAGAAGAGGGATCTCTATATGATTTTTATAGATTTAGAAAAAGCCTATGATAGGGTACCTAGGGAGATCATTTGGTGGGTTTTGGGGCAAAAAAGAGTGACAAAAGGATATATCGATGTGGTTAGAGACATGTATGAAGGTGCCGTTACTATTATTAGATCACCAGTAGGCGAAACAAGTGAATTTCCAATCACAGTAGGGTTACTCCAAGGGTCTACTTTGAGCCTTTATCTTTTTGCCTTAGTTAAAATGCTCACTCAGAATGATATTCCGTGGTGCATGTTGTTTGCAGATGATATTGTCCTAGTGGATGAAACTGCAAAGGGGATTAATGCTAAATTAGAAATTTGGATAGAAGCATTAGAGTCCAAAGGATTTAGGATAAGTAGGAGTAAAACCGAATATATGCACTGTAAGTTTAGCGACAATGGAAGGGCCCAAACAGAAAAAGTGAGGATTCAGGAGAGAGACCAAAAGTGAGCATTTTAAGTATTTAGGTTCAATATCTAGCAAGGATGGAGAGATTATGGACGATGTAACCCATAGGATCCAAGTTGGGTGGCTCCAAGTAGAGAGCCGCTTCAGGTATATGTGTGTCGAAGGATACCTAGCAAACTGAAAGGGAAGTTTTATAGAACTGCTATCAGACCAGCGATACTTTACGGGCCGTAGTGTTGGCCTATCAAGAAGCAGCAAGTGAGTAAGATGAGTGTAGCTGAAATGAGGATGTTGAGGTGAATGTAGGGCAAGACTAGGAGTGATGGAATTAGAAATGAAACTATTCGTGAAATAGTAGGAGTTATACCTATACAGGATAAGTTGAGAGAAAATAGATTGAGGTGGTTTGGACATATCTATCGTAGACCTCCAGACGCAGTAGTCAAGAAGAGTGATATGATAGTAATGGATAGTAGGGCTAGGGGAAGAGGAAGACGTAAATTGACTTTGGATGCCGTCATACGAAAGTACTTGGGCTTACTAAACCTTTTCACTTAGGTCGCCCTAGACAGAGCTCAATGGAAAAACAGGATTCATGTAGCCGACCCCAACTGATTGGGACATAAGGCTCGGCTTGGTTTGGTTTGGTTTACTTGTAAACAAAAATTTACTTATTTTACATGTGAAAATTATCATGGAAATTATAAATTTTGTTTGAAACATATGATTTTTTTGATTTTTTTCCTGCGTAGCTACTTAAGATAATGTGGAAGTAGAACACTTTTTTTAAACAAGGATCTTGAAGAAATTGTACAAACAAAAACTAATTGTGTTTTCTATTAGTAAAAAGAAAATAGATTATTGTCGGGTTTTTTTTAAAAAAAACAAAGCATGTGTTAGATTGTGCCCACACTTATAAAGGTTTCTGGCTACGCCACTGGCACGATCCATGCAATGTACAAATGCTTGTCTATGAAGATATCAACCTTATGCCAAAAGTTGCTCCTTAACAGCATCAGTCAAACCACCCTATACATCGTTAGAAAAGGAGTGGTGCCAAGCTACATGAGAATGCAAAAGCAGATGATTTAGACTTCAGGCCCAAGTTTCGGGATAACAATTCACAAGTTCCTTTCCCTTCGAAATAATTGCATTAGGAAAAACGTGAAAGTTCCTTCTGTTAAAAGAATGTAAATGTAGAGTTGAGCAATATTGATCAAATATCTTCCATAAAAAGCGCCCTCAATACCACATCATATCCATCTTTAAAAGAGACATCATCAAGTCTCCCATTTCTTGATTCTTTCCAATCAACCATATCATCCAACACCCATAATCCGACAGTGCCTGTATTCGTTGTAATTGTATAAATCTTGAAGAACAGCCCTAAAGGGACAACATCCCTGCCAAACATAATCCTTTGACCATTGTGGGTGGCAATCTGATTCATCTGCAGCACTCAACCCCTGAATAATACCTCCCAAAAGATTTAGCCATATGGCCTCCATCCCATTGTAATTGTCACCAATCTACCTAGAGCTCCAACATTTGCTCTTACATTCCATTTGACTCTTCCTAAATCAAATCTCCAAAGCCCAAGAAGAGTTTCCTTAATTTCCCTCCACAACACACAAATGAAACAAAAATGGAGGGGAAAAAAGGTTCTCCAGAAGTTAGGATAGTTCCTTTGCATCCACAGAATCCTATTCAAACTCCTAAATTCCTACTAAACCATCCAAACAAGAAGAAACCTCTAAATCTGAAGGCAATAGATTCCTTGAGACTACGTTTGGTACAACGGAATCAATGTCAAATGGAACAGAACGGAATAAGGTTAGAATGATCATTGTTCTTTCTATGTTTTGGTTGTATATAGGTATCGGTTCGAGGAATGGAAATCTGATTTCAATTCTTATGTTTTGCCGATTGGTTTACAAGGATTATGCCTCAACAAAACAGAATGTGAAGTCCAATTACCAAATTACCCATTCCAAAAAGATAACTCGAATAATATTTTGGGTGTCACATGTTTTTAGGCTGTCCAGAACAGAATTCACCACCGGTAATGTTACAGAACAGATTTCACTAGTTTTGATAGAAACCTAACTGTCCAAAACCAATAGAGATAGAAAACAAATTTCAGCACAATAAACTTACAAACCACAAGCCTTCGAAGCTGAAACTCAAAACCAGGAAAATTAAAACAAGTTTAACATGAAGAACGCAAATTGCAATGAGTACTAAATGACATAGCATGCTAACAAGTCGACATTCTAAGAAAATTTAGATCAGTATCAATCAATTTTTAGAATCATGTTTGCGCACTGCCTGTGTTCTCTGAAATATTTATGGGTACTTTTTCAGATTTTGCAGTTGTTTCAACAGTCAATGATGTAATGTAACTAAGGATAAGAAAGAAAACTGAGGAATGATTGGTTATAGTGAACAGGAAAACTGTTGCCCCAATTCAAGCTTGGCTTGACCCGAGTCTGGTCCATCACTTGGCTCAAGAACTATGCCTATGCTTTATGGATGAAACTTGAAGCCATGAATCAGAACACTCAATGCTGGTTGTGGCTATATGTAATGAGCTGCAAAATATCATAAATGTCCAACATATCATTCTACCATTTTACTATTTGGAAGCTGCAAAAAGCTCACCACTCCATGAATATTTGCATCACCTGGTAGAATAGCATGATTGGAGACACATGTATGACAATGACAAATAACTATTTAACATTGTGTTCAAATAATAACCACATTAGTTAATGTCAAAAATTGGCAGCCAACAATCATTTAGGTTTTTCCAAGAAAAACAAAGCACTAATGTATTTCGTACCGTTATTGCATTTAAGTTATTTCCCATCAGATGTAGCTCCTCAATAGCTGGTAGGGAACATTTAAGCATTTCAACCTATCAAATCAATTAGATAACAAATAAGTTTTCAAAAAGAATTTAAATTTAAGTGACAGAAGGGAATGCACATGGTTGAGGGGAACTGGCTGGTTGTGGAAGTATAGCAGGCATCGATATGGCAAGAGACCACTAGAGGTGACCCAGAGTATAGCAGGCATCGATATGGCAAGAGACCACTAGAGGTGACCCAGAGTATAGCAGGCATCGATATGGCAAGAGACCACTAAAGGTGACCCAGAGAGAGAGAGAGAGAGGATGTACGAGGTAAGAGAGCCAGAACGCCTATGAGTGCATCAAGCATTCATTTAGTCAAAATACAAACGTCGAGTTTTTCCATGTGGAAGGGCACAAAGGCCATGGAGGCAAGTGCATTTTGAGTGAATGAGAAGAAAAGGTGATGCTTAGCCCAACCTTGGGGCTCTGTTCCAAGGACTTGGGTATGGTGTCAGCTAAGAAGAATAACGAGACACGAATACGATGCCCACATGGACACCTCTACACGACATCTGAAAGAATAGGACAAAACATGGTAGGGATCCATCCATAACATAAATTCTTATCTGTGCTAAATATGTTTTTTCCTCACTATGTTTCTCTTCATATTTCGTCACAATGATAAGAAATCATTCCACAATCCACATCTTAAAAACCTATGCTGACAAAAAGATCTCTCTCTTTCTTAGAACTTCCTTTCATAAATGATGTGTACTTGTTGAGACTCACAATTACTAGACTAAAATAGTCAAAGAAGGTTGCCATTAGTAGATCTCATGATACTTATCTGAAAAAGTTGTTTCCTTTTCATGTGCCACTAAGGTTCCGTTCATTTGCCAAGAATGTTGTGCGGGAAAGTTTATCCCAAGAAAAGTGAAGTAAAGGAAAAGAAAATTTACTTTCCCGTGAGTGTTCACTTGACAAAGGATATTTGCAGGAAAACCAAAATTTGGTTGTTCATTTGCCAGGAAAAGGAAAACAGTGGGAAATTTTTTTTAATTAATCGCGCTCTTTCTGTTTTGGCAATTGCCATGTCCCTTTAATTTGTTCAGTCCATTAACCAGTGCCTCTTTTTTCAACTTAAAATCTTAATAATTTTTTTTTGATAAGTAACTTAAAATCATAATAATATTTGCTGGACCATATTAAAACTACTTTGAAAGGAGATATTTAATGCTTCCAACAAAGAAGGTTCATAAGTACATCATTCAAAAAGAAGAGTTTGATGTTTTTGGCTCAATAATACTTTGGGGATTGCGTCCGAGAACCTTGGCTCAATAATAAGACACTATGTTCGTTAGCCTACACCGATATCTCTAGGTTCCACAAAGCTAAAAATCGGAATCATGAAATCAACAAGAAAAGTGATCAACGGCCTTGTCATTTCGAAAGTTCTGTTTCATAGGCTGTACAGATTGCTCAAGGGTCACTAGATGGATCTATAGTTGCATAAATCTGCATTTAGATACGATAACAATATGGTTCTTAGTTTCACTAACGACATGTCTTATCCTGTGAATGCATTTACAACCAGGTTCATTCACGACTAACTTCATGTATCCATTGGCTTCATCAAAAACCATTTAGGTCCATTCTACCTAGACTTAGGTCCATTCTACCTAGACTTATTAGGTTGAAGAGGCTTTCGTATAGCTTACTATAAATATTGTTGTACTCTTTTACTTTAATGATCAAGATGATTATTGAATTTGAGTTAACAAAGCTGCAGTCTTCGCGTTAGCTACGGTCTTTGAGAAATCACCTAACCTTGCGAGGGTGGAGTACTACTTGCTCTCTGTTCTTCTCTTTCTTCTTCTTTGCTCATAACCCAAGTATTATCCTTGTCCCCTCACCGAAACCACCACGATTCCTATAATTGGCAGCGATACCCTAAGTTTCCTAAATTTGTCCTACGTCATGGCCAAGCGACATGGCAGGTGGAACCATGTACTTACGAAGAACAATATAATGGCTCACCTGCATCCATTTTATGCCTGTATTGTTGAGAACTAAAACCCGGATATTCCTTAGTTGAGGCAACCCCATTATGTCATGAGCCATTAAATTGTGGGTTAGATTGAGAGCTACAAGAGCGGGTAACCCTTCGCATATTACTCCAACTTCCTGCAAAAGAAAAGGCCAAACAGGAGAAAGTCATTACTAAGCTTCAAGTAGCTGTTGCCAAGCAAAAACTTTGCAAATGACAACAACATGCATTCATCCATCCCAAACCCAACCATGTTGACCAGGGCATGCTCTTCGAGCTCAAATATGAAAAAGCAAAAGCAAAAAAAAAAAAAAACCTATTGATGGTCATGATATACACCATCAAAACTCAGGTAGGGCACAATCTGATTCAAAACTGTGATGAATAAATAGCTTCTAGCGTGAAGGGAGCAAAAAAAGAAAGAGAAATAAAAATATGGTAAACATAGCAATATAATAATCAGTTAAGAGACAATATTTCCCAGTTTAAAAGTTCTATGCAAGTTTTGAGCTTATTTAAGTAACCCATAAAGAAATATTACATGCAAAAGCAACTATTACATCAAAACAGGAACCACATTTTATAGCTAACAAGAGCAACAACTTTAATAATGAAATCTGCAGTACACGCGCCAAAGGCAATTTGGAACAAGCTTGTATTAAAACTTGAAGTAATGAACTGTAATAGGGACTTATTTTAGCACATAAATATGAATACTAATCTAGCAACACAACAACGTTTTTTTGCCACAAAGAAACATACCTTCCAATCTGATAGCAGATTTCCAGTCAAGTCAAGCTCCTTTAAATCTGCAGTATAAGGAGTAAATATTTCATACCAATGCTGCAGACTTATAACCACTAAAGAAATGTGCAATGGGAGAGAGGGGAGACATGAGGTCTAGGGGATTAAACCATAATGGCATGCCATGTGAGAAGATCATTAGCACTAGCTTAATTGGGAAGTTACTACTGTAAAAGTAGGTAATAATTATGCTAAATGAATTTGATGAAGCAATATTAGATGATTTAGAAGATTGTATTCTAGCATTTATGAAAGTGATAGGTCCATGCTCTGAAGCCCCATCAGTTCATAAAACTCAGGTCTTGTGCCAATGCAGTTATTTATCATAAGAACCTAATGTTAAATAGAATTAACAAGATAACTCGTACTTCAAAGAAAAAAGCCTTGGGTGGATTGAGATCACAGGCTGGTTGCGAACTATAATCTATTGTTTGGGTTGTGCCACATTAAGTGGAATGAAATAGCATTGCAGACGACCTTCAATCATACGAACCTTGGCTTGACCACTGTCGTATGCTATTCTTAAAAAATGAAAGAAAAGAAAAGTGAACAGTGTTAAGTTACAATGGAGAAAACAACATCCGAAAGAAAATAGGATGACCACAAACAATAACATATTCCAAGAGAAAATCACTTTTGCTTCCATGATACTATCAAACCGTCCTCATAATAGAGAGAGAGAGACAGAGACAGAGACAGACAGAGAGAGAGAGAGAGAGAGAGAGAGAGAGAGAGAGAGAAACTAATTGTAAAGAGAATATTGAAGTTCACTACGTACAGAATAAATATCCTCAGGAGTCAACAAAAAATAGATATAAGTTGAGTGAAATAGGCAACTAACTTACTTGGCACAGTTACACTGATTTGGTATGGGGGTCCAGATGAGCTAACTCCCAAGTAAGATAATGATGCACCTGCCAACTCTTCAAATCGGCTTAGCTTGTCCTGAATTTTATCTTTACCCAGAAGCTGAACAGACACCCGTCTATTGCTTGCAGAGAACACATACATTTCATCTGTGATTGCAGGCTGCTATTAACACTTTTCAATTCAAGTCCATCCCCAGCAAAAAATATAAAGCTGGAGAGGAAGACTCTAGCAACGCAAGACAGAAGAAAAGATCACTAAAACCAGCTCGGTTCAATAAAATACTATCACTCTAGAGCGGCCAGATGAGCCTTGAGGTAAGGACCAGGACCCTTTTCCCCCACTGTGTCCGTGCGCCCATTTTTTCAGAAATCCTGTGTCCCATGTCTGTGTCCATTTCCGTGTCCATGCTAAATAGCTTTTGAGACAATTGGTAACTTAACAAGTTGCACTAGCAAAATAAACGCACTGGGCTTCTTTAATCAATTGAGAACAATGCAAATATTGACTTTTCTAATTAGGCCCAATTCAAATACAAAACCAAGGGATGACATTGCATTTGTTGAAAAGTTGCAACTTGGCAAGAAAGACTAGCATCAATTCATAGTAACTTCACAAGCAATTATCCACCGCATCAAACATTGATATCATACAACATCCAGTCATATGTGAGCAATATTATCGTGTGTAGAGATTGAACTAGATACCAGAACCCAGAAAACAAGATCTTGATCCCCAGAATCTCTCTCGCAATGTTAAGACATGAAATACCAAGTGAATCAACACCTATTCAAAGATTAAGAAATACAAACTAGTCCAGGATACGAGTGTCTGTGTCGTTTAGTAGGTTCGAGTTTACCGACTAAATATCAAATAATTGACTAACATTCCACGTCTAGCAAAATAAAACTACAGTAGACCGGGACACTTGATCCAGCAATTTGTAACAAGCCCTTGGGTAGAACTCGCCCCCAAAAGCTAGCTCAAGGGGGGAGGGTGCCCAGGGACTTATTAACCCCCACTAAGAGCCCATACTCCCGATGTGGGACAAGTCCCATACCTTGCACTGGATCATAACAAACCCGACCCCTTCAAAGCCGACGTCCACGGCGGCAGGTCGCCCTTCCGGCACCTCCGACAACACCCGTGGCGGCCTCTTCCAAGGAGGGACCTGCTCTGATACCAATGTAACAAGCCAAAGCTAGCTCAAGGGGGAAGGGTGCCCAGGGACTTATTAACCCCCACTAAGAGCCCATACTCTCCCGATGTGGGACAAGTCCCATACCTTGCACTGGATCATAACACAATTGGGTAACTAATAACTTAATTTCGGGGAGGTCCAGGAAAAAGAAAAATTACTTTAAGTGGGCCTATAAGTCCAATTGCTACGAAAGAAAATGTCGATATCTTTATTGATAGATTGGGTAGGGATTCTAACAAACTACTAGCTGTCAAGAAAAGAAAGAGGGGGAAAAAAGTGTGTGTGTGTGTGTGTGTGTGTGTGTGTGTGTGTGTGAGAGAGAGAGAGAGAGAGAAGCATTATGGATACCCTCTTCTTCTTTGGTCGAAATGGACTTATATCTGATCTCCAAAGCCTGCAACAACGTAATCCCTGCACTCAAGTTGTGGGGGCGAACAAAGGAAGCTGATTTCTCAGATTTTGAGTGGAAGTATCGAACCCCATTGAGGGAGCCGTCGTGCTTGCCGTCGCCATTGTCCCAGTCGACGCCCACCCACTTACCGGAGTAGCCTTCCACTGGGCCCGAGTACTTCACCGTCCCGATCCGACGGGAGTCACCCGCCGAGTGGACTCGTTGGCCGATTCTGAACTCGGGCGGCTCTGACATATCTGGATTTCTGTATGACAATCAGCCGAGTTTAAATCGGACGGAGCTCCTCGATAGCCCTTCCCTCGGTTTGGGCATTTTTTTCAAACTAGTAAATGGATATTTGCAAATTACATACATATCTTTCAAAAAAAAAGTTGCGAGGGACTACTAACGCAAGAACCTTTGGACCTGACCATACGGGCACCTGACCAGTTGTAAAATGTCTAGTTCGAGCCACTGTAATTGTCCAGAGAGACAGATCGTTAACAGTGAGGGTGGACGTCGTGTCGTGTTGTACCGTGTTCGTGTCGTGTCGAGTCTGTTCGTGTCAAATCAGGTTCGTGTCAAAATGACCTGCTTAATTAATCGTGTCGAAAAATATGAACCCTAACCTGGCCCGCTAATAATCGTATCATGTTCGGGTTGACACGATTAAGTTTTTCTTTTTTCTTTTTTTGCCCGGTGAATTTTTTTTATTATTAATCCACAGTAACCATTACAATAGATTAAAGAGGTAATTAAATAATCATCCTTTTTTTGGACACCATGTAAGTTTTCATCCTTATCAGTTTGAACGGTTATGTTTTCATCCTTTTTATTTTGTCAAATACTTTATTTACCCTTTTTAGTAATTCATATTAATACATGTAAATATAGTTTTCTAATTAAGAGGGATTTGATTAAGATATTATTTCCTGAGAAAGGGGGATTGATTTGATTATTTCAAATGAAATTTTTGAAATGGTGAATGATTGAGTTGC
This sequence comes from Vaccinium vitis-idaea, assembly GCA_963854785.1. Classification (NCBI taxonomy): domain Eukaryota; kingdom Viridiplantae; phylum Streptophyta; class Magnoliopsida; order Ericales; family Ericaceae; genus Vaccinium; species Vaccinium vitis-idaea. Next base: position 13,353,469 of record OY978224.1, read on the forward strand.
CTAAAATTATGGAATTTTAGAAATAGTGGAGATTAAAAATTAAGTAGGATAATATTATCTCCAAATGTTAGTCCAATGAGTACCAAAATATATGGGATTTTTGGAAAAAAAAAAGTGGCGAGTAAAAAAAAAAAGTTCTCATGGTAAATTACAAATAGTCATGGTAAATTATGACCACATCATATTTCGAGGGTGTTTGGGAGCCTATTTTCAGCTTTTCATTTTTAATTTTTTGGTTTTTTTATTTTTTGGATTATGACCAGAATGACTTTTGAATCTGGGATGAGTGTTTGGGAGAAATGTGCAGAATGCATTTTGGGAGAGAGAGATGAGAGAAATCCATAAGTAGAGTTGAAAAGGAGGTATGAACCTCTTTTTGCTTTCTTCTCTCTATCCCGAAAAATGGAGAAACAGTTTTTGGGAAAACTCTTTCTCCCCTTAGCTGCCAAACACCCATAAACCAAAAAAGAGAAACCAAAAAATAAAAAAAGAGGCTCCCAAACGGACCCTTCATTCATTGTGATAAAAATGAATGAAGAACAACGAACATGGTAAAAATCAAAACCAATATGGTGAACATGATAAAATTAGATGACTTGCAAAATTGAATCATGGTAAAATATATCTCCAAAACATATCTCATGGTTTATGGTAAATTTATATAACTCCGATCATGGTAAAAACATACGTCTCAATCTCTACCAATTATCATGGTAAAAAACGGGCACAAAACACTAATACGGTAAATTAATATTTGTTACGTTGAATCATGGTAAAATCGACTTTAATTCCTTTATCAAGCTCATAATTTCACCGAGGCTACTCCTATATGATGTCACGTCAATTTCCACATCATTGGCCTTTTTTTCCTCAACCTGCCTAGCTATAGGTGCATCCACCTCCTTTCGTTTCCTCAATGATCCCGAACGCTGAGTGCTAAGATAGGTCGAAGGTTTTCATTTCCTTCCTTTCATTTGTTTAACTAGTGGAGTGAACCATAAGGCAGTTTTTCGGACTAGCCTAACCTCTGAAACAATATAAACTACGATTAGTAGAGATTGAACAACTAATAAACCATTTAGCACAAACCTGAGGAAGACTAATATAAATCATGGTAAATACAGTCAAAGTAACCATAAAAAGAATAAGTTATATTGACCTAAGAAAGACTAATATAAATCATGTGACATTTCATGGTAAATACATTCAAAAAATTCATGCTTCAAATGAAGAATTTAATATATATATATATATATATATATATATATATATATATATATATATACGGGGATTTTCCTATCCGGACCCCCGGATTGAAGGAAAATCCCTTTTTTTTTTTGTGTTGCAAAATGTTTTGGGAAAATCCGAGCCGTCCAATGTGTTCAAAAGGTGTTTTCCAAGGTCCACGCGGGAAATCTTCAAAAAAAATACCGGGAAGGGCTTGATCCAAGCAGTTTTCACAAAAACTGTAAATATAAAGTTTTTGCGAAAACTGCTTGGATCAAGCCCTTCCCGATATTTTTTTTTGAAGATTTTCCGCGTGGACCCTTGAAAACACCTTCTGAACACATTGGACGGATCGGATCGTCAAAAAATGCTCGGATCACGGAAGTCCGGAGTCCGGACTAGAAGTGGAACCTATATATATATATATATATATAGGCAAATTTTATAGTAAGGACCTCCCGTAAATAAGAAAAAATGTAATTTTTTCACGTTAAAAATTGTTTTTGGGAAATCCGAACAGTATACAGTTTTTGCGAAAAACTGCTTGGATCAAGCCCTTCTCGGTTTTTTTTTTTTTGAAGATTTTCCGCGTGGATCCTTGAAAACACCTTCTGAACACATTGGACGGTTCGGATCGTCAAAAAAATGCTCGGATCATGGAGGTCCGGAAGTTCGGAGTCCTGATAGGAAGTGGAACCTACATATATATTTAAACAGCTCCTCTTTCTCTGTTGTTTTGTATAACACAACTATATAGATACACATCAAAACCCTCCAAATTCGTTACCATTCGAGTCGGTTCATGTGGCGATCAACTGCGTTTTTTGGTCCAAAAGGGATTGAAATTATTCTTTTTAAGTTCAATTGTTGATACCAAACCGTGTTTATTGGCAGATTCAATTCACTTTGGTCTGCATCTATTAATTTAAGGTTGAATTCGATGGCAAAAAAATCAATGTCAGGGACGAACTAAAAAGAAATACCTTACAAGAGCAAAAATTGGTTTGGGATAGTTCTGCTAAAGATCTTGTCCACTGAATTAAATGAGTTGATCCGACGATTTGGGACTCCGAGTGGTGAAGCTTTTGGACCACGAAGGGGCAGGGAATTTGTGACCTTGACTGGTTTTGTTTTCGGACCACGAAATGCGACGGCAAAGGTAGACGATTTGGGACGCCGATGTTGGGATCGTGGAATGACTATGGCGGGATGGCGAGGAGTGAGAGGATGAGTTATGGCGTTACTTATTTCTGATGTTGATCATGATGTTTTTTTTTTTTGGATTTATCAACCTGTTGATCGTGATTTTGAAGGAGCAGAATATTTGGGAATGGGTTTTATCCCCAAATCCCTTAATTGCATGGGAGTACCTCTAAATTTTGAAACCGGTCCACTTTTCCCAGCTCTTATATGCAACATCCGTTTTAGTCCTCAATCTCCTTATATATATAATATATATATATATATATATATATATATATATATATATATATAAGGACAATATAGGGTTTATTTGAATCTCGGGATGAAAACATAACTCCCAAAAAGGGTTGGGATGATTTTCTAATTTCAAGTTAATTAAAGGATGATTATTTAAGTGCCCCCAAATTAAATGGACTAGATATCAAAGAGAGTAATTACAGCCAACCAAAACGATGTGTAATTATAGCCAGCCAAAACGATGTACAGGCTTAGAACCTTAGCCACCATAACAAAACCTTTGCAAATTTGAGAACATGGAGTGAATAACTTGATATCAAAGGATAAACTTTAGCTGCAGCAGAATTGAGCTTGAAAACATTCATGCACAACTTCAGAGCACGAAAATGTACAGGTTAATTCGTGTCATTTTTTGGGTCGGGTTCGGGTTACTGTGTCGACACGATTAGACGAACAGGTTAATTCGTGTCATTTTCGGGTTATGCAGGTTCAACCGGAACCCGACCTGTTTACTAATCATGTTTTTAGGTCGTGTCATATACGTGTTTCGTGTCAGAAATACTCAACACTAACCCGCTAACTTCGTGTAGTGTTCGTGTCGTGTTGTCGTGTCGTGTCATAAATTCCCACCCCTAGACTTACCACAGCACCACCTAGGTACTAGATGGGCAGAGGATCCTCCACGCTAGTCCTACAGTTGGCGAAACTCGAACCTTATCGGATCGTGTAAAGAGGGAGGAGCACTTAAACCCACTCACCCTTGCACTGAATGAATGAGCACTTAACCCCACTCACTCTTGCCATCTAGGCTTACCACCTTCAGTGATATTAGCAAATTATATCCGCAATCTACTTTTTGCTTCATACAGCCTAATTACTTTATATAACCTACAATGACATAGCAAATTCTTTTCTATTTCTAACCAATGTACTATTACTTTCTTTTATTCCTAAAGCCTTTTAAATTCTAAGCCCCGATTTTTAGAAGCATTATTTAAATCATTAAAATAAATGATTCATGTAGGTAAAAAGAATTTCATTAATAAAGCAGCGAAAATACCATAAGTGGTCTTAGTTTGATTACAGGTAAAGGGAAATGGCTACAATACACACCCATTAAAGGTGACCATATGCACACATATTGTATGGTCCATATTGTGCCACCTCATTAGCAATCATAATATTTTTTAATTTTTCGTAACTTTTCAGCAATATGATTCGTAATATTTTCTATGATTCGTAATATTTTGGTGTGTCTTGTAACTTTTATATAAAAAAAATTCGTAGGTTTTATTAAAAAATCGTAACTTTTGTAAGGGTGTATATGATACACACCCAAATAAGGGGTGTGCATTGTAGCATTTTCCCAAATAAAGATAGTACTTTGATCCCAGTTCTCCTCCTACGCTTGCTTGGCCACAAATTCCTCTATCTCAAAATAGGGTTCTTCTCCTGAACTTATAATGCTTTGCGTGATATTTCATGGCCAATGATATCACCATGAGAGAATAATCGCTTAATAGATAACTCTTATCACCAACCCTTACATTGCAATTAACCAGAGTTCATCATGTATAATCAAAAGGAAATATATAAATGAATAACAAGTAGTAAATGTTTTCATTGACTAACCTTTAACTTAAATTTTTCATCTAAGTCCTCAACCTCGAGAACATCCTCTCATTTTAACTACTAAGTTTATGGCCAATTGTGATTCAACTCCCCCTTACTTGCCCTGACTGGGAGCCCAAATGAATGACATAAGTTATCTGCTTAGTCCGATTCATGAATCCTCTCACAAAGATGAATTTCCCAGGGTCTGTTGATATCTCTGCGCCCATGAGGAACTGACTGTAACCTCGGGAGTATCCAAACTGTGACCCGATACTACAATACAAACCACCCTTATATCACCAAAATTTAATACGAAGTAATCACGCAATGCCATAACTTAGGGTTTCAAATCTTTGATAATCCATCAATCATAACATCTCCTCTTTCCAAAATCAACCGGCTGTCTGCCATTCATAATTCTAAGACTCTGCGGGATGGCCTCCCGGGAGCTTATCAAACACCATTCATAAAACTTTGTACCAATCTCATCAAATACAATCCATAATACTTATTCCAATTTTCCATTTACTTAAACGTCTATGTGATTTATATGTACGAACACCAAACCCGGGAACCTAATTCTCCATTCTAACATTCCAACAATTTCACGGTAATCGAAAAATAATAATCAAAACAAAGCGATAACGATATCTCAAGGGCACACTCAATAATAAATCCCTAACGATACATAAGACACACGGTATTTACGCGAAATTTCACAATTCATAATTAATAGATATTTCAAGGGAAAAAAGGGTTTATGTATGTGTTTGTAGCATTGTTTGCATGTGATATCATGTTTATTTCTCTGATGTACACATAATCCAAATGCAGCAAGTTAACACACACATCTATCTGCTACCAATTATAAAAGAGAGACTTCGAGTTCTCCTGCAACTAGGGTTATAAAACGAGCCGAGCAGAGTCGAGTTTTAACTTATTCAGGCTCAGCTAGAGAAAAGATAGAGACGCTAACATTTGTAAAAACAATTGCACAAACTCTCTCACATGTCACATGGGATATGTGTGACTCACATATGAATGGTAAACCACACATATCCTATGTGACAGAGTTTATCCAATTGTATACATGTCACATGGGATATGTGAGACTCACATATGAATGGTAAGCCCCACATATCCCATGTGAGAGAGTTTATGCAATTGTTAATACAAGTGTTAATACCTATAGCAAACTGGGCACATGTAAAGACCCGTGTTTTTAAATAATTCTCCGGAAATAATATTGGAGAAATGTTGAGGAAATGAAAATAATGCAATGAGGGGTCAATGTGGAGCTAAGATATGTACTTGGGTGTTTTTATATGTATATGGCTGATTTTTTTTTGGTCCAAAATACACCCCCTCTCTCTTCCCCAAAACTCACGTCTCTCTCTCTCCTCTTCTCCTCCTCTCAAAATCTCCTCAAAACCCCTCCATTTCTCCACCACAAATCCATCCTCGACACTCAAATACTTCAACATCCAACCAAAGATTCATCTTCTACGCGTGATTTGGAGTCCAGGACTCCGTGGTTTCGCTTGGAGCTAACATTTTTCGGTTTGAGAGCTTCAAGGTTTTCCATTTTCTACCCACATCAAGCTCATTCTTTGAGGTAGGGATCTGATTTCTACTCCTTCTAATGGTATATTGTTGATATGTTGCATGGTTCTTGGCTTGTTCATCCATTCTTCCCCAATCACCTTTGAAGACCTCCATTGAAATGGGTTTTGTTTTGATTGAGTTTGGTTTCCACTTAATTGGCTAAATCTACGAATTAGTAGTTGATATACTCTTATTCCATGTTTAGTTGGTGTTTGAAACCCCTAATTTGACTTGGGTTGGAACCCCCTTCCATTTGGGAAAAGCTGTTGATCAGGCATTTTTCGCGCAGAAAAATGCATCTTGTACCGGTAGACACAAAAGTGCTCTACCGACTGAAACTCACTGGATTTTGGTTGCCATCTAGTACCGGTAGACACAAAAGTGCTCTACCGGTAAGACTGGAAAAAAAAGTGATTTTCATTCGTCTTGATCCCTTGACCTTCCGATTGACTTGTTTGGTTCCATACTTGATATATCATCATCGTGCACTTCATTAATGACCGAAATACCCCTCCTAGCCTACCTTTGCATGATTGGTTATTTTCCTTGATTTTCCAACTTACGCTTGACACATTTAACATGGTGAACTTTGTACGAACATGTTGTTTTGAGCAAAATGAATTACGTGGATATTTTGGACATATGAGGATTCAAAGGATATTATTTTTGAAAAAGGTGATCTAATACTAGGGCCACCTTTCGGTGCATCCTTGGCCATGGGTGTTTGGAGCCCACGAAATCCGGCAGGGGTGCACGGAGCCCACGAAATCCGGCAGATGGATTAATTCCCTATTAAAGATAAGTGGTTATTTTGTGAAATGTTGAAAATGAGGTTCTTTGTGAAAGATACGGCATTTTGATAAAATTAGATACACGACACATTTGAAAACGGTTAGGAGGGAAATGATGGACTGTTAGCTTCTTTTGCACTTTTGGGGTACTTGGTTGAGCACTTAAGTATTTCTTGGGCACTCGGTACTTGGTCTAGTCATAAATAGCATTCTTTTGACATCTCATTCCAAATCATTGGTTCTGCATGCACATTTCATTCTCTATACCCTTAGCATTAGTAGATAAGATTCATACTGGGCTAGTGAGCTCAACTTATCATTTTCAGGTACTCGGCAAGGCACGTGATTGGAATGTTTGGCGTGTGGATGCATATCATGAAGCACATTTGACATGGAGTTATTTTATCCTCTTCATCGTTAATATATTTTGGGAGATGATCTTATAACTTTAAATTCGTTCAATCTTTTGACAAAACTTGGTTTATGTAATAACTCTTAACTCTTCATTACTTATGCATGGGTACGGGTACCCCTTGTAGAAACTATGTGTACTTTGACTTTGACCTTTCAACAGTCAAATGTTTGACCTTTGACTTATCCTACGTGATTTTATTGGTATTTGGTTTATTAAATTTGAGGGCGTGACAGCACATATATGGTCAGCTCAAGCTTGGCTCACAACTTTTATTTCTTGCCTCCAACTCGATACTGGTGCTCAAGATTTGAGTGAGGTAACAAGTGGGATTTGCTTATTATACTTCCTTGTGTATAATTTTCTTCCGATTTCCCAATGTGGGACTGCTGCAAAGACTTTGTATAGGCTTCCATGTAAGAGCATCCTTAGTGGCATACTCAAAAGAAAAATAATCAAATTTTGGTATTTGAATACTCAAAAAAGGCTCACAATGGCATTTGGATAAATATTCAAAGTTAACAATATTTTTTATAAATACTCAAATTTTGACATTTGGATACTCAAAACTACCAACATTTTTCCAATAATCAAACTTGGATATTCAAAACTACCAACATTTTCCCTTCTTTTGATTATGAACAAAAATGAACCATTGTAGAGTTTCACATTGCTAACTTCTAAAAAAACCCATTAAATAAATATTCAGAAAGTGATGTGGCAATATTTGAGTATTCCCATTATGTCATTGTCATTGGTGATGCTCTAAGCCTTGCTATTACTTCTCCTCATTTGTCGATGACAATTTTTTCCTTTGTCCCAATGTGGGACTAATGCAAAGACTTTGGATAGGCTTCACAACAATGATATGGGTACACCACAAGTGCATCCCAAATGCACACCATCCTGAGGTGACAAATGAGGAGAGACCCATTTTTTGAGTGAGCCTCACATTGGGCTTCTTCTCATTTGCCACCTCAAGGTGATGTACATTTGGGGTACACAAATGGTGTACCCATATCATTTTCCATAGGCTTCATTGTAAGCCTTTCGTTTGCTATTACTACTCCTCACTTGCACATCGACAAAATGGAATCCCATACCCCACGAACTCACGCCCGCAACGCTAATGCACTCCTAATGGACACTTGGCAGTTGCACCATGCAATCAATCGAAGCTATACATTTGTGTAAATCGACACTTGTACTCTCTATGTCTGTTAGTTTATTTTCGGCATTCATATCATGTTTTAAATTGTTTATATCTTACAATTTATAATGGAAATGTCTATATCTTTCAATTTATAATGAGTATCATGATTTTGATAATTTCATATAATAGAACTAATTGAGGCATTCGTATCATGTTTTAAATTGTCTACATCTTTCAATTTATATTGAGTTCCATGATTTTGATAATTTCGTATAATAAAACTAATTGAGATATATTAAATAAGATCGATAAGATCTATATTACATATTTTTGGAAATTTGCATTGAAAGATATATAGTATAATTTTTCAAGAGGTGTAGAATAGTGAAAGTGGACAAACAAACTCGATCAGTAGTAATTAAAAAACTTAAAGTCCATGTCTTAAAGGCCTTGCTCGCGAGCTTACTCGAGCCGAGCTGTAACGGGCTCGTGCTAGGCTCGTTTTTTAAACGAGCTGGAAAATGCTGCTCGAGCTTGTTTGTTTACAGTTCCAATCGAGTTCGAATGACCCTTTTTCGAGCCGAGCTCCGATTCGTTTGTGAGCGGTTCGGTTCATTTACAGTCCTACCTGCAGCATCCTTAAAAAACCAAAACACTCTATATGTACAGTCGCCGCATATTAATGGCCACCCATTTTGACTACTGTCGAACGTACAAGTGCAATTTTTTTGACAAGCGAGTTGGTCACTGTTAGGTTTGTAGTTTCAAACCATCAGGTGGTAGGTCAGGTCAGGTTTTCGATTAATGATCAAGTGAATATAATCCTTGCTTTGTATTCTTCCCACAAATTTTGTGCCTTCGTATGATTCACCACTAAGATCCCATATGTTTGCAAAAGTGCATATGTTTTGTGAAAATGACACGTTTACAACACTTGCCTCCAAACCGGCTCCAACTGCTGATGTGGCGGTGGGTCCCACCCTGGGTCCCACCCACTTAACCCAGGAAAAAATAATAATTTCAAACCCAGTTTGTTGTTCCCTCCCTCGCCCACGTTTCGTCCCACCACGAGCAGAGAGAGAGAGAGAGAGAAAGAGAGAGAGAGAGAGAGAGCAGTGAGCAGCAATCCAACCGGCGATCGAGCACCAGCACCGGCGACCCACCTTCTCCGGCATCCCTCTCCACCTCCGGCGACCCTCCTGCGACCGCTGCCGCCGCCAACACCGCTCTAAATTACACGCCTTCCAGCTATCTCTTTTCAAAACATTGTGACACAAAAGCTCTCTCTCTCTCTCTCTCTCTCTCTCTCTCTCTCTCTCTCTCTCTCTCTCTCTCTCTCTCAGCTTGTTCATTCATAGAGTTAACCCCAATTACAAAACCCTAATTGTTTGAAAAAACTAGGGTTCCAATTTGAGGATTTTGAAAATCCTATTGGAGAACCCTTAAATCTTTTGCGTTTGTGTAACATCACAAGGCACTGGAATAGTGTATGAGTTAGCAATGATGAACTGAAATCAAGTTAGAAAGCCATTTTCTTTTCTTCCTTCCCATTTTCCTAAAATTGGTTTCATAATAAGCAGTCGACACCTATGGTTCACTGAATCAGTTAAGATTCATCTTCTATTTTTTGAAGAAATTAGTTAAATGAATGAATAATGCACATATACAAGTTAGAGGAATAAAAAGATTTCAAAATAGTACTTCATGGAAATCCTTAATTTAATCAACTAAGGTGGTTAGTGGCATGGCAAGACCTACGAAATGCCTCTATGGTTGACCTTACATTGTATTCAACTAATTACAAATGAATGTTTGCTATAATTTGGTTTTTGAGTTTTTTACTAGAAATTAAAACTTGAAAAAAAAAAAAAAAAGATGCCAGATGGAAAATCCTAAAGTTACTTGAGAATTGAGACATAGAGTTATAACAACGTCCTGATATTGATAGAATCGTTACATGTTCGAATATTTTTCACGTCTTCTAAAGGATTAAAATCAGTTGATTTTGGTATCTTTCGCTTGTAGATATTTACCTTAGTTGCTTGTGTATTACATGTCCCATATAACTAATTGTATTGTTATTTGTTGTTGAACCTGTAGATGATGTCGCCGGAGTCTGTTCCGTCGGCAATGCCTCCTCCTTTAGTAGAAGAAGAGGTATGGAATGGAAACAGTGAAGACGAAGTAGAGGTGCGGAGTGATCCTTCAAACGAAGAGGTGATGAGATAGATACTAATGAGAATGGGAAGGAGGCAAAAGAAAATTGCGAAGATACAGTTGAGGAACCGAAGGTGGGAATGACATTTGACACCTCAGATGAAGTTTATTTGTATTACTCAAGATATGCTAAACAAAAGGGGTTTTCTATAGTTAAAAGAATATCGAGAAAAGGAATAGATGGAAAGTTAAAGGATGCGACTCTTTCATGTAGTCGTGCGGGAAAGGCAAAGGTGAGAACAAGCAACCCAGTCAGACCAAGGCCACAATCAAGAATTGGTTGTCCAGCTCACGTTACGCCTGTTATACTTTCAGATGGAAAGTGGGGGTTAAGCCGGGTTGTTTTGCAGCACAATCACGAACAGAGCTCGGGGAAAGCGAGGTTTTTCAAGAGCAATAGGGTGCTTGATGAAAGGGTAAAAAAGAAGCTTGAAGTGAATGACTTAGTCGGGATCAAATTGCACCAGAGTTATGACTCACTTCAAATTGAGGCTGGGGGACCTAATGAGGTTGTGTATCTTCAGAGGGATTGCAGAAATTATTTGGACAAACTTCAGCGTTTACGACTTCAAGAAGGAGATGCCAAAGCAATGTATAGTTATTTCATGAGAATGCAAGCCGATAATTCTGACTTCTTCTGTATAGTTATTTCATGAACGCTATTTTTCAAGAATTAGGGTTTCCGATTAGGGGTTATCTAGATGAATTAAACAAGCTGAGAGAGAGAGAGAGAGAGAGATAGAGGGAGAGAGAGAGAGAGAGAGAGAGAGCGACCTTCGGGGTGGTCGCCGGTAGCCATTGGGTGCGAGCCATAGCTGGTGAACGAAAAATGCAGCGCGTCCCTCTGTCTATTGATGTCGGTTGCGGAGGTGGTCGTCGGAGGTGGAGAGGGAGGAGGTGGGTCGTCGGTGACGGTGGTGATATCTCTGGTTGGGTCGAAAGAAATGGGGGCGGGGGAGCCCCAGATCTGGTTTTGAAGTTTTGAAATTTTGAGTTTTTTCTTTTCTTTTTTGCTGGGTTAATTGCGGTGGGACCCAGGGTGGGTCCCACGGTCACGTCAGCTGTTGGAGCTGGTTTGGAAACAAATGTTGTAAACCTATCATTTTTGTATGTTTTGGCATACATATCATGCGCCACATGGTATCACTGCATAGACTAATATACTACTTCAATCCTACACCAAAAGTCCGGATTTGACGTATGCATCTGGGTGCTTTGCACTGTGATGTACACCACTCGACCGTCCGATCATGTTTTAGACAGCCCGAATGCATTCGGCAATTTTAATTTATTTTTGATTTATTTTTGCCGGTAAAAAATCAAAACGAATCCGGACCGTCCAAAACATGATCGGACGACCGAGGGGTGCACAGCACGGTGCCAAGCACCCAGGTGCACAACACAAGTCCACAGGCATAATCAACCGGGAGTGTGACCCATCTAAAGTTGTACTATTTTTATTCCTTTTTCCTCCACGTAACCAAAAACTACTACATAACACACCACATAGCCAAATTTCCGTTAGAACCCAATTGCCAAAACATGTTCAAAAAATTATACGATGATTGGTTATGCACTACAAAGTCCAATACAAAATATCCAATAATTAGTATTTGTTGCTTTCATTGATCACACTCTTATTTTTTGCTAGCTACGCACGAACGCAACATGAACATCGCAACGTGCACCACGGTTTTGGTTTCAAAACAAATCGTAACCGCAATTTTGTATGTTACATTAAATTACACCCTATGTATTACTAGATAATCACAAACTCAATCATTCTTACAAATTCAATCTTCTATTACCAACACATATTTTATAAGTGACTATAAGTGAGTCTGAATTTATTTAGTGACTTTTGGTGATTCTAATGAAATTGGTTCAAAATCAAGTTTTGTTTTCAATTTGTTAGGAGAACCTTTGTTGCTTTTCAAATGCTTTCTACAAAAAATCTCAAATTAAATAAAACCGTGGTCCAAAACCGGAATTGAACTGTGGAGTGATTTGGTTCTCAAATCTTCAATCCATGAGAGCTTATTTAGTTCTTAGTTTACCATAAAACCGAACCAATCCGATGCATGTCATCCCTACTTGTGACTATTTTGCAAGAACACTTTTAAATCACATTACTGAGTTTACTTTTGTTTTAATATCTCTACAATTTGGGGTTTTTTTCAATGGCAGATTTTGAAAACTCGGGAAAATATTCATGAGGTATAAAAATTACCATAAACAACACAGTGAGAATCTCTGGTTTACGGGCTCTTGCATCCGTGCGTGCTCATGCCTTGCGTGACTTGGTAGGGAAACGGGGATTTGGTGTGCGGCATCCGAGCCGTCGAATTGTTTTCAACAGCCCTGATTTCATCTGAAGCTTTTCGGATCCGAGCCGTCCATTGCCAAGATAAAATCCGATGTGCACACCAGGACCACACACCAGCACCCCAGGTCCGCTTGATAGTACTCATGGTACCATCACATAAGCAAAAGGTACAATGGTCCTGTCTCATGGAGTGAATGCTGTTTTTTCATTATAATTACACGATACAAAACAAGCTTGATGCATTTACAATTTCTAGAGAAGTTCCCACAAAGTACAACTCCGTTCATACATATGATGCAGATGGCACATCGTGCAGCGGGTGGCCTTTCCTATTCCTTTCGATAATCCTTCGTGCAAGGGAGACTTGTTTGCCTACAACAAATATGAAGGCTTTTCCCTTTCCTCCAGCACCTCTGGCTGTTCTTCCAACGCGGCGTACATACTCGCTGGGATCACGGGGAAAATCAAAGAGCACAACATGATCAACACCACCGTCGAAGTCAATTCCTCTTGATGCTCTGCAAACAAAAACAAGTAGCCCTTTACAAGAGGATGGGAAATAATAACTCGATCTAAACCCGCCACGCCAAGTGTAGCTAAAGATCAATATTTTTTCTTTTTTTTGGATTAGAATAGCTCAACAATAATACGAAGTAACAAACGGAATCGAAGAAAGGAAACCACGAAAGGAAGAAACATGTACCTATCCGTGCAAACTAAAAACAGCGAACGGTCTTCCAATTGGGAGCTGCAGAACTCCTCCATATTTGCTAACCGTGATTCTTGTGCCAAAGCAGCATGAAATGGAAAGACTCTTGTACGGGTCCCTTTTCTATCAAGTCGATTCAACACATTCTCAACTTTTCTGCATGTCTCAATCTGCATAAAGCAAATGCCAACATAAATCAGAACGGTAATTTGAAAAGATAAAAACAGAAACACTAAAACACATTCTCGGTGTACTTTGTGCAAAATTACCTTGTTACAAAAGATAATCGTTTTCGTCACTGCACTTCCTTCAACAAGTCGCACCAGAGCAGATTTCTTATTGGAGAATGCTGTCTCTGGAGTCTTTTCCGCACTATCATCTCCACTGCAATCTACAAGAATCTGAAGGAAAAGGACAAAAAAAAAAAAACTGTTTATAAACTCAATCGCATCCAAGGTTTTCTTATTTTCATTTCTTTCCAATGTTTTTGGGGAAACAACAATATTACCCAAATGCATCACCTAATTAGACCACATAATCACCTGATTTTAAATATTGGAACCCTATGATGCACGGACATGGAAACGGACACGGACACGGGGACACGGCAATTCTAAAAAAATGGGGACACGGACACGGACACGGTGGGGGACACGCCACGTGAATATTTATTTATTTACTTAATTACATATTTATTTTCATATATATATATATTATTTTAAAACTTTCAGGGGTAAAGTTGAAATTTTTTATAACTTTCAGGGGTAAATTTATAATTACTCAAAAACTTAGGGTAAAAACTACTCCATAATTTAGCATATAAATATACCCTACTCTTCCTTCATCAGCCGAAATTCAACTTGAAGCCCTAAAATCAGATCTGAGATCCTCCAGCAGCCGGTATGTCGTCTCTCTCTCTCTCTCGGCTTCTCTCTCTCTCTCTCTCTCTCTCTCTCTCTCCCCATGTCCCCCCGTGTCCCCAGCCGTGTCCCCATCCCAAAAAGTTGCTTAACCGTGTCCCATGCCACGTGGTGTGTCGGGACACGTTTCCAGCCGTGTCCCCGTGTCGGGACACTGCGATACGGGGTCCCGGAGAGGTGTCGGTGCTTCGTAGTTGGAACCCAACTCACACATACGGATGTCAAGTACCAAAGAAAAAAAGCATTATCCTTATTTCATGTCAAGGCCTAGGACAAACTGCTGAGATTTGAGCTGTTCATTCAGAAATTGGTAACATTGAAGTTCACCTAGTCCAACCAAGGCCATGAGATGTGAAGCGTGGTTGGTACATCCTATTGCATTGAAGGATATACGAGAGATGTTTGGATTGTCTAAGAAAAACACTTTTTTTTTTTTTTGAAAGGCATCTAAGAAAAACACTTGGAACGAGTAGGATACTCTAATAGATGATAAGCCCCAAATATTGGATATATTCGGGGTTATCTCTCTCATTTTGCACACTCTTTCGCATGTTAATCCTTTGAATTGTTTGATATTGCGCGATTGGTGTGTTTTTCCAAGTTTTAGGTAAAATGGAGCAAAAGAAAAGCTCCAAATAATCCTCGGTTGTATCCGGAAGTACCCAAGGTCCCTCAACGCCGTGGAGGACAATCGCCGAAGCTTAGAAGTCGATTCAAGGAGCTTTGGAAGGTTCAAGGAAGGCCTGGAACAAAGGAACAAGAAATCTGGAGCTATGAGCCTCGAGGAAATCCGATACACTGATAGGAAAAGGCTCATTTCTCTCAAGATACAAAGGCCATGAAGATGATGTTAATTGGGCCTGAAAGTAGACTTATAGAGTTTTCCAACGGTTCAAGAATTGCCTCATTCCGATTGCCTCATTCCGAGTTCGGACGAAGCTGAGGCGTGCCCGCTAAGTTGGGGTAAAAAATCTGCCTAAATGCAATTGGTATCGATACCAACTTAAAAAGGTATCGATACCTTTTGTCCCAAAGAATACAGACAGATTGGTATCGATTTTTTACTCTAAGTCTTTTAGCTCTCCCCTCTCTCCTCCATTAGAGAGGATTTTAAGCTCTCTCTCTCTAGAAAACTCATGTAAGTTTCGTGTTTCGTTTAATTTCTCGTGTTTTAATGTTGTAGCTACCACTTAGATCTTCTATAAAATCAAGTTTATTTTCGTTTATCTCATGTTTTGCGTTTCCTTCAAATTTCTAATCTTACTTCCTACTATGGTTTATGAGTAGTTTAAATAGGCTTAGTCATGGGGTGATTAACACTCCATGACTCGGGTTTAATCCGTTCATCTCCTTAAAAAGCATTCATTTCTTGTTTATCAAAGATTTAGGGTTTCACTTTATGTACCAAAGTTTGAGTTTGTTAATCCCTTTGATCCCACATAGCCAAGGGTTCAACTACTTGGCACGTGGGATGCTTAGGGCGATGTCAATTTAAACGTTTGCCAAATGAATCGGAAAACCCTAATCCTCGTTAAACACCTTTTCTAGTCAAATGGTTTTAAGTTCTAAATCTTCCGTTCGGGAGCATTTGACGATGTCCCGAGCCGGTAATCAAGAGAGGACAAGATTAACCCTAGTCATGGTCGTTAAATACCCCTAGACTTTGCCTTAGTTTAATTAGTCGTTTTAACCTTCCGAGTCATTCTCGAAGTCGAGAGAATTCCATCAATCAAATCCCAAAATTTAGTTGGCCGCTTCAAGGCTAAAAACCTCACTCGCAAGTCAACCATCACGCAAGGTGCATTCGGTCCCTGTGGATTCGACCCGGTCTTACCGGTTATTATGCTACGCGATACCTAGCCCTACGCTTGGGGCAACACCATTTACGATACAATCTAAGGTCGCAAGCAATAGACTTATCAACCAATCTAGACATGGAAATATAGTCCCAAAACAAAGTTACATAATATCATAGGTAACCCCAGTAAAACCAAAAGATTACAGTTCCATAAGTAACTCCCAGCATTAGCAGAATCTTCAACATCTTTAAGCTTGAAAAATATGCCGAATGTCCCGAGCAATGAGCAACAATAAACTTTCTTCATCCTCGTAATAGTCTTCCAATATCAAAAGTTTTCTTTCACAGAATACTTACTCATTATGCAATGCCAATATTTATTGTCAACGTCATTATATCATACCTACACACACATCTATTCATACATATGCATTGCACTTTGTCCTTGATGTGTGAAACTTACTCATTGAATGTATCCCTCAAGTTGGCGAAGTTTCAAAAACTGAAATTTCAACAATTCAAGGTAAGGTGTGAATCCAGTTAAAAAAAAAGAAGGTAAGGTGTGAACCCTCTTTAGTTTAAGGACAATCATGCTGCAACCCATCATCTCGAGAGCAGCACCAGTATACGTGATCCAACCACAGGTGTGGTTCAATTTGGTTACGAAGAGAGGTATCCTACCATCGAAGAGATTCAAGCACGCCTTGGTTAAAACCTTGAGAGGAGTTGATGACAACTCCCCCCCTCGTCCCCCTCTTTCTTCCTCCTCCTGACCTTAGATGTTCATGTGGCAGAGACATCACACTTTGCAGGAAGCCCTTTGTTGCTTCAACTAAGTCATTCACTCATCACTTCGTTTCTTATCTCTTCTTCTTTTTTGGTTCAATTCTCCATTTGTGTTTGGCACTTGATGGGCTGATGTCAGTTGAAGAACATGTGGCTTTGAAGTATCAACCAGAGCATCCTTTTACACCATATTGTTTTGTTGTATTACACAAGTGGACTAAGTCACATCGAGATTGGGAGCCCAAATCACAATCTGTTCCTTTATGAATTTAACGGCTTTATCTTAGCTGACCATAATCACGAATTTTAATTTTGTAACAACTACACTTGAATAGTCTGATGTGTGATGTGACAATCATCAAGAGAAGATCCTGCATTACTCTTTCGCGTATATGAACTTTCTGGTTCTCTTATAAAGTTGGAAGGGTCAAATCATACCTTTTATGATAGTTAAGGCATTCTATAACAATAGTTTATCCAAGGGCACTCTAATAGTTCTATTATGTGACATCATAACTTTTGAGTATCCATATTTGTGGAACTAGGGTTTCTTTCATACTTGTTCGACTTAGAAACCTCATTCATTGTCATTACCCAACATGCAATGCATCCATTATCATTGTGGTCTCCCAAAGAGGAACAATTTAAGAAAATTTACAGTTTGGGACAAGTCAGTCTCTTTCATGCTATATTTGAGTGCATGAGTTCGTTATTGCCATCTTAAAATTCGGTTCAATGCCCAGATAGGTTCAACCAAAGGGCATGGTTTGCAAAGTCACTCAATTTGATCGATGGAGTGGCATAAGAAGATTTTTTAAGCTTTTTTTTGTCAAAAACATTACACTAATTATAAAATTTTAATTTAAGTAGTAAGCAACACGGAGAGTGATGTTAAATCAATGTGTCTTTTTTATATTTTTGTCACTTTGATAGGAGATTATCCAACTATAGATTTTATATTTTAAGCAAGTCTACTGAGCTAGCCGACCCCAGTTGATTGGGACGTAAAGCTCGGTTTGGTTTGGTTTAAGCAAGTCTACTGAGCCTAGACAGTCATGTCAGCGTACACCCTCCTTTTACATCAAGTTGACATCTCGAGCCAAAAAATGTTTCTCACCTATATTCAGCAGTTTTAGACTGATTTTCAGCGAACATTCATATGGAATCTTCCCATCCCAAATGAAACAAATTTCTTCATACAACTAAATGTTATAATTGCCTTCCTTAAGTGAAGCCCTTTGTGAAGTAGCGTTCTTAGAGAGGCTGGGAGGTTATCCACTTTGTCCACTGTGTAATAGAAGCATGGTTAACTCCACTCATCTCTACCTCTATTGTTTAGTTAGGCATAGGTGGTTTGGGTCAGGCTTAAGCTGCCATCTTCATCCTCCTTGATCTCAGTGGTTAGGCTAACAGCGGGAAATCTTTCAGAATCTCATCTCTTTCTGAGTGGTCAGGCTAACGGCAGGGAACCTCTCCAAATCTCAGAGTAACCAAGAAATCATGTTCTTATGGTAATATTTTTTCTTTCTTTGGAGCCTTTCTTTATTTAGGAGCAAGGTTATCTTCACAAATGTCTTTGATACAACACATGAAGTACACTGAGAAAAGAAATGCAAGACAAAAAGAAAGAAAACAATGGAAAGGAGAATCACATTTGCACTAACCTCCACGAGGTCAGAGCTGGTGCGGTGCATACCAGGTCCCATGATTACTTCGCAATCAGGAAAAACTTCAACTAGCTTGTTGTATATTTCCATTGGTAGAGTGGCAGTCACAAAAAGATATTGAGTGGAAACAGGTGCAGAGCTGATTAAACTTTGCAATGCTGGCTCGTAGTCCTCATTATTAAAAAGTATATCTACCTCGTCCAGCACGGCACTGTTATACGAGGTTTAATTAATATTGGCAACAAAGATTCCCAGAGATCAAGTCTATTACTGAAGCTTAAGAGTTCAAGTGCTGCAGTCGAGAGCAGAGTAATTGAGGGCAACATTCTGAGCATCATAACAGGGATTTGGGGAACCAAAACATGTTCCTCAGGAAAATCATGATCATGATCATGAAGCTAAATTCTAATCCTCCTTATGTTCCAAAAATATTGTTGACTACACTACGAGAACTTAGGGAAAAAAAAAAAAAAACATTTTTGTCAAGAGAAATTCCAACTTTATCCACAAATTAAAAGAGTCAAGTGATATCCAGCAACTTGCACAAAAAAGTTTGAATTTCTTTTTGACAAAATTTATTCCTTTCAAGTTCTCGTTTTTGCATAGTTGACAATCTTTTTGAGATGGAGGGAGTATACCACAAGAAAACTGGCATGTCCTAATGTACTTCCCAAAACCTCAAGGGAGGTCAGTACAATATACTGCAAGAAAACTGGCAGGTTGATGCAGTCTATATGACGCTCAAGGAAAAGGAACTTCAAAGATGTGAGTAATTATAAAAGTTGGCTCACATTCAAGACAAAAAACCCATATGGCAGTTAGAACAATCTGATTTCGAGTCATTTATTTTCTCTTATATCATGTTCATGTCTGGGAATTGTCGTATTTAGATTTTTAATACTATTAGCAGTAGGGTTTTTCTGTAGTTTCAGCAATTGCTGAAACTGGCTATAGAAGTAGTCTAAGAATCTTACTATGCATTTCATTAGGTAGTACAGAGAGAAATTTAGGAAGGCTCCAAATTACTATAAGTCTATAACGCAATGCAAGGTTTCTAGTCAGCAGTTGAATATTGAGAGAAATGTCTGGGCTTACAAGTTTTTTCTGAGTAGTGTGATGCAATTCCTGCCTTGGATATGATGCCTTCGCAATCTAGGTGTGATGCCTAGGGGTGATTTCAAGGATGTTTTTTCCCTTTCATGAATTTCTGCCTAAAATCAACATTTAATGTTCCGAATAACAGCTCACAACGTCAGAAGAGCCCAATAACAGTCCCTGAAAGCCTGGCTTTTCGTCTTAAGAAACTATACCCTATTGTGCACCTTTTGAAAAATTAAAACTGCATACTTGTTCAACATCATAGGTCTCATGAATGAAAAGTGTGGAAACTTTATATCCAACACAAATCCAATTAGCAATGAATAGATAGGCCGCCCAAAATCATATACTAGTTTTTTGGAGGTTAAAGTTAACCAATATAGGACAAGCTCTAATACTCCCCGCACGTGCGACCCCGATTGGCACGTGGTGAGCTAAACAACGATTCAACACATACGACAACTACCAACCATCAACAACAAAGGGGGAACCAACCATCAACGACATAGAGTCTTGTCCAAAAGCCTAGCTCTAATAGCACTGATACCATGTGGAACCTTTATATCCAACTCAAAACCAATTGGCAACGAATGGAAAGGTCGTCTAGGATCATATTCTAATTTATACTAGTTTTTTGGAGGTTAAAGTTAACCAATGTGGAACAAGCTCTAACAAAAAGCAAAGCAGTCATGTTTGCAAATGAATTTGTTGCCTCATATTTGATAATCCCCATAATGCATGCGACACAATTTGAGCTTATTGTTAAGTCCTATATACAAGAAAGCAAGTACAAATTCACAGCAAAAAAAAGTTACCATCTAAGGTTTGTCAACTGCAATATGCCTTCTTTGATAAGGAGCAAAAGACGACCAGGTGTAGCTATTAATACATCTAGGTTCTGTTGGAGACTTTCCAGTTGAGTTCTCTGTCGAAAACCACCAGTGGCAACCACAGAACGAAAAGGGACCCCAGACCTTGAAATGGATCGGCAATTTCTTAGTACCTGCAAAAGTTATATTCACATGTAAAGAACACAAAAAGGGATAATGATGGAGAATCAACAACAGGAGAAGCCACAAATATCCTGTTCCAGTGGCAGCGGCAGGTGTAAATTACTAACAATGATTCTCATGTGGCTCTCATACCAAACCATACCAAACTGAGCCTTAAGTCCCAGTCAATTTGGGTCGGCTACATGTATCCATTTTTCAGAGTGAGCTCTGTCGAGGGCATCGTGTTCTGTGATGCTCAAACAACATAGATTGTTTGGCACTGCCACCTCTAATGTCAATTTTGGTCTACCCCTACCCTCAGTGGCTCAATGTTACCCTCTACCGTAACCATCGCACTCGTCCTAAACTAGCCTTCTGTGTACCTTCACAGACATAATTACACAGTCCGGAAGCACCCAAAAGCAGAAGCAGAAGAGGAAATACTGGTACATGGGGTAATACTTAATGTCACATCTATTCTTCAGAACCTACTAGACACAATCACAGATTTGATGCATCCAAAAACAAAGTCAAATATGTGGGAGGAGTGGAATTCAATTGGTAACTGCCTCATAAACGATAAGAAGGAAGACACAAGATAACTATCACAATAACCACACAGTGATTAATACACGTCAAAGTAGCTCATAAATGCTTTACAAACAACAATAAGAAATGAGATAGCATATTGCCCATACCTGACAAGCCAACTCAGCAGTTGGTACCAATATGACAACTCGAGGGCTTTTGGGTAAAGATTTGCTAAGCCCTTGAAGCTCTTCTTGCCTGATACGTTGAATTACTGGAAGAAGATATGCCAAAGTTTTTCCAGAGCCACTTTGATCAGCTATAATGCAGCACTTTCCCCCAGTAACAGGTGCAAATGCCAAGGCCTGCAGTCATTAAAGATGGATCATATAATCATCGTGCTAACGGAAAAAAAAAACAGTGAAGATATGAGCTTTAGACTATAAAATTTCATTTAGAAGTAGCTCCCTATGTCGATTAACTCATTGTGAGATTACATGAGGAAGAGGATGACTGGTTCATTAAAGTGAGGTGGAAAACTTGAGACACCATAGACCCAGAGGAGGGATGTAAAAGATATTTAGTCATGTTGATGAAGAGAGAGATGCAGTGGTGGAACGAAGCTCAAAATACACAGGAATCACAAGTCCAAAGACTTATCTTGTAATACTGGTCCACCTTCAATTACAGAAGGTCAATCATGCCACTGCAACAAGGGGGTTGCAGGATTCCCTCAGAATGTGTGGACATGTGATCAACCAACTAGGATCCTGTTTTGAGTAGAAAGATTTGCATGTAGTTTCAGTGGCCTGGTCTGAGTCTCTCAGAAAGACTAGAACTGTACCCGATGGTCACAACACTAGGGAATGGCGTATGACGATCGCTATCAGATGAACCAATTTGAGATAAAAGAACTAAGCCCCTTTACTAATAAAAAATCTGCTATTGATGTCTTTTCTTAACATCTTTGGTATACCTGAAAGCGAAAAATAAGAAACGAAAGACTATGGGTAAGGGGTCCTAAAGAACAATAGGGTCGCAAGTGAATTCAACGAGGCAAGTTCGATTCAAGAAGGTCTGAATACATGAATATTGGTGGTAAAGCAGTTAACATTTATCCATAAAACATTGTGTTAATGTACCTGAATACATGAAGGGCGTGTGATGGACTGATTCCGAAGGGAATCAATGATTGCATCATCGCATCCCAATTGTTTAAAGGACTTTTGACTGAAAAAACCACTATCAGAAGGCAAATTTCCCCATTCTTTTACTTTGTCCCTGGAATTAAATTGGATGCTACGAGCCGACCCTCCATCACCCCACCGTCTTAAGGATGAACCAGTACGTCTTGAAACTGAAGCATCGTGCCGTTTAAAGGGCAGCTTACCATCAGGCATAACGGCTAACTCCGACTTGGACATGTCTCCTCTTGTACTTACACTTTGCCTGGTATTTTTTGTTTCTGGGGATTGGGAATCTCTTGAAACGCATCTACATCTCAGAAGGTCTAATCTCTTTTTACCCTCCACAAATTCCGGTTTGGACTGTGAACTACTATGTACACTGAGAGGTTCATCTTCTACAATTAGGTCGTAACAGTCCCAGTAATCTTGCTTCTTTCTGGAAAATTTTCGGCCAAAGAGCCTTACTCTCTGAGCTTTCAATCTCCCAGAATTCACTGATGATACACTATTACATGCTGACAGATAATCAGTACACAAAACTGCTGGCAATGTAATCATGCCTGCACAACCAAAAACAAAACCACCAAATGACCAATGGAATGGAAATCCGCAGACTGCAGTAGAGCCATAAATCACATAACTGGTATAGAAGACAAAAGAAAACATGAACTGAGAATCTTAGAGAACATTAAACAACAGTTAAAGAAAAAATGATACAAACAAACAAAAATCGCGGAAAAATAAATCCAGATAGGTATAAATGAAGAAAAACCTGGGAGGAGGAGGGTAATCGGAGAAGAATCAAGAGGTAAGCATTTGAAACCTAACGACGACATTGATTAATGTAACAACTGAAACGCAAGTAGCGGTGAAGAGCCTGTTCAGTTTACGCGCCTGCTGATGGGAGCTGCTTTTATCTTTCCATTTACAGTTCCAGTTTTTCTGTTCCAACTCGATAAGTTTCACTTACCTCCCCTAAGGCTTTGTTTGGAAAAGAAGTGGAAAAGAAAAGAAAATAATTGGGAGGAAAATAAAGAGGAAAGCTGAGGATTTTCCTTTGTTTGGTTATCTAAAGAAAATAGAAGGAAAGTTATTGAAATGAATTTTCTCTTGTTTGGTTTCTAAAGGAAAATGAAAAGAAAATAGCATTAAAGGCTATTTTAACTAGCTTTTAAGCTTAAATTTTACAGCTTATACATATACCAGAGAGCAGAAATCTACTAGCTACCCCAAAAATGGACATTTTAATCACAGCAAAGGCATGTCAACAAGTTTTTTTTTTTTTTTTTTCATATCTGGAATTTTCTTCTCTTTTCCCTTCCATTTTCTCTCTTTTCCCTCCCCTTTTTCCTTTTATTTTCCCTCTCTCCCTACATCAACAACCAAACAGAGGAAGAAATTTTTTTTTAATTTTCCCTTCCTTTCCATTTATTTCCTCAACAACCAAACAGAGCCAAATTTTGTGAAAACACGGACACGTCTTTCAGATTTCTAAAATGGCGCACTTGCTATCCTTATCAATCTTGTGTCTCAACTGATCATGGGGATGTAGTAGTACTTTTTTATTAGTTGTACCTATTTTGGTTAGTCACCTGACTTTTTTTTTTATCTTTATTTAATTATTTTTTGCATTTTAATATTTTCATCAACTTTCTCTGTAATGAGTTTTCCAAATGATAAAATCAAATATTTGATAAAATCACAAGTTGATTTTATCAAATGAGGAAGATTTTTGCTAAAATCAAAGATTTTTCTTACCAATATTTTTGTCTTAAGTGAACTTTTAAATATTTTTATAATTTTTTTTTTACTTTTTAGATTACTCTCATCATGATGAACCAATAATTCATAAAAAATTGACGCAAAACTAACAAATGCAAACGTTTTTTGAACAAAGACAAAAAATAAACCATTAACTCTAATTTTAGCCAAAGCACAGGAACCATACCCATGATTTAAAATATTGGTAAAACATTGGTAGGTAACAAGTCCTGTATGAGGAAAAAACTTTGTGTAAGGCTGTTACATTATTGGCCATTAGTAATGACGGTAACGGATTATTACGATCAAAGTATGCAATATCTCTTCATTTGCAAGTGTGTCTTTGGGAGGGTTGTCAGGGGCGAAGCTACGAATTCCATTCAAAGGGGCATTTTTCATAATAAACTACTGAAAATTTACCACAATATTTTAAAACTTTGGGGCCCTCATTATATTGTCAAACAAAAATTGTAGCAAGATTAAAAATAATCTGCGAGGGACGAACAAATTAAACATGAGAGTGGAAGAATTCTCGAGTATTAATTTGAGAATGAAAGAGAAATAAATATTTGAAAGAGCATTAATTATGAGAAGAATTTTAGAGAGGAACTTAAGAAAGAGAAAGATAGAAAAACCTGTTAAGAGAGAAAAGGAGAGCTCGATGGAAGAATGGGGGAATGAAGAAGTAAAAGAATTAATATAGGGAGATAATTGTAGGTAGATAATTGTAGGTAGTTAATAAAGAATATATAAGAGTAGCAAATTTAAGAGATGGAGAGAGTTAATGAGAGGGAGAGCCGGATGGGATAAGGAGAAAGGGAGAGAAAAATAAGGAGAGAGTAGATAGGAGAGATTTATGGGCAAGTAGTGTGGAGTTATAAGGAGTGTGAGAGAAAATGTAGGGTTATTTAAATTAAAACACTAGTAAATACAATACAAGTTTATCTCTATATGTATACTATATAGTTATCTACTAAGGAAAAAATAAATAAAATATATTTTTGTAAAAGAATTAATAAAATTTATTAATATAGCTAATAAATAAAATTGGGTCTTTACATTAGTGCCTCCTAAAAACCGAATAGATTTGCTTGCCCAAGCCGTTGTCTGCGTCTTCTCTTCTTCTTCTTTTTCAAAAAATCCCACCTTTGTTTTCGAACTTCGCCCTTTCAACGAGCAGATGGAGGTTTAGGGTCTTAGTGCCTCCTAGTGGTAGAGAGAGAGAGAGAGAGAGTGGGAGGGAAAGATCGAGAGGGATAGAGAGATCAAGATGGAGAGGGAAGAGAGATCGAAATGGAGGAACGAGAAGGGTTTCAAAATTTCTGGGACGGACTTAACGTGAATCAATGACTTCTTCTTCTTTAACGTCATCTGGGTCACTGGGTGTTTCAAAGGGTTTAGGTTATTTTGAAAAGCTAGTTTAGGTCAAGGGTAATTATGTCCATCTCTATTTGTCATCCCATGTTTTTGCAAATATTGTTCTCCTTCTCATTTATATCTAATTCTGAAAAAGTATGTCATTAAACTGCAAATATTAGTCCAAAGACCAATGTCTGACAATTAGCCCAAAAAACAACTCCTAGACACCCCATAAGGGCATCCACAGTACTGGTATTACGGTGTGAATAGAGTCAGCTTTTGCACAGTTAATAACAAAAATTGGTAAAATAGGTTGCAATAGTCTAGGGTTAGACATGCAGTTATGCGTACGGGTGATGAGGGGGAGAAGGAGAGAGAAAGGGAGAAAGAGGAGAGAGGAACATGTTTTGTGTACGCAAAAGTGAAAATGGAGAGAGAGAAAGGGTGAATATGAAGAGAGAGAAATATGAGAGGCCCCACCTTTATTTGTTTGTATATATATATTTGTATGTGTACTTTTTATATTTTAACACCACCCTAACAACACTACTGCAACACTCATTATCTCAACAATATATTTTGTTATAACAACACACAAATGTGACTCACTTTTTACACTTTTTGTCATATAACTACACATTTTTAACTCCACGACTGTGGATGCCCTAAGTTTCTTTTTAAGCTTTTAAGAATTTTCAAACTAAGGCCACTGGCGTGCAATTAGTTTCTATTCTTTCCTGTGATATGAAAAATTCTTTTCCCGAAATTTCCCTCCAAATAAATTTTCACGGAGTCCCACTCTGACTCTTTATTCTAGGGCTCGTTTCATCACTCTAGCATCGAGTACTGCATCATCAGACTGTAGAACTATCGGGCGATGTCGAAGCTTTCCTCTCTTTTCCGGTTCAGGTAAACCCTAATACCCAATCATCAATACCCGTCACTATTTTGCTGAAGTTCACAAAAGTTTTACGCACGAAATGTGCTGATTCTGTTTCCATATGAAATCAAATTTTTTTTTTGGTCTTCTTCCACAATCAGAATTTAGGTTGAAGTAATGGGTTTTCATTCAACTGTAAATTTACCTCATTTGAGTGGAAAACGATGAAGCAAGACACGTCCATAAGTTGTCTTTCGTAGTTTGATCGGTTGTTTGTCGAGGGAAACGAACTGGGCTGTTTGCGAGCAGCTCGAGGATCGCCTAGTTATGGGTTCGGTTTGGCTCGTTAGTAAATGAGTTGAGCTCTAGTCAATTGAAACTTGGCTTGATTATAGAAACTGGTTTGTAGAGGCTTGGCTCATTTATAGAAGCGCGGCTCATTTATAGAGGCTCGTGTAGTAAATGAACCGAGCTCGAACGACTCGGTGATAAACATAAAACGAGCCGAGCTGGAGCTTGATTTTTTGCGCTTGACTTGAGCTTTAGCTGGACTAGTTTCAAACGAGCTGAGGTCAAACACGTCAAAGCTCAGCTTGGCTTGTTTGCAACCTTAGTCGTTTATTGGAGATGTGCACTTTTGTTTTGGTTCCCAAAGTAATTACTTTCCTATGATGAATCTTTTAGTAGTGAGCTAATGCCCTCATTCTTGTTCATATGCAAGGATTTTGGCATTTGATGTTCCCTCTATATTTGGGCATTGTTGGATTATTATGCTTTCTTTGTCAACATGTTGGTTGGTATAGAAGCAAAACACAATGAGGTTGTGAATTCAAACAGTCATGCTATCATAGTCGTTCTCACTGCTGGAAACATGATCTCATAGCAAACAATCTGTGGTTTGATGATGAGGGTGATGGTCTTGATTCCTTATTCGTCTTTGGGAAGTTGGTTGTAGAGTCATCTAGGAAGTTTAGGCTTTTGTCTTTTTTTTTTTTCCTTACGCAATCTGATATGGAGTACTTTTTCCTGCATCTTCTCATGCTTGCTACTTCATTGTCGTTCGAGTCATTTCTTGCTTTATCTATTGCAGCGGCACTTGCAGTTGCCAAGACTTTATTACTCTCCAATATTGTTATTCTTGTCGACATTTTCAATGAGGATGGCCTTGATAATGTTAAGTGGAGGGCTTTTTATTGTTTGGGAAGGCGAAGTAAATCTCACTAATGTAAAGAAGAACGAGATGTGAACTAATACTGGAAAAGTTTCTTGAATCCAGTTTGAAAGAAACTGGTTCTCTGTTTTCTAGAGCTGAGATGCAAACTAAATTCGAAGTACGAAAGTTTGGACTGTTGTGAAGTCAGTTTGTTTCGCTGGTTGATCGTTCAATGAGATGCATCTTTTGTACTAAATGAACAAGTCAAGGAGAATGAGATTTCGTTCAACAGGGAAGGAATGGGTTTTCATTTTTAGTTTTTTTCTTTTTGAGCGGTGGGTAAATGGAAAATGTAGTAAGAAGCTTATGTATTTATTTTTTTCAATTATCATTTTGGAAGAGTATTGTGAAGGAATTGGAAGGAATTCAGTAAGAGGATGACTTTTTCGCTACCCGAGTATTAGTGGCGTTTGTTTATGGGTAAAAATGGGAACCTGTCAAAGTTAAATGGAACATCTCGCTTCTTATGTCACCATGGGGTAGCCATGTCTCTAACTTGTTAGTAGTGAAAAATAGTTAATTTGAGAAACTAAAAGTGCATTCCCAAAATGTAACTGGCGCTATTGGGGTCCTTGGGGATATGACCATTCTTTTGTCACATAAGTGACGCTGTCGATTTCCTATTTTAAAGAAGTAGAAAAAGGGGAATTTCAAGTCCTCCCTTTCTACTTATGCTGATACCCATTTGAATTTTGTGCTATTTGTCTACAACTCAAGGCATTATTCAATATTCTACGCTTCTTTTAGTCAAATGATAAAGTTCACATTTTGCTAGGATCTGCGCTTTGATTTGGATATAGAATATTTTTATTGGTTTGTGGTGGACCCTAGCTTTATTAGTTTAGTATATGCTGTCCTCTAAACTATATTTTTTCTTTGAATGGTACTACATTTGGAAGTAGAAGGATGTTTTATGCCTTGTTGACGACTCACTGAAGGATGTTTCGTTTATTTATTGATCTCTGTCTTTTACAGTTTCAATTAATGTTTATGATATTCTGTAATACATTCATTAATTGGTTTTCAATGGTATACTTGATATCATGCCAAGTCGTGGGCACTTCTCATTATCTGATGTAAAAGTGGCGATAGATTTTTGAAATAGCTAAATGGAATTGTTATCAAGCAGTGTACAGATGGAGAACACAGTATTGAATCAGTGTCCAAAGAATCCAAGCTAATACTTTGAATGAGATCATAATGAAAACTTTGAATGCATCCTACAACAAGCTTTGACGATTAATATTAAATTCCTTTTCAATACAGGAATCAGTTGTCTAAAAGAAATTCATTTGCGAAAGATGTGAGAGAGGTTTTTTCATGGCATGATGGGATGTCCCGGGCAGGCATTTCAACTGCTAGAGAAACTTTCTCTGCTGGCGGTATTTACGTTTCTTTTGTTTTTGATTCCTCTCCCTTCTCCTTGCCTTCATCTCTCTGTTTTTTTCTCTCCTTCCGCTGCAGCTTATTTGTTAGTTAGTCTGATTTTAAAACCTTCTTTGAAGTTTCAGGAAAATTTGAAGGCGGAATAATTGCACCTTATACAGTTTACAAGGGCAAAGCTGCACTTTCTGCTGCCCCTGTTCTCCCAACATTCAGTAAAATGGATGTAAGATTGTGTTTCATTTCCACAAGTAAATGGTGTATATATGTGTATTAACTATATATAGACGGTGAGAATACCAAGACGATTGGATGATAGTGCCTACCCATAGAATTCTACTCCCTCTGTCCCAATTTGTTGGTCCTTTTAGGGATTCCAACTAATTTGGGAAACATAATCATTACACTTGTCATACTTTTTCTTTCCTTCTTTTACCCTTCAAAACATCATCATTACATGTACTTACTCTAAAAAAGAAAGGGTAAAAGTGGAATTTCATTAACTAATGGCCCATTAGTTTTGAATTGGGAGGACAAACTTAAGACAACAAAAAGTGGTGTTTGGGACCAAAGATTGGGGATGGAAGGAGTAATATACAAAAGTTGAACTATGTTTTCCCTCATCTGTTATTTTTGTTTGATCTTTTGTAGTCTGGAAGTCTTAAAGTTGATCGCCGTGGCTCTATTATGTTGACGTTTTGGCCTGCTATTGGAGAACGCAAGTATGACTGGGAAAAGAGGCAGGTAAAGCTTTTTGTTTTTTCCTTTACCTCATCCTTAAGAACTCTTTATCCTGGGCTTGAACAACAATATTATTGTTGATCTAAATGTGGATCTTTCAAGAGGTTTAGTTGTGTTATTCTCAACATCAGTTGTCAAACAAACTCGGTTGAAAGATTATTGTGGGATTCAAACCTACCAAAATTAAATACAAACTATACCAAATTAAATATAAACTGACTTGTTCAATAAATGGAGAAAGTTAGGGTTCAAATCCACTGCAAAGGCTACAAGCCCGAACGGTTTCGTCTAGAAGATTGTATGATTGGGAATTGGAATTGCCTATCTACGGTGAGCACCAATTGTCTTCACAGAGTTGACTACAACCCGTCTTGTCATCACATATGTTTCGATTTTGCAATTTCACATTGTTATACAATTGCTATCAATGTGGTCGTAGTAAGAATTGAAGACACCAACATTCTCCGGCAGAAGGCGTGGGTGCTTTGGGCAGAATGTTGTGATCACTTTCATTATGCATCCGGCTTACATAGTCTCACTTCAGTCACTCCTTCAGGCTTATACACTCCAATTTAACACCACGTTTGATGCCAATAGCTCGAGTGAGTTGCAACTGTGAAAACAATTCATGTTACACTGCAAGAAACAAAGGTAAAAGGCAGGACAAATGCATGTTTGAGGGCCTATTCAATAGGCTAAGAAAAACAAATTAAGCCAAGAGCGTTGGAATACTGTTGTCATCTTTCTGTCTAATCCCCTCCACTCTCAGATTAAGCTTTTTCATCTCTCTCTAAGTTGATCGACAATTGCATTTTTTTCTATCCTGTTAGGGATTTAATTTGGTAGTGGTAGATCCCTTGTTTATTTTCTTCTCTTTGATCTATCAATTTGTTCTTGTATTTTTTCTTTCTTTATTAAAGTTCTGCTCTCCTCTACCACTACACAACGCCAATACTATACATAGATTTGAAGCTCACTTTCTTTCGTTTCTTCCCTTTTTTTTTGGTTGTATTTCCATATTGAACTCTATTACAATCAGTTACCAAAGAAACCACCTATTTACAAAGTTTTGACTTTTGCTGAAAATCGCCATCTCCACCTTTCTTATCACGGATTGCAAAGCTTTTGCTACCGTGATAATATCCCCGTTCCAAAAAGAGTCTAGTTTGCAAAACGAGGACTTAAAAAAATATGCATGTTTGTCAAAAAAAATCAAAATTTATTCACGAATTGAAAAAATTCATTGATTACTGAAATGTGAATTTTTTTTTGAATTTTTGGGCTGGACTCTCTTTTTGGAACGGAGGGAATATTTTGTATAATGTGTATTTTGGCACGGTTAATTTTGTTTTCATCTGTTTCGATAACTGTGGCCTTTTTTTTGGAACTTTCAGCCGTGTCAATATTGTTATGCTAGGACATTTTTGCTCATTAGGTAGAATCTTACGAACCTTTTTCGTAAAACCCCCCATTGTCCAATGTAGGATCATGATTTTGGCAACCTGGTTGGGCCATGTTTTGTACATGTCAGCTGCCTCTAAGTTGTCATATTCTCATAAATGAAACTCTGTGGTTGTCATATCCTAAAGGCGCTTATGGACCTGTTACGCTACATTTTAGTTAAAAGGTCATTCTTACTTGATATGTGCTGATTTGCGTTATTGGTGGATAGACACTTTTAGTATGATGATTTATATTTCCATCCTTGAAGATCTTAAATTTATATACCTACTGGATTTACATTCTGCAGAAGTTTGCCTTGTCTGCGACAGAGGTTGGTTCTTTAATAAGTTTGGGTTCCAAAGATTCTTGTGAATTCTTTCACGACCCGTCAATGTTATCAAGGTATAACTATTGGAACCTATGTGGGTGGTAGATATGTATCTGCTTTTTTGTTTTGCATTGCAAAAAGATTTAAATATTGCTAAATTCTGTTGTGTCTGACAGAATTAGCCTTTTGTAGTCGTGCAAACATTTTACTTCTTATCTTCTGTTAATACGAATTTGAATTAACTGGTGATTTTATGGTACAGTAATGCAGGACAGGTTAGGAAGAACTTATCTATTAAGCCAAACGATAGTGGGTACTTCATTTCGCTGAGTAAGTGTTTCTATCAAATGATGCATATATGTAGATTCAGATATTTACAAATATTTGTGCATGGTGTCTTCTATCTACATCTTTACTTTTACCTTTGGATATATTGTGCGTTTTTGTCGTTTTAGAGTTTCCGGTGTGCTAATATCAAGTCCATATAGGGATTGATATTGACAACTCCCTTTTGGAGTGCCACTTAACAATTTGGGGAGTGCCAATATCAATTCCCTTTTTTTCCCTGTGTATGTGAAGAGTGAAAACATTGGGAAAGTTTTTTCTCGGTGAATTGAAATTTATATTTATAACCACAAACGGTACAACCAAGCAGGGGGCATATCCTTGGAGTACAGAAAAAGGACTCCAAGACTACATCAGAAATGAATTTCAATAACCAAACAAAGCAAAAATAGAAACAAAACCAGTAGAGCATAGCCTCAAACAGTACAACCAAGCAGGGGTATGCCCCTGGAAAACAGGAAAAGGACCAAGACTACATCAGAAATGAAGTTCAATAACCAAACAAGCAGGGGTATGCCCCTGGAAAACAGAAAAAAGACCAAGACTACATCAGAAATGAAGTTCAATAACCAAACAATGCAAAAATCGAAACAAAACCAGCGGAGCAACTTGAAATGACAGGAAAGAAGACACTGCCAGTCCAGGAAGTTAAGTCATGAGGAGTTCTGCATTTTTTAGAACATTTGTTGTGGTATTGTTTGCGATGGGAATTCATGTGCCATATCCAGGCTCTTTAAAATGAAAAAAAAAAAAAAAGTGCCATATCCGGTGCTACTTGTAATTGTTAGTCCTGATCATTTATTTAATGTGAGAATTTGAGTTATTCTATGCATGTTTTCTGGTTTCCACATTTTACAGGAAGTTTTTTGATATATTACTTTGACGTAAGTGCGTATTTTAAACTTGAGCTGCATATTTAATTCTTTGGGAAATATCTTACCAAATGGTCATGAACTCTCATTTCTTTGCAGCTGTGGTCAATAACATTCAACAAACCAATGATCGCTTTTCCGTTCCTGTCTCCACTGCCGAATTTGCTGTGATGCGGGCAGCTTTCAGTGTATGACAAACAGTTTTTTTTACCTTATTTATCAGAAAGCTGGAATACTGCTTGGGTGTTTTACTTATTCTGCTTACATTATGTACACTACCACTCCCAAGTTTCACTCCCACACGCTTGCAGGTTTACTCTAAAGTGCATATATAACTCTTCATTTCACTTACTTGGGCTCCAAAGAGAAAGAGCTGTAGTAGTGTAACAATGAGTTGATTTGACTTTTTTGAATGACTTGTGTCTTGAAGTAGTGGATCGTAATTTTGGATGAATGCCGTGTCTTGAAGTAACGGATAAGGAAGTATTTGAAGTCTTTCCTTAAATCATAATTTCGCTCACCGTATCAATTTACAATTTGCCCTTTCCTTCTGCAGTTTGCTTTGCCCCACCTCATGGGATGGGACAGGTACACCAACCTGCTGCCAAAAAAAATGTATGAAAGTCCATTGAAGGTTTCATCTCCTCTTTTGATAGATTCGGAATGGGACAGATGAAGTTTTGCTTATCAGTTAAATCTGCCGTTGGTTTTTGTGGTCATTTAGGAGATTCTGTTGGAATGTGTTAATCAAATACTCTGGTTTGTAAGTATTCTAGATGGTTGACGCTGTTCTGTGCAACTAATGACTCTTGAGGGCGATGTACAAGAAATTCTTGTTCTCTTCCATTCCTTTGTTACTTATGTCGGTTGGGATGTCCTAGCAGAAATTTGGATGTAGCACTTACTAGTTTCGTCCCAAGATCTTATGATCTGCTCAAATCCACCCCTCTGCTTCATGATTCTGGCATGTTGGAAATATATATAGTTCGTTGATTGGTTGAAGATGCTCTACTGAAGGACGGGCATCCTGTATTTTTGATTGTTTCGGTGTGCTTTACCCTTCAAAAAAAAAATAGGGGAGGAAGAGTTGGAAAAGTGTTGGAGGCGAAGAACAAAGTTGGAAGAAGGGTTGGCTGAATATATATATATTTTTTCCGGTGGTTTAATGATAACAATCCCGGTTACTGGAAATCAAAGCAAAAGAACAGACCAAGTTGCTCGAACATGTTATTGAACATGATTTCGGTCCAGCTTCAAGAATCCACCAATACCCTCCATATTGCATACATTGGGCGATTACCAAGGGACCCCGATGAGGATAGTGGACTTCCCTTTTGTCTTTGTCGGAGAATGGAGAAATTTTTCAGCGTCAAGCGGGCAACGGTTGGCACTACCATGTGCGTGTTGGCATATCCGGGCTGTCCATTCGTGTTTTGGATGGCCCAGATCAGTTGGGGTAAATTTACCCCTCAAAATTACAAAGATGTCACCGAACAATCCCAGTACATCTGGGCCATCGAAAACACGGATGACCCCGGATGAGCCGACGGGCACCACTTCAAAGTGACAGTTGGTGCCCACTTGGCGCTGATATTTTTCCCGGAGAATGAGATTACTACGTTTTGACATGGATGAAGCTTTCTCAGCTGCATCACTGGTTGAGCGGTGTTCGCATTATTCACATCTTTTTTTGGCTCTCGACTCTTAATTATGTTTCCTTGCCTCCTGCTCCTAGTGTTTGTGTAAGATAGGAGTAAGTTTTCTATCTTACAGTTTCTTCACATGCCTCCTGCCATTTCTTTTCTTGGTACTTATAGGCACGTAGGCTAACCACATTAGAGCATCTCTATTAGAAGCACCAAATTTTACACTAAATTTAACTTCAAAAACGCCTTTTACGATTTAGCAAGCCATTTTTACAAAAGTTCACAGAATCGGGCTATCTATTCTAAACTTTTACAAAAGTTCACAAAATCAGGCTATCTATTCTAATTTACTGCATTAAATTATTCTTTCTTTCTACTCCTACTCTCCAAAAGTAATAATAAAAAAAAAGTGAACAATGCGTGAATAGGGAGTGAACAGTGTCTTGGTGTGTGAATAGTGCCTCACCAAATTTGAGTAGCCGCTGTAGCAAAAATAAATTTGACCAATTGTCTGGTGAGGCTGATTTTGGGGGGTTTGTCTCTCTATATTTGCCATTTGGTTAAAAGCTAATTTGTTAACTCTGATATTGATGCTCTTAGGGGATCCATATCTGACACAAAAAAAAAAAAACACACACCAAATTTAACCTCAAAAACACCTTTTATAATTTAGCAAGTCACTTTTTAAAAAATTCACAAAATCAGACTCTCTATTCAAACTTTAGCAAGTCACTTTATCAAAAACTCATAGAATCAGACTCTATTCAAACTTTTACTCTTCCCTCCCTCCTCCTCTTTTGGTGAGTGAACAGTAGGTCACTAAATTTGTTAAGTTACTGTAGCAAAGTTAAGAAATCTACAAATTGGTGAGTTTGTTTGGTGAGGCTGATTTTTGAGGATTTGGAGGAGTTTGCTCTCTACTTTAACTTAAAAGTTAAATTGTTAAGCCACATATTGATTCTTTTAGGGCTGATTACCAGGGCCGGTCCAGGCCCAAGGCCAGGGCCTTGGGCCTGGGACACTCCAAAAAAGGGTGATTTTTGGGGCACTCCAACATTTTTTACAAATGGGCTAGACTAGGACTCTTTTTTTACCCAAATAAAGAAAAAAAAAACATTATTAGTTACAAAATAGCCCAAACCATTACAAAATAGCCCAAACCATTGTGGCCCAACCTAAAAAAAAGGCCCAAAGATAAGTTCAAAAAAAAAAAGGCCCAACATGTTGAATGTATCCCGAAATCAAAATCTGTATTGTATCCTGACAAAGGTTTTTTTTTAATTGAAAAATGATTAGTTAATTGAAGGATGATTATGTGATTGATTAATTAAAGGAAAATTAGAATGCTTTAATTTCTCTCCAAATCCGGAAAGAGGAAAAAAAATCATCTTCATAGTTGTGGGTTTACTGTTTCTTACTAATTTGACCTATGGATTTGTCATATGTCGAAGAGTTTTATACTCTTTGAACTTGTCTCAATGGATTCTATTTTTTTAGTGTAATAGCTTCATTTTTTGATGCCATAATAATTGAATTTTCTTTGCTGATGAATTCATTTTTCGATGCCATGATAAAATGACTTGGTAGAAGAGGTGGATTATACAAGTGTAATTGATACTTTTGCTTCTAAAAACGCAACACGAGTAATATTTAAGTGATAATCGTGTGTTATATATATATTTGAAGACTTTGTGTTTTGACTTTTTTGTTACTATATACTCACTCCGTCCCTTTTTAAGTGATCCACTTGGAAAACGTGTATTTTTTGACGTTTAAAAATGTACTTTCGTATCTCGTTTTTAATTTTTTTTTTTTTGCACCAAATTAAAGTACTCAATGAGCACTTTAATTTGGTATAAAACAAATTAAAAAGTTATATAGAGAAATATGTTTTTTAGGAGTTTGAAATTGCACGTATTCCTATATGGATCGCTTAAAAAGGGTCGGAGGGGGTAATGATTAGTAGAGCTTTATAGTATCTTAGCTTTGTCATATTGTGATTGTTACTGGAAAAAAAAGTTTAAGTATTATACTCTTAGAGCATCACTAGTGGTATACTCAAATATGGATACTCAAATATTGCCACATCACATTTTGAGTGTTCATTTAATGGGTTTATAAGTTTGAGTATCTACCCTTCTACAATGGTTCATTTGTGTCCATAATAAAAAAAGTACTACTCGCTCTATTTTTATTCATAAAATGGGCACAACTTTAAATTTTTACATATATTTTTTATAATATTATTACCATTTAAAAGATATTCACAATACGTTTAAAATGAGATCAATCTTGAACATATTTTGGTAAAGATTAAAAATTGATAATTTCAATTTTTGGGAGAAAGTGCAAAAAAATTGAGTTTTGAATTAAGTATTTGAAAAATGGAGAGAGAATGTTGTTACTTTTGATACGGTGTAGTCTCCAAAATTTGGTTATTGAGGTTTGGTTATTGAGAAAGATTAGTAGTTTTGAGTATCCAAATGTCAAAAGTTGAGTATTTGTAACAAATGTTGTTAAATTTGAGTATTTATCCAAATACTATTGTGAGCCTCTTTTGTGTATCAAAATACTTATCTTTGAATATTTTTGTGTTTGAGTATACCACTAGTGATACTCTTAGAGCACATTTTTTAGGCCAGGCCTAGGGCACTCTTGGGCCGGCCCTGTCTCCAAGCGTTGATTTTAGTACTTGTTATTCATACGAGTATTAGTTTTATTTATCTCAGTCTCTGTTGTGGACGAAACCCCAATCGGCGGATGCGCCAGGCCTAACTTCTTGCCTTGATTTTACATTGCTTGCTTTTTTCTTTAATATTTGGACGTTTTACTTGTGATAAAGGGTAATTGAATTACAACATTTGATGATTTGGCGTGTTGTTAATTGAATTACACCTTTTTTTTTGAAGAGCAAAAAGTAATTTTATTAATCTTTTGAATGGTACAAAGATTAGAGGGAAACGAGATCGTCCTCAATGACTGGCAAGAAGCCAATCTAAAAACCAAGCTGAAGCGTTATAATAGGAGGTATTAAGCCAAGCCAATCTTTTGAATTACACGCTTGCAGGTTTACTCTGTCTTTAACATTTATTTTGACACCTCACATTTCTGAGTCCCCTTGTGGAATTTCGAACCGTTATAATAGTTTAGGTATTAAGGTAATGTCCTTTCTTTTTTGTGAGCCTCTTTTCGATTAAGTATGTGTGGATAGTGGTTTCGTTTTTTTTTATTAGTATCATTCGCTAGTGTTTGTTTGTACGAAAATATTATCTCAGAGATGCTGGGTATGGAATTTGAAAAAGAATTCTCTCCCCCTATGGTGGTACTCAGGGCCAGCCCAAGCCCCAGGCGCATCCCAAAAACCCCAAATTTTAGGGGCACCTTCATAATTTTTTATATTAAAATTGAGTTGGGGTCTTTTTGGCCCAATAGGGAAAAAAAAAGCCCAAACAAAGTGCTCCATGGAGTTATAAAAAATAAAAGGCCCAAGCCCAATTGTCCAAAATCCCCAAAAGGCAACTCATTACCACTTAGAGTATAAAACAATTGCCTAAATCAAAAGGTTTCCCACTTTCCCCAAATCGGTGGAATTTCTCTCTCTCTCTCTCTCTCTCTCTCTCTCTGTTACAACGCCCGAGGGGCAAGCGTTTTGCTCGGGATCAAGACAATATTCAACACACAAATTTAAAGAACTACTTGAAACTTTGGGAATTGGTAATATCTATTCCCTCTCTCATTATTCATTATTCATTAACTATTAGGGTTTGGGCTTTGTGGGTTCAAGACTAGAGTTATAGGGGTTGTGTTTGGTTTGTAATTTAGTTTAGTTTTGATGATGTAAGCAGGTGTAATGAGTAGATAGAGATAGAGAGAGAAATGAGAGAAATGATGATGTAACCAAAACTAAAACTAAAGTAAAACCCCTTACCGAACATGGCCAATGTTTTTTTGGTTCACGACAAAAGAAAGAAACTCACATTTTGGTATTTTGCAGATTTGTATCATATTTTTTCCCCATAAACTTTGTATTTCTCCTCAACCTAGTTATCTGAACCATATAAGCACTTGTTTTATGTTTCTCGAAAAAGAGTCAGAATCTCAGTTGTCGGATGGTATGTATTTGGACGCTTTGTATTTTGTGTTCTCATATAATGATTACCATAACTTTTTTTTTTTTTGACTTTCTCATACTGTGATTGTTAGTACTATAAAAATTATTTAAGTGTTTGCTCTTAAGGGCACACTTTTATTTTATTAGGCCTTAGGCACTAAAAACCCTTGGGTCGGCCCTGCTGATTACCATCCTTTTAACCCTGCCATTTTTGTCCATTAAATCTTTGCGCATGGTTCTGGGCGTGCTCCTGCGGCTACCCGCCAACCTTACTTTTTTTTTTTTTGATTTGGGGATGTGAGCGTTAGTAGTACTTGATGTGTTTGGTTAGATAGTTTAGTTTAGTTTTGATGATGTCATAAGGTGTAATGAGTGGAGAGAGATAGAGAGCGAAATGAGGAAAATGATAATGTCATCAAAACTAAAACTAAAACTAAAACTAAACTGGGAAACGAACAGGGCGCACGTTCTGCTCCTCGTCGGCTATCTAACCTCATGGGGACGGGGACCAAGCGGGCAATATCCTCAGCTTCCTCAATTTGGTCAGCAGTTAATCGATGAATTCTTGGAGGTCAATTGAGAGGTGACCTAGGTCTACCTTAATTAATCTTTTTGCCCTCGTCTCGTTAATTCCTCTTGGAATTGTTAATGCTAGTGATTATCCTCAATAACATCATCCTCCACATAATGGTCATTTATGTACTACCTCCGTCCCTTTTTAAGTGTTTAACTTTTCATTTTGAGCTGCCCCTAAATAAGTGTGTGGTTTGAAAAGTCAATGGATAAAATTTTGTACAATTATCATTTTGCCCTTATGAAAAGTTAGTGGGTAAAAAGTTAATGGGTATAAATGGAGGATAATCTTAGAAAATAGAGGTAATAGTTGATGTAAAAAGTGTAAAATTGAGAAAAAATTTGATATGAAAGATGTAATGATGATATTTGTTTAATAAGTTGGATTTACGAAGTAACACATTTAAAAAGGGACAGAGGGAGTATGTAAGTTCACACTATCAGGCCAATTTTGACAGCGGTATCTCTATAATATATTGTAAATAAGAGGTGACGATAATTTCCAAACTATTAGAGAGATTTGTGTATTTAAACCTCAGGAAAGGAAAGGTTGGCGTAATTTACACTAAAACATAGAAGTGTACGAGATATTCTCAATGAATAAAAAGACGACTCCCTCTGATCCTTTTTCAGTGTCCACTTCACAAAATCCTACTTTGAAAACATCATCATTACACTTTAAGATTTTCAAGGGTAAAATAGAAAAATAAATTAACTTTTACCCATTAACTTTTCAAAATGGACACCCATTGAAGAACAATCCAAAATGAAATATTAGACCATAAAAAATAGGAGGGCGTACTAAAGAGTGGGTTGGAGTCTTGGAGATATCCTCGAATCTTGATAAACGCCGCCTCATTCTATCAACTCAAGACACCAAAGCAGGAGAGAGTCAGAGAGAACACCTATTATTGATCATAAGTCTTGTTGTATTGACAAGCAACCAAATGTGAAGAATGTGAACTAGTACGAAGCCAAATGCAGTCAGCCGTACGAAAATCACAAAGTTTGCTACCATATACAAAGAATTTCCAGTTCAAAAAAAAAAAAAGAAAAAAAAAAAAAGAAAAAAAAAAAATGAGGGTTGCACAATTTGATCTCGTATTATTGTATATCTCAAGCCCATTCACGGGAGAGTTAACAGTTCTCAATAAAGAATACAATTTTCCACAGGTAAACTTACTGAATTTCAAAAAAGAAAAAAAAAATCAGAAACTGAAACAAGAAAGGAAAATAGAAACTCTCAGAGAAACCAAAAAAAAACGTGTTGAGAATGACTTGCTATGATATAATACAACAAAGATATTACAAAGAAAAAGCTACAAAAAACCTCACCAACAAGAGAGAGAGCCGCTGGCATAACTGTGTATGGGACAAGGTGAAGCCTGAGATCAACAATGACTAATTCCATCTTTCCCTGTTTGGAAATGACCTCTTCTTCGTATGAATGACCCCCTGGTTGTCCGTCACAGCAAATCCAAAAGCGGTGGCTGCTCAGTTTGCCTTGTCCCACCCTGATTTCCTCGTCCTCTTCCTCTTCCTCGTCCTCTGCCAACAGCAGTTGGTGGGGGTGGAGCAAGTCTTGGTGCACTACCAGTCTGCTCATTCTTGCTAGATGATAATGATGGTGATGCAACAAATATGGATCCAAGATCACTTCTTGTTTTCTTATTATCAGTGTATGCACTAGCAGCTGAAATGCCATGATTTGGCTGTATCAATGACCCGATAGAATTCTGGTTGATGAGGAGTCCACTGTTGCTTAAACTACCAGTACTACTACTGCTTCTCCCCTGATGATTATTTTGTCTCAATGGCTCAATAGAGTTGTGTGTGTTGGAAATGGAAGCAGCCCAAAAACTGTTGTCGTTGGAAGTCTGCAAATTTAAACTACCATTTGGACTGCTGCTACTAGTACTCATCGTCACACTGGGACCATATTTGTTTGTGGATGAGGCTAACTTGCCATTGTTGGAAGTTCCAGAAGCATTTCGGTCCCCACTAGTAGGAGGCCGAGGGGGCCAATCAGCAAAGGGATCAAAATCATCAAAATTTGCAGAGTTGCTTTGATTTTTTTGCTTGTCAATAACACTGCCCAGTTGAGAAGAGGACCGAGGAGGCCACTCTAGGTCAACAGGTGGACATGACAATGCCGTTTGCTGGCTAGATGATATCGAGGACGATTGCAAGTTCGCAAAAGCAGCTACTTGATTATTAATACTACTGTTGGCCGTAATAATAGCAGGTTGAAGAGCGGATGGCATGTTATTATTACTAGTTACAGAGGACTGGATCGAGCTCATGGAAGATCCCCCATTTTTGGTGGTGAGAACCCAATCATCATCATCATCCCATGAAGGATTCGTATTGCGTGAACCAGAAGATGTTGCTACTGCTTCCGATTTACGGCCATCAACAGGTTTTACTACCTCCGGAAATCCGGCAT
The DNA here is from genome assembly GCA_963854785.1 of Vaccinium vitis-idaea. Classification (NCBI taxonomy): domain Eukaryota; kingdom Viridiplantae; phylum Streptophyta; class Magnoliopsida; order Ericales; family Ericaceae; genus Vaccinium; species Vaccinium vitis-idaea. Next base: position 13,395,040 of record OY978224.1, read on the forward strand.
CAGCCACGGCTACTCCTCGTTTTTCTTCTATCTTCCTGTTGTGTATAACAGTAAGAGCAAGCAACCAAAAAAAGAATAAACTAAGAAAAATACCATCCCATAATTGCAAAAGAAGTTCTGGACAGGGAAATAGAATGTGTGTGTGTGTGTGTGTGAGAGTGAGAGAGAGAGAGAGAGAGAGGACGTGGCAGTAATACCCGAGAATATCCTTAACAAATAGCATATACTTGGCAAACTGCTGGACATTCAGTTGTTGAGATATGAGAAGCGGTGCGAGTAGCGGAAGGACATGCTCTGTAGTAAATTCTAATCCATACTGAACAAGAGAAATCAAACCAGAAGCAACTTGTCATCCCAAAACATAACTATTCAATGGGTTTCTAGAGTCAAATTTGAAAAGCAAAGATCATTCTTTAGCGGAAGCTATTACCTGCTTAAAAATAGAGTTTGCAACGCCAAGAGTGCACATAAGAGTTGGAGCAGAACGGTCAACAGTCGTACACCGTTGGATTGTTTTCAAGATATCTAACACAGAGTGCTTATCAAGCAAGTGAACCATATCCGCAAAACATAAGAGAGCATTTACTCTCACCTGGCAACAGAACCGAACCACAGTTCAGCGCAAAGGATTTTTCTGAAAATGGTATCCATTAGGCCTTGTTTCCCATTTTATAAAATGGGAATCCCATAAAATCATTTGCTAAAATCAACCCATTGATTTCATGGGATTCCCATTTTATCAAATGGGAAACAAGGCCATAGCGTTTAATACTTCAGAATATTCACATCACAATTTCTGGTTTCTAGCCACGTGTGTGGAAACCTCTGCATATGGACTTACGGTGGTGCAAGGGATGCCAAAGAACTTGAATATGGATGTCAAGGAGTTTAAAGTCACAACAAGGACAATTTACTTGTCCGGTGATGCAGGTACAGTGGAGGACAAAGTAATATGAGGTGCAAAAAGACAATTGTACATTAATGCATGTGAAAAGCTGGAGGATATGTTAGAGAAGGATATGTTAGCCTTGAAGGATATTTAGAGAAGGACGAATGGTTCACGTTGTGTGAACGCCCATGGACAAGGCGTAGGCTTTTGGAGGGTCATGCACGAATTAGAAGACCTTGAGGCGTTTTTGGATACCCTAGCCTCGATGAGACTCAAGGCGGCCCTTAACTTAGGCATTAAAAACAAATAGTCATAAATGCAGGTGCCTTTCTTAATTATCCCATCAATCCAACGGTGCTGAAAACACACTTTCTTATGAACTTACAAGTGTTCTTTAAGTCCTCCCAGGAAGATCTACATGAATGAAACTCAAGTTGCAATGCAGTAAAGCCTTGGATAACATATGGCCATCATATTATTCAACAATCCTACGTTATTGTCTCCAAATTAAAGGTGCATTTGCACAAAATAAGCATTTTAGACTAACTTCTATAATTACTCTAATTCTTGGCGGAAAAACAGGAAAGAAAAAATGACAAGGGAAAACAAACTCCCATACCGCTGCAACTGTTGTTTTAAGAGCTAATCCATGAACACGGGGCAAGATTGCTTGTTTGACCAACTGTAGAAAGTGGAAATAGCGAGTCACAACCAAGTTTAGGATTATCAAATGAAGCAAGTATTTACAAGCAACATAAGCATCATAGGCTTTTCTCTTCCTTTTTGTTTTAACTTTCGGCCAAGTCAACTAACATTTGCCAAGATATGGCCCACAGGGGTGCCCAACTCTTTTAGATAAACCGTAATAGTAACACTTCTATTCAAGGTCATAAGTCACCTTAGTCAATATTTCACTAGGGCAAGCAAATATTTAATGGACAAAAATGTGGTCATGATGGATCAGGTGTATTTGTATGTGTGATTACAATGCAGTAATACATAACTGGTTGCTGAAAAAAGAAATTGTACCGAAAAAAAATAACTGGTTGCTGAGCTAAATGCAACATAAATAACAATTAAAAAATCTGATACGAGGACAATCCAAATAACTATGATTCTCCGCACGATGGAATGCGCAAGTAACAAGATGATAGGATATTTAAAAAGAACATATGGAAAACATGGTTTTACATTCACATACTGTAGAAAATGGCCTGTATTTCTCCATCTTTTCCTAACGAGAATACATACTAGCCACCAAACTAGTCCACCACTTGTTAGATTTGGTCACATCTTGATGGATCTGTGCCCCAAAGCATACAATATCTTTCATAATCTTCATTATGATCTGCGTCAGAACATATAACTTGTGGAAAACTTCTGGGAAAAATTTGTGACAAGCCAAGATATGTCACATGGATCTCCAGAAGATGTATATTCTATCTAACATAGGCCAAGACTCCTGATGTTTCACATGAATGTCCAGAGGATAGGCATAAATTTGTCCTTTGGACTTTTGAGTGTGTATGCAATGGGGAGATTTGAGAGAAAGAAATAATGAGTAGCAATGGCACTTTTGGAGACATTTTGACTTGATTTAATCAACTCTCCTCCCAAGGCTGGAGTTTGTGCTTCACTGTCTGTTTTTTTATTGACTATGTAATATGGACTAGTTACGAGTATACATGATCTCTATCTATGCATATTAAGATATCCATGTCCAAAGACACAGAGGCACACATGGGTATCTGCTATGCTCACAGTAGTTTTTTACTGCTGAACTACATATACCAGATACAGTTCCAAAGATCGTTAGGAGTCTGTTTAGGAAAAAATGTTAAAGTTAATATAGTAGATAATGATGCAGGTCATTAGTGCTGCACTCCTTGGATGCTGTTTAGGTGTCTTCACTGCACAACAGGTTTCCCGGACACAATTACTTCGGATTTTTCTGAGTTTTAGGTAATACGGGACTCTTGATTCTGAGGTTATAGCGAGATTCTAGCACAAGCTGCCAAAATTTACAAACGTTCTACAATACTTGCCTTCAATGCAGCTTATTAGAGTTGGACCATATACCTAGTGAGAAATCCATGACGCTTATTTTGTTCCAATGAACATGGAAAGGCACTTGATGGTGCCTTTTCTATATGCTTCCGTTGACGTAGATCATAATGAAGATTAGGAGAAAACGAAGCACCCTCATCCCCCTAATTATGATACAGGCCCACAAGAGTGATGCAATCAAATCAATGGACAGATGTCATAAGAGAGAAAATACCAAAATGTTATACAAAAGAGTCTACGCTCTCAAATATCTATTATCTATAAAACAAAACTACTTAATTAGGACTTTAGACACCTATTTATATACTCAAATACTCTACACATAATAGAGGAGCCAAAATGACACAGACCCTTGATTTTACTGCATCAAAGAGAAAGGTAGAGAGAGGAAAGTTGCTTCAATTAAACCATTCTTGGGGTCAAGTAAAAAAAGGGTAGCATTGAAGCCGCTGCTTGCTGGTCAAAAGGTTGAGGAGCCCAAGTTCATGAAGAAGCAGGGTGTCAGGCCATAAACCAAGGTTGTCGAATTGGGAGTTGTCTAGAGAATTGAAATGACCATTTTCTGAATCGTGAATTGTAACGATTCAGTCAAAATTTCAAAAACATACTAGAAAGTAAGTCTATACATTCACATTGAAAGATATATATAATTGAGCTTATATCGTAATAGAAGTATGTTTTCTATCATGAATTGATGATCACATGGTCCGATAGGCAAGACACTTGCTTCTATTAAGAAACAATTACTCAAACATGAGCAATAAATTCACAAACAACAGCCAACCAATATTACAGTTGAGTAAATAAGGGGATAAGTCCAAAAGTCTTATTCTGTTTAAAGAGTAAAGTATTAGGTTTGAAAAGTTTATGAATAATATATTAAAGTGGTCCCAGTGACAACTCCAACGAGTGGTGTGATATAATATAATATTAACCTTAGTGGAGGAAATAAACATTACTTTATTTCTTAGTGTAGGTAGGAAATAAAAAACTCAGAGAAGAGAAACAGAGTAGAGGCAGACTGCACAAGTAGAATAGGACCAGTCCAGTCCAGTCGGATCTCTCTCTCGGTGGCTTGCACAAATCGCAATCGAACCAGTCCAGTTGGAGACCCAAATCGCAGAACAGAGCACCACAGTTCAGTCGATACCCTAGCCTAGATGATGAAATAAGGTATCGAAGGTTGAATACTTTTGGGGTAAACACAGATGAATGTTTTTGGATGGGTTTCAACCCACTTTGGAGTTCGAAATTACAAAAAAAAAACCAAGAATATACGTTTCCCCCCCCCTTGATTTGGGCCAAAAAACTCGACTTGACTTGGCAAACGAATAGTAAGTGAATCGTACGATTCATGCAATTCACCGATTCCTGTTGCGATTCCGACTACGATTACAAGCCATCTGCGATTCAAGGTACCAGTTCGAATCGTCTACTATATGAGTCAAACCAAATCGTATGATTCATATCGCGGATCGTACGATTTCAACAACCTTGCCATAAACAGACACAGCTAGATTACTAAGCTGGTCACTGACTGAGCAAAATATATGAGGTGCACATCAGAATTTCAGTGTCGTATGCAAAGCTAACAAGTATCCAAGTATGAATTCACACAACTGCTCCATAAAAGGAGAACAACAAGCACAAGGACAATGGCACAAGAAGATGCTTTACATGAACTAGACAATTTGTAAGAATGACAAGTGGCAATCACCTGAGCATCAAGTTGCTTTACAAGTGAACTGGTTCTTTTCAAACCCTCCTCTTGCATACGAGCATCATTATCATCATAGGCTCGAACAAGTAAGGGTAGGACGTGCAAAACTAAGTGCTCCTGACTAACCTGCATTACTTACACATCTACGAATCAGTGACAACTACAAACAAGATAATAGTAAAGTATTTTCAAAAGACAAAAAACAAAAGAACGTAGACAAAGTAAGACATTAATAACAAACCAAATAAATGCAGAAGAAAAAAGAAGACAGTGAGCAGGGAACGAATATGCTGCATATGCATGACGTCAAGGCATCCACCTCAAAAGCAACTGACACCACGTTCATATAGTAGTTAGGAAGCTAACAATTAATCAATATTGAACAACCTCTAATACTCCCATTGCACAGACCATTTCATGTGGAGAGACGCAAAAGATTCATAACACAGGGATCGCGACGAAACAAGGTGCACTTAAGGCAAAAACAAAGGGGCAATCAATTATGAGAATCTTGTCCAAAATCCTATGAAACCCTAGCTTTGATACAATGTAAAGCATTCGACTCAAAACCAATTGACAATGGGAGGAGAGGCAGCCCAAGGTACATTTACTAGTTTGGGAGCTAATAATTAATCAATGTGAGATGAGTTCTCCCATAAATGAATTAGTTGTAAGCGAACAGCTAGGGGCGGCTGGTTAATGAGAACATATAAGTTTCTAAAAATATATATATGAGTCCTAGCTTGAGCTTTACATCAGAATTCATTATCAAAACAAACAGAACCTGGGTCAACTTGCCTTCTTGCCTATGTTTGCAAACATAAGTGATTTTGCACGTATAAAGATAATTAGACAACTACATGCTAATTGAGAAATATTCAACAAAGTCAAGCAAGGAAAGTAGGAAACTAGGTAATTTACTGGATTAAATCAGAAGTGAAGCTTTAATTGGTGTACATGGAACAAAGAGAATTCTAAGTACTTTTCTGACTCTTCAACTAGGTCTTCATTCTCACTTCTCATATACCATTCTATCTTAAACAAAGAAAATCAAAGAAATGGGAGAATTTTTTTCTATAAATTTGGGTTAAAATTTCTAAGTAAAAATTATGTAGTTGGATATGGAGGGAAAGGCAAAATGAAGTAGAAAAGGAAATAATAGGGAATATAAATATAACTTCTAGTTCTACTTCATTTTTGGTTTCTCTATCCTTTTCTTCTCTCCACAAATCCTTTGAAACATGCAACTATGTAAGGCCATGTGTAGATAAAAGTTCGTGAAGTACAAGACATAAAGTGGAAAGCGCAACAAAAGGAAATGAAGTGGAAGAAGATGATGGGTTTTCACTATTCTGGTTATCCATAATTATCAAAACAACATGCAGCTGCATTTAATTTCCTTTTATTTTCCTCTCCCTTTCACAAATCAAATGTTCTGCTGAAAGAGGATGTTGGAAACCTAAGATTTCTTCCAAAAATTTAAAGTGCGTCCATTTCTCTTTAACAAATGTTTTAGCATACGATGTTAATGGTTGTAGCCTTAGATCTTTTAAATCAATATTAGGATTAACAAATTATATGCCACATGACAAAGGGTTCCTTGACTTCTACGGATAGAGAACTAACGATTATATGCAAATAAAACAATTTAAGATTTCTTCTCTATTCTTTACTGTCTACCCCACAATATTACCAAGTCACCCTCGCCCTGTTGATGAAAAAATAGGTGTGCATCTACATGAAGGAGGTGAAAAAAACACAATTGTAAATTCTGAAATAACTGTCGTTGGGTCTTTTTTTTGGTGATAAGAACACAACATGAAGGGAATGATGCCTGTAAACAACGTGAGGCCAAAGCCAAAAAGGACCTATAAAAACTTCCATCAAAGTGAAAATAAAAACATCAAAATAATTGATTGACAGGACTGTTGTCATCAGAAACCCGTCCATACAAAAAGACAAAAAAAAAAAAAACTTCTATTTGGTCTAGAAAAGGATTCTCCACCCATCAAAGTGCCAAAGATTCCTCTCCCGCCAAATAGGTCACACCACATAGAGTAATTCTTGCTCATATCGTTCTTTGATTCTTACTAACTTAAGCCCCTTACTAAGCATGGCTCCATCATATTGATAGGGGACACCAACCCCTGTTGGACCAAGATAATACCAAGGACCATAAGGACCAAGCCATCAGGCAATCAATAGGAAGTTGATCAACCTACTCGCCCACCATTGATCAGTAGATCCAGAGGAAGCGGAATTCCATCTCATCACCTCCTCCCTAGTACCAAGGCTCGATAAACCATAGAGCGTCTCCATGGGGTCCACTATCACATCTGAATCCACCTTTCATTATTTCAAACCAGAAAAGCCAAGTACAGTAAACCCGTTCCCTATTGCCCTTTCCTACTAATATAATCTGCAACAGAAGCTTTTCTATTTAGCACCGACAGGTAAAGATCTGGGAATACAATTGAAGCTTCTCCTTCCAGACAACACAAGACCCAAACTTAATCCTAGGACCTCCAACAAAATCACATATCCTCTTCATAACTCTCCATAAACCAACCCGTGAGAAATGGAGACCTCCGAAGAGAACCAATCTCACTAAATATTCCTATGCAACCAAGATATCTCCAGGCCAAAGGTGAAAGATCACGTGAATTCGGATTCTCTGCTTTCTGCAATGGAAATAATAGGATTTGGGGTACGCTAAAGAAGACAAATAAAATAGTCTTTCCACCAAGAGAGTGCAGGTTTGCTGAACGGGACCCAGCAGATTTATTAATTTGTCTAGAGGTTGCTTGAAGCAGATCCTATGTCTACCTTACTCTTCATCCTAGTCATGGAGTCTTTGAGACAGATAATTTCCTGGAAGGTTGCGTAGTTGGTAGTGTTATTTGCACCACAGAGGTGTCAACTTGTGGAGCAGATGCAACACAGTTGGGGTAATTTCAAGTAAGCGTTGTTTTGCTTTGGGGCAGTGTCTGAGCTAAACATCAATTGGGGCAAGTTAGACATCACCCCCAGGGGGAACTGAAGGTGGACAGTTTAACTTACATTTGGCCATGAAGCCCTTTGGCTTGGAGTTATTGTGATTTGTGCATCCCATCATTGCAAACCATATTCCTTTCTTTCTTCTTTTTTAAATTGGATAAATATTTCCAATTACAATGTCCCGTAACACAAACTTTTATTCCATATTTATTCCTTTATGGTTGGTTAAATATGCTTTTAACAAGTTATTGTTTTTGTGACTATTTCCAAAAATATAAAGCTGTATTAGTTCATGTTAGATTTATGGTTGTCAAGATCACATGCTGCAATGACACTGTTAATTTGTGGGAAATTCCAGGCTTCCAGCTCAAATAATTTAGACTAACAAAACGAATATGCTATAAAGGAAATGTTTCCAAAAAGATGCAAAGAAAAGTTTTCAACCCATCTGGGACACTTTAACTCATATTGCCGAGTAATTCCTATGTTACTTCAGTATATCTCTATAATACAACAAGACTACTTGGGCAAGGTTTAGTCTTGTATTTTTGAACCTGAAAATTCGTTTACAATACTAAAATACAGATTCAGATTGACAAGCTCATAACTTATATATTGACATCAACTACGTAGTCGGCCAGAGATTCCTTTTTATAGCAGACATAACATTAATCTCCGTTGTACCTCTGTGGATTCAAGTATTCAACCACCCCAACCCTCTCCCGCAATGCAAAACAATTAAAACTACATAAATGACCAATCTTCCATCCACCCACACTATGGCATGCTCGTGCATCGACTACATACAAACATACTCACCAAAAATAACATGAAAAACCAAAAACATGAAACAATGTTACAAAAGATGAAATAAACCGATTAAGAATAAATGCCACAACAACCCCTCATTTGTTTTCCAGTCATTAACAACTGAGTTGTTCCACTGAGCTCCATAAGTTATATTCTAATTGTTGTACTAGCATATTTTAAAAAATAGTCAGTAGAAAAATGAGATCTTAACAAGGAATGAAGTTTTATCCTAATATCAATAGCAATAAAATGGAAAAGAAGAGAAACAAAGAAAAGGACATTAAAAAGAAGAGACTAGAAGAAAGGAACTTGACAGGACTAGCAATGACATTAACGAATATGCTATGAAGAACAAATAGTCTGAATATACTGTTGTGTGGGTATCAGATATGTAGTGGAAACCAATACGCACCCGATTTGCCCCTACACATATCGGAAAAGGAAAATAACTACCCGTATTTATTATAAGTGTTTTCAATTTCAGATACATTTTGGATAAGCCCGAGATACTGTCAGGATACATTGAATATACTTTCAGGTTACAATAGGGTCAAAACAGTAATTTCAAAACATATTCTCAACATAACCGTATCAAAAGTTTAGTTTTTTCCTGTATCACCGTATCCATAATTCCATATACGTATTGTACGTATCAGTATCCCAAATCTGTCTTCATACCAAATATTGGAAGGGAAATAGGTGGCTATATTAATTACCTTATTGATAATAAGATCTGCATGCTTCACAAGCAGCAACAATGTCTCACCTGCAGCTGTTGTAAAGACAGAAACAAGAGCCGGCAGTGTTGATAGCTCAAAATCACTTTTATCCTGCATTGGAATACAGACAGCGTCACTCATCTACCAAGAAGCAGCATGCTACGAACAAAAAATGCGGTGAACACATTATGAATCATAACACCCTCCTCTAACCCCCCCCCCCCCCCCCCAAAAAAAAAAAAAAGGTCATAGCATCATCTTTATGACATCACAAAGAGTGCATGTGTAGAGACCCATGTCTAATTTAATTTCTAAATTATTTTCTAACGTGGTTATTCGTAATTGTGACTGATAACTATATGGGCCATGCAATCTGTGTGTATGCGTGTGAAAATGTATATGCGTGTTTGGTTCACTGAGCCTCATCAAATCATCAAAAAAATTACTTAGGGCAACAAGCAATGATGCGAAATGCATGCTGTTGTGGAGCGTTCTATATCTGGTTCATTCTTCGGAACCATATCAACCAGATTTCGTATGCCATGGACCAGCAAGTTGGGGCCCACATGGGTAATTAGGGTGGGGGCTAGAAGCATTTATTGTTTATTATCGATTATTTTGAAGCATTAGTGGTGTGCACATTAGTGAGATGCTCTGGACCATGAATGAAAGAAGCATAGTAATTAACACAAACATTGATTTGCGTCTCTAGGCCTGCCCTCCCTGATGCCTTTCAGCTTTAATTTAGGGGCATGGTTTTACAGCAAAACGTCCCTGTAGCTCCTCGGTTCTTGGAGGTTTAGAAGGGCCATTGTTTCAGTGGTATTATGAGAGCAGCCACTTTGTGCATATTGCCAAAGGGTAGGCCTGTCTCCAATCATCCCCCAGTGATTAGGGACTAGATGCGTTTTGTTGTTGTTGTTGTTGTATTTTGAAGCATTAGTAGTTTTAATGTAATGAGTTATGACATGCTTGGAGGTTTAGAAAATTAACAAATTAAGTTAAGCGGGCCTGGAGGTTTAGAAAATTAACAAATTAAGTTAAGCGGGCCTAGTGCACGTCAATCAAAGACCCATGAGCATCATTACCGAAACCATGACTTAGAGCTCATTGTGATCTTTTCCATTAATGTGGTGGCATTGTTTATATGGGGAGAAATTCGAGGTGTTCTTGGATCACAAGAGATTTGAGGACAACCTTTCGAACAAAAAAGACAACTTAAATCTGCGGCAGCGACAATGGATGGAGTGTACGGAGGACTAAGGCTTCGACTTGCACTACCGCCCTGAGAAAACAAATGTTGCAATGGATGCCCTGATTAGGAAGCTATTGAAGCTTTCAACAAGTGGCAAATGCTTGAAGCTATCGACGAGTTTGATTTGTACCTTAAAGAGACCTAGGAGCGAATCATCTTATAACCATTGTTGCAAAATCTACACTTTCCAACAGAGAGTGATTGAAGCTCAACATGAGGATGTCAAGGCACAGATGACTTGGAATTGAATATCTAATGCAATCAAGTAGACGAATGGGTTATTCACCAAGATCACAGTTAAAATTTCTAGGACATAGAGTTTGTTTGCGAGTTGTGTTTCAAGGATGTCTTCACGAGATTCATCATTCTCATCGTCCAATACACTCAGGAGACACAAAAATCTGTGATGCTAGATTTGGTGGAAGGACATGAAGACCATGGGTTACGTGACGAGACTTCTTAGATCACCAAGAGGATGCCATTTGACTAACCAAATCCGCTCACTTTCTTCCTATCCGCGTGGCAGACACAATGCCGTATATGTAAGGATGTTCGGTTCATAGGGCCCGAGTTTATGTGCCATGAGCCGAGTGTGTTGGGACCCACAGTAGTAGGGGTTGCTGGAAGCCTTTGTGGCTAATATTGCATAAATAGTTGCTTTAGGGGTTTTAGTGTAGTGATATGTAACATGCTTGGAGGTACAGAATTAACTAGTTTCTTTGGAGGCAACCTAATGCAATTTTAGCACTTAGATATTACATAGATCATAGCAGTCTCTTAAAAAGCACGCGCCTAAGCCTAAAGCGAAGCGAGGCGCAGGTACGGTGCTTCAATATGCTGAAGTGAGGCGAGGGTGGCAACGGGCAGTTGAAGCGCACGCAGCTAAGCACAAGGCGCATTGAGTGCATGCTTAAGTATCCATTTACAAGGTACTTAAATTTAATCACAATCTTCCAATTTTGAAGTGTATTAAGTAGTTTGATGAGGGCCAATGGACTAGATCAGAACTTGGAATTTGGATTGTTCAAGTTTGTAAATGCCCTTATATTTTTCCTATCGACGCTTCCTTATTCTGCCATCAGCCTCCGACATCTCTCCAACAAACTTGTACTCCATTAGATGAGGATGATGAATGGAACAAGTCCAGTGGGAAAATGGAGATTTTAGATGAGGAAGAGGAGGAAGATGTGGTTGGGAAAAAATCATATGACGATTGAGAAGATGAAGCTATTGATGATTTGGATGGTCTCTAGACGTGCATGACTCCATATATTAATCAACTATTATTATGTTCTTCTGGTAGTGTTTCATATTTTGCCATTTGAATGCCATGAATTGTGATTGAGTTCTATACTCTTATGTTGGTTTTAGTCATGTGATATTTAATTTATTATTAGGTGATCAGGTCACTTGATGAAGAATATTCTACTCTTCTTTCCAACTTGCGATTCACTTCAGTTAGGAATGCGCCTCACTTCGCACTTCATCGCTTAGGCTCCACGGTCCCCTAGCGCTTCAATGCGCCACTAGATCATAGAACTCCTTTGTTTTTTTTTTTACCCTAATCTCTCAACTTTCTGTAACAAACCTTATGCTTCTCCTCCAAAAATGAAGGCAAGGACTTGGATATCCTGAAAAGAGGTGATGAGCAAAAGTAAACTACTCAAACAAATGGCGACATCTTCATTCGAAGATAGTTTCATTTAGACAACTTTTGAGGGCCAGCACTTTTGGAAGTTTTGCTCTGAGGTAGGATTTTATCCTAAATGTTCAAATATGGACATATAATAAGTTGGTATAGGTTTATTTTCTGAGATTTTTGTCGGAGTAATCAATTGTAAATCATGCCAAAGTTTTTTTTTATATTATAAATGTTGGATATCTAAAAAAGGTGACAAGGAAAAGTAATCTAAGCAAACAAATGGCGACATCTTGATTCCGACAAAGCTTCATTTGGACAACTTGGAGGCCTAGCGCTTTTGGGAGTTTTGCTCTTTGAGGTAGGATTTTATCCTAAATGTTCAAATAAGGACATAAGTTTTATTTTTTGAGATTTTTGTGAGTAATCCATTATATAAATATATATATATATACGGAAATCTTCTAGTCCAAACCCTCCCGAGAATAAGAAAAAATGATTTTTTTTGTTTTGCAAATTATTTTTGGAAAATCCGAACCGTCCAATGTGTTCAGAAGGTGTTTTCAAGGGTCCACGCGGGAAATCTTCAAAAAAAAATACCGGAAAGGGCTTGATCCAAGTAGTTTTTCGCAAAAACTGTATTTTTACAGTTTTGCGAAAATTGCTTGGATCAAGCCCTTCCCGGTATTTTTTTTTGAAGATTTTTCGCGTGGACCCTTGAAAACACCTTCTGAACACATTGGACGGATCGGATCGTCAAAAAAAATGCTCGGATCACGGAGGTCCGGTATATATATATATATAGGGAAAGCTTCACATCCGGGACTCCATGATCCGAGCATTTTTTGACGATCCGAGCCGTCCAATGTGTTCAGAAGGCGTTTTCAAGGGTCCACGTGAGAAATCTTCAAAAAAAAATACCGGGAAGGGCTTGATCCAAGCAGTTTTCGCAAAAACTGGGTGGACCCTTGAAAACACCTTCTGAAAACATTGGACGGCTCGGATTTTCCAAATACAATTTGCAACACAAAAAAAATCACTTTTTTCTTATTCTCGGGAGGTTTGGACTAGAAAATTTCCGTATATATATATATATATATACGAAAATTTTCTAATCCGGGACTCCCGGAAATAAGAAAAACCGTATTTTTTTTGTTTTGCAAATTGTATTTGGAAAATCTGAGCCGTCCAATCTTTTCAGAAGGTGTTTTCAAGGGTCCACGCGAGAAATCTTCAAAAACAAATACCGGGAAGGGCTTGATCCAAGCAGTTTTTCGCAAAAACTGTATATTTTACAGTTTTGTGAAAACTGCTTGGATCAAGCCCTTCCCGGTATTTTTTTTTTTGAAGATTTCTCGCATGGACCCTTGAAAACACCTTTTGAACACATTGGACGGCTCGGATCGTCAAAAAAATGATCGGATCATGGAGGTCCGGAGTCCCGGATCCCGCACTAGAAGCTTACCCTATATATATATATATATATATATATATATATATATATATTTTGAATAGCCTGATCCATTATAAATCATGCCAAAGCTTTCTATATAGGCGTGATATATGTAAATATTTTGGTGGTTGGATATCCTTTCAACATGAATTTTCTTGTAGTTTTGGTGAGCAATATATCTCTTTCATTTAGTTGTAATTGACCATGTTTGGTTTTCCCCGTTAGGAATAAAATGACCTTGTGTAACTAGAGTAATGATGTGGATTATTTGCTAACCACTGTGATTATTAGATGACTAATATACACAGATTAAAGTTGTCTATTGCCTAGACAATGCAATATTTTTTTGCACAAGTATTGTTTCAGAATTTGTATCTAATCATGTGCTACCTCCAAGCGAATCTGTGTCCAAGATTAAGTGAGCCAATTAAGTCTCGATCGCTTCACACGTGTAGGATTCTAATCACATCTTGCTTGAAAAAGTTACAAATAAGCAATTTTTTTAGTTGGTAGACAATCAATATGCATATAGATTATATCACCAATCCTATGTCGGGGCCGAAGCTAAGGTCCCATCACGTTTTACAGCTCTACAGAGTATATTTAGCCCCACCAAACAACTAACGAGACTTGACCATCATCAAGAGAGGCCTTACCTATTGAACCAACCACTTGGTGGTGCAAGCAAGCATGTTAAATGCAAAGTTGAGACTACGGACTAATAACAGTACCTGAGACTCTGCAATGGTCAAAACCATGGGAAGAATTACAGGTTGCAATACCATATTACGGAGCTCCGCACAAAGTGGTGGAAGAACCTGCATAAAATGTATCAAAATGTCAGTTCACTGAATAGGCTGCAGCTGGGTTTGGAGACTAAAAATGGGCCTACTCAAGGTGCTGTAGGACATGGCCAGTATTCAAGAACTCAAATTTTACACATCGCTGATCAAATACACCTTGGCTAGAAGTCAACCTTGCCCTGGCTAAGCAAACACAACATCACTTCTTCTCTAAAACAAGGATATTCATTGGAAAGAGGAGAAAACACATAGGCTGCCTTACAACTTCTAATTCTAATTGGAAAACAACAAAAACTGTGAAACTAAAGTTTTAATGCATTTAGAATATTCTTCATATAAAATAAAATAGACCACACCTCGACCAACATCACCACCCGTGGACAAAAAACATTTCATCATGGTGTCTTCCTAACCAATAAACCATCATCCGTCAAAAAATGTGAAACTAAAGTTTTACTGCATTTAGAATATTCTCAAATAAAATAGACCACACCTCAACCAGTATTTCCACCCGTGGACAAAAAGCATTTCATCATTGTGTCTTCCTAACCAATAAACCATCACTAGTCAAACAAAAATTACGACTTCCCTATGTTTTAACTAGATCTACTATTTCGTTATCACCCCGACTTGTTTTCAGAGTGTACGAGATTGTCCGGGTCATTTTTTAAAGTGTCCCCCAAGTGTCCAGTGGAAAATTTTAAGAAAAAATAGGACACTTTGAATTTGAGTGTCATGCACGTGTCTGGACACTCGTGTCTGGACACTCGTGTCTGGAGAGTGTCGTTGCCCGACAAGTGTCCGACCCCAGTGCATATGATCTCCGACGAAGTGTCCGCACTACTGAGGTCCTGATGGAAATGTTCATTCCTACGTGTTCGAGAAGTGGCCAAAGGGTTTCCTATCTTAAAAAAACAAAAACAAAGAAAGAATAACAAAAGCTTGAACCCGCATCAAACAGATATCCAAACGAGTTTCACCTTCTTAAGTGTCTGTGCGGCTTAGACTATAACTACATGACTATACCTAACTAATCTAGACAGCAATACTGCACGATACAGTAATAACATCAGCCACCCCAAACTAACAATCTTATTTTATGTATAATTAAGTAATCAAGTTTCCAACTTTTTCTTCGCCAAAGAATACTTCAAATCGATACCTAATGTCAAGGTTAGCTACTTTATAAGTCTTTACAGCAAATTAAGTACGGAAATCAAATATAAGTGTAGTCTGAGCAGACTCACCACATATGCCAATAATGCTAAGAACTTGTATCACGAAAAGGACAAGAAATAACTCAAACCTTATACCGCAACACACGGGAGTCAAAATCTTTCCACATGTCTGATAATGCCTTCAGGAACTCGGACTTTTGCATATTATCTCTCTCCTACAAGATTGTAAGACTAATCACTCAAAAGTGCAATATCTCAACAAGCACTCAAAAAAATTAATCTTTTGCAGTTTCATTGGGGAAGCATGAGTTGACCCAAGCAGAAGTTTAACGCATACAAGCATGTGGTCTAGGAAGCGAAGAGCACGCAACCTAGTGTCATTCCGGAAGAAGGGAGAACCTACAAAAAGATGGAAAAAATAAAATAAAATAAGATTGCCACAGAATACAAATGATCTTTAAAATCAAAGGGATCTTTTCTTATCTGCTTTATTACCATTTTACTATGACCTCCTCTGTTTTAGTTTCTTAAATTTGAAAAAAGATAACCAGAATCATGTTTGGTACCATTTCAAGCAAAAAGGTATTTTCGGTTGACTTGATTTGGAAACGAGTTAAAATACTCAAGCAGATCCATGAAACCAACAAATGTTAAAGCCCTTGAGCATAGAACTCAAATAAACAAACAAATGTGTGTGCGTGTGTGTGTGTGTGTGAGAGAGAGAGAGAGAGAGCAGTGTTGCTCCATCAACCTCTCTTTAAATTGCCCTCCAACCTATGAAGCATCAACACTTCTAGAGGTCGCCGTATCGGAGTGTCGGACACGGGGACACGGCGGCACACGCCAGGTGGCGCATTCCCAAATTTTTTGAATTTCTTGGAGGGGGACAGTACACGGCTGGGGGATACGGCAGGGTCAATCTGTAATTTTTTTAATTTTCAGGGGTCAAATTGTAAATTTTTTTAATTTTGGGGGTCAAACTGTAATTATTAATCTTTAAAGTTTTAATTTTTTAATTTTTTTAATATATATATATTGCCATGTCCCCCGCCGTGTCTGTGTCCCTTTTTTCAGAATTGCCGTGTCCATATCCGTGCTACATAGCCTGAGCCTCTAACCCTTTTTCCCCAGTTCTTTCATCACTCTACTCCAATGTCACACTCCTTTTTCTCACTTCGCACTCAAGCTGTATCATGACAAAGGTTCAAAAAGTGTTCTTTTGTAAATCACTGACAACCTTGATTCCATTTCAATTATCTTTATAGAATACCAACAACACTGACCAATGCGAAAAGCAGTCAACAGTTGGTCCACAATATCCGTATCAGACTTACGAAATTGATGGTGGATTACAAGGTACGAGCAACCTCCCATGCGCTGATGCTATGCAGCACTGACAAGAGACTCAATGCAGACACGGCATGTAAATTTTAGTAGAATGGCGGGGGACAAGTTTTAAAAGTGTTCTCATGTATACTAGCATACAAATATAAAAAACAAGGCTCTAACTATAAATATTAACACCACATATACCTTAAACCATATTTATGATAAAAAATCATTCACATACGTATTTAAGCAAATCGTATTTTATCATTTATGTGCCTCTATTAGGGCTGTAAATGAGCCGAGCCGTTCGCGAGCGGCTCGAGTTGAGCTCGTTCAAGCTCGGCTCGAGTTGAGCTCGTTCAAGCTCGGCTCGAGTTGAGCTCGTTCAAGCTCGGCTCGAGTTGAGCTCGTTCAAGCTCGACTCGGACCTCAAACGAACGAGCACGAGCCAGATTTTTAAGCTCGTCAAATAAACGAGCCGAGCGCGAGCTATACAAAGCTTGGCTCGAATAGGCTCGCGAGCCCGTAGAATATATACATACTAGACTGCCAGATGGCAGTTCGAGTGGGCAAGCGTACATGGGTGTGGGAGGGTAGTGGTGTATTTATAGCCAAGGAATGGTTGGTGTGTTTGTAAATGGGCGATGTGGGATTTGTGGCAAAGGTGTTTTCTCTTCTTTTCCTTGCTTCTCTATCCCATCAGTGCTGTGTGGAGAATCCCACATCGGCTATTTACAAAATTTCCTTGTGAAAATCTCTTATAAGTGCAGACCTCCCTCCCTCCATCACCTGCTCACGGGCAACTCGTGCATACCGAGCCAATGCGAGCCGAGCTCGAGCCATACAAATTATTGGCGAGCCAAGCTCGAGCCGGGGAAAGTAAGCTCGTTTTGAGCTCGAGCCGAGCTCCAGCTGGCCCATTTTTCAGCGAGCCGAGCTCGAGCATCTCAAAACTCGACTCGGCTCGGCTCGATTACACCCCTTGCCTCTATAATACAATACACCATCATTAGTCACAAAAAAAAAAAAGATTTCCCCAAATTTTAATTAGAATCTACTATCTCATTAAACACCCTAACTTTTTTTGTGTCTCAAGAGTGTCTAGAGCATTTTCAAGTGCCGGACAGATGTCGGGAGTGTCGGTCTCCGACACCAGTATATGACTTCCAACGAAATGTCCGTGCCACATACCGCTGGTGTAACAGAATATATGCAGTAATTACTTTCCATTGAGGTATTCAACAAACTATGCCACTTGCTGGATTCTATTTGGGATTTTGTGTACGAGATAAAAAGTGAAAAATCTGTCACTCGGCAATGTTGCCTTCTTTCATTATAATCCAGGAGTTGACATGATGATACTTATGAAATCTTCATCATGAAAGAGTGAAGAATACTGGCATACTTTCCGAGAGATGCGGTGTGTAATATTTTTCACAAAAACTTTTTAATGTCATCAGAACCCATCAGGCTGGTCCGTCCTATTATTTCTGTCATTTTCCGATGGTCGTGTGGACGAGTACTATAGAATGACTGAATGGTGAACGTGGGTGGTTTCATACTTCACTAATCAGTAACCTATCATTCTATGTTTTCGAAACAATTCACTTGCAAATGTTATCACATTTTTCTTTCTAGTTGGAGCAACCAGTTTCAGATTCCAAACAAGTCACCGCAATCGTTTGGC
This sequence comes from Vaccinium vitis-idaea, assembly GCA_963854785.1. Taxonomy (NCBI): domain Eukaryota; kingdom Viridiplantae; phylum Streptophyta; class Magnoliopsida; order Ericales; family Ericaceae; genus Vaccinium; species Vaccinium vitis-idaea. The sequence goes on from OY978224.1 coordinate 13,413,586, forward strand.
TCAGCTCAGGACTAACCAGTAGCTACATATAAATGGGCAGGCTTCCGGCCATTGACATAAGTGACTGATACTCGAAGCAGCACCAATTAGAACTTGGAAAATGTTTTGGCATACAAATCGTTCATCATGTCGAGTAAGAAACATGGACAACTATAGACTGACTTGGCCTTCAATGAGTTGACTCGAGGACATCTGAAACAGGAGTCCTGTTACTGGGGGAGCTGGTTGGCAATCTACGCAAGCTCATAAGTTGGTTGTTCATTGAGATGGAAATTTCATGGCTCCTCTACCTTCCATCTCAAATGACAGAAACAAGCATCTTGGCAGAGAGACGAGACTCCCAAGGCCTGATACGATATACTTGTAAGAAACATTGTGTGTCAGCTCTTGAAAGAGTCGCATCGGTGGATGCTTTATCATTCCAGATATGCTCATCTTAAAGGACAGCATTTTGGTAAATATTTTGCTACTCCTCTAAAGTGTGACCTAAATTGCCTCTCTCAAGGGACACAGGCATTCCGTTCTCAATCAACTACACAAAAAGGGGAGACCCTATTTAATCTCCTTCCTATCTTCCATTTTTATGAAACCTGCGATTGGATAAAATTGATGCAGATGAAGGGCCCACTGAATGTTATACGACGTCACATACTTCATTCCATTTGTTTCCCGATCGAACTTTATCCTTCCACTTTCCTAATTTTCCTAAGGTATGAAAAAGAGAGAGATTACCTATCCAGCAGTTATGTTCATCATTTAATATCACTAGTTATGTGGGAAGATAAGTTTATCTTCAGTCCAACACTACCTTTTCAATAATGATCTCATCTACTACAATTGAGATCATTATTTTCGTTCACTGCTTGCTTAATACTTATCCTAAATAAGTAACAAATTACAAATCATGAATATTTCTGTTTTTTCATGTTACCTTCTATGACTATTCTTGAGCAAAGAACCAATCATAACAACTTATATAAAGCTTGAAGCAATGACAATGTCATGTGACATAAATTGATTTCCCTATTAAGATATGTGACATAAATTGATTTCCCTATTAAGATATGTGACATATCATAATCACAAAGCAGAATCACCTAAAGAAAATGGCGATATTAGGGATTGTAAACAGTCAAAAGTGATGACAAAAAAATTATCATGGGGCAGGAAGGTAGCAGTCAGCAGCAACAAGTGACATCATGAAAACTATATGACCAAATGAAAAAATCATTGACAGGTGAAACAACCAAGTGAAATATTTTTTAATGTATAGCTCTATCCCATAGAATAAAGAAATAATATAGAAGGGCAATCATGACAACGGTATCCGTTATTCTAGTTTGACCTTTTTTCCAAAAAAATACAAAACATACAAGAGCAATAATCAGAATTCTATGGGGCACTTTTACGATAAAAAACTTAAGAAAGAAAGGTAGAAGGACTTTTATGTATATTTTTTAAGTGAAAAATCTTATAAAAACATATAATTTACGCATTAATTAATATTAATTAAGAAAAACTATACTGATGATGGAGAAAATCAATTTATTATTTGTTGGTCCTTGTATATACTTTATGATGAAGGCAACCATCAATGATGACAATGACAAATAATAATCAGCGATCAATAATGGAAGCAATCAATGGTGATATTTGATAACTGACATATCGAAGCTACACAGAAATGGAAAGAACCATATGAGACGACGACCACCTAGTGACAAACAAATCAAATCAATTGCGCAGTTGGAAAGGCAAGTCAACTAGTTCCGGTAAGAATTTGAAAGAATTTTCTACCTGTGAAGTCCAAGGCTGTTGGCCTAAAAGCCTCATTAGCAGACACCATTTTTTGTAAGTCAGGGACCAACTCTGGTGGAATGGACGAAAAGGCATCACTGGATAGGTAAGTCAAAGTATTCATGTACTGCGGGCAACAAACACAAGTAATTCAAACTTTTAACCAACTTTACAACAGCAAGAAAAGAATGAAACAACAGAAGAAAGGAATACCCTCAATAAGCATTTCATTTCTATTGCAGATACAGATAAATCCGGAGGATATGAGTAGTGAATTTCATTGCATTAGACCAACTTTGACATAAACTTATGAACAAAATGGGTCTACATGAAAAAATTTCCCATGTTAGGAAGGATAGTCATTTTAAAGATAAAAAACAGCGAAAAATCAGGGATAAGTAAAGATAATATCATTAAAAGGCATAAAAAAGAGTGTTCTGCAAAAAGGGAAAAGAAGCAACAGATTACACCACTATCTTAGTATCTTATAAGAACCACTGAGAAGGCTAATCTGACAATAAAGAAGAGAGACATTAGATTCTTACTGAGCCCAAGGGATCTACAAAATCTACGTGATTATCAAGATATGTGTAACTTTCCTATGAGACCAACTGCACAAACCCCCACCCCCGAAAAAAAAAAATGATACTGCACATTCCAGGACCAACTTCTGAAACAGCCCAACAAATTTTCGAGAAAATGTGCTATATCATACTCCCTCCGTCCCAAAATTTTAGTCCATGTTACTATTCTAACCTGATGAAAAAAAAGGTTATATCTTGTAATATATAAGACTTTATATATGCAATATGGATCTTATTGATAGATCTCAATTAGTTTTATTAAACAAATTTTTTGAAATCTCAAAAAAAAATAAAATTGAAAGATATAGATAATTGAAATTTAATGGAAAAAGTGAAAATGGACTAAAATTTTGGGACGGAGGGAGTACATTACAACACCTGTGCAATTGAGGACTTCCATACGCTATGGTTATTTACAGCCTTTTCCCCATGTTTTGTCATTCTCTAGTCAAGTGAACCTATCACCACTCCCTTGAACAGACATATGGAAAGACAACAACCCAATCTCATGAGTCATGACCAACACCATATTCATGGGAAAGACTTCATACCTCCTACAATAACACCAGTTCATCATGTACAAATATATACGGATATCCCAGGGGTGGCGAATAAAACTTGGGGACCATGCAAACTAGGTGCCCTGGTAAGTACTTGGGCCCACCAAAAGACTAAGATACCGATGTATCTGCACTCCATATTACATCTGATCAAATCTGCAACTAATGCAAACCAAGTAAACCACCTAAAAAAGCCAAGTAACAGGAAAAACCAGAAACTAGTAGTCCTTCTTTGGGTACAAAAAACTAGTACAGCTTTACAGGTATTGAAATAATCTAATTGACTTCTTCGGCAATAGGGCAGTTATTGAAATAATCTAAACGAACGAACAAAACCAACAAGAAACAATTAGCTTTGTCGAAGAAATGGGTTGTATTGAAAAACAAAAAGGTGGTGTTTGTCGTTTTTGGGTAACCCTAGCCATGGTCAGACTAAATAATTAAATGGTACGACATACATAGGGCATCATCCTATTGGTTCTTGTTATTAAAGCTTATAAGCTTGGTTTATTTAGGACTGCCCTGGCTTTACTAGCTCTCACCTTTTTAGTCTCTCTCTCTTACACAAAGCACAGTCCAAGGCTCCAAGCTACCTCTCAATCTTTCACAGCTCTCTAGCACTCTCTCTCAAATCAACAGCAAGTTTGCAACTCCTCTCCACTCCTTCTCCATGAGCACCTTCCACTCTGTCTATGATAAATATTTCTTCCTCTAGTATATACATATTGTTCAAGATCTTTTTTCCAAAGTTTATGCCAACTCCTATGATTCTCAATTCAGTTCATGTTATGATCTTAATTGCACAAAGTGGGAGCGGGTGTGGGAACGGAATCGAAGCGGCGGAGTGGGATGATATAGAAGTATCTAAGATTGGGAGCCTCTATAGGGGTCTATATTTAGGTATATATAAGAATGTACATGAATAAATGAATGGTGTAAAAGAAAATCATATTGTTGCTGGTCCTACTATACATGTGACATTTATCATTTGTGTTGACCTGCAAATATTCCTCAAGTAAATATACGTAAATATTATGTTTACGGAAAGCACTTAAATAATTTGAGTTATATATTTTTGAAATATTCAACCATTACCTCAAACTCTCTCTTGCTTGGTATCTTTTATTTTGTTCGTATCCTTGTAGAGGTTCTATCATATTTGGGAGCGAGCTCCTTTCTCGATGGGACCAAAGTTCCTAGGAGATTCTGACTTGGGAGCGCCAAAGCGAGACTCAGTGGTGGATTCGACACCCCAGAGGAGGATCCTGCTACTAAGCTTACGAAACACTAAATTAGGACTCCAGTTCTATATTTGATTTCTATATGCCAGAGGCACATGGGCAACATGTAATCATTCAATGACAACCAACTGAAATCATATACTCCCCTAAATCTGATCTGAATCATAAAACTCAATTAAAAAGTAGTACTAAAACAACCTTATAACATAAACTAGTAATTGGAAAACCATATCCTTAAGAGAAAAGTAAATAGTCAACAGATTAATCTCAAAAACCAGTACTAAAAGGCTGAAAATTACATGAGAAAACAACGAATATTGAAGGTGCATAATGAAGTTCTAGACCTATAAAAATAAAACATGAAGGACAGAAAAAAGTTAAGATGGTCTTCCTTACTAGAACAACAAGCATCAGGCAATATGCTACTCTTCGGTCTTGTCAAAAGAAGCTAATTGAGATTATAAAAATACGAGTATGTGAGTAAACATCGGACAAAATTGAATAAATAATATTAAAACCGTACCATCTTCACATTGTTGTTGCAGTCAAACAGAGGCTTGTGAGCAATCAAATGGTAGGCAAGGCACCCAAAACTGAAAATATCAGAAGAACATCCGACTGATGATGTCTTACTCCGAACCAGTTCAGGAGCAGTGTAATTGAGAGAAGGTTGAAGGGGCAGTAGTGAATCCTCAACATCATACTCCTGTTCAGTCAAAATTGAACACAAAAATACAGTTCAGGAATGAAACAGAACGCAATTCACCCATGAAACAAGACTCAATGAGCTAGACCCAGCGAACTTCCCATGAAACTAATTTATCCATCACCATCACCATAGAAATAAAAAGCGTAAAGACCCATCATGAAGAGAAACCTTGTGCAGTATAAAACGACAACACTATAATCATTGAAAATAACAACTGTACTTGGGAAAGCGAAATAAGAAAAAAACAAAGGTCAAAGTTCACCATGCAGCATCTAACCAGACTAGAAGACAAGTACATCATATACGATCAAACCCAAAGTGAACAAATCTAACCGACATCAAAATAAACTAATAATGTTTCACAGTTCTAACTCACAGCATAATGGAAGGCCTGCGTGCTAGTAAAATCACCAGACTGATCTGTCGAAATAGCAAAACCAAATCCACCAAGCTTCCAAGCACCGCTTAACGTAACGAGGACATTCTGCAAAGTAAATGAGGAACTACTTTATCATTTCATTTATACATTGAGTGGATGAAACAACAAGAAGAACCATCAAGAAAGGTTCTCAACTAGTTCAAAACAACCAACAAAAGATTTCTACTTAAGTACTAGAATTATATTGTGTGGATCACAAAACCAATTACTAAAGGGAGTAAAACAGCAGCTAACCTCAGGAGCTATCGCCCGATGAATAAGACGTGCATTGTTATGGAGGAAGTTCAAGGATTCTGCAATCTGAAGTAAGCCATGCTTCACTTCCACTAATCCCATTTCCTGCATCGAAAGAACTCATTCAAGAAAAACTACAAACTGATGTAAGGTATGTCAGAATGACTATTAAAGCCTAGTGGCCGTTTACAAAAACAAATTGTACACCTCTTCAAGAAATTGGCATTGCAACATGTACTATGGAAGCTAACTTTATAAGCATTCTGGATAATGGCATTGAGAGGCTAACCCTATATTATACACCTCATCAAGCTGTCTCTTGTTCATAGGATAACCCTACTCACCAAAGATTTGTTCAGCTCATACAACACCCTGTACACCATTGAGAGGCTATAACCAATCAATGATTGGCATTAATTAATCAACAAAAACGAAGCCAAAGATAGGGCCATTTACTACTATCGAATGTAGTTTGGAATTACAATGTCCTACTCACAGCCCTATATTGTCAATATCGTATCTCCAAGAAAATTAAATCACACTAAATCTCCATAAGACTAAAGGCTACATCAATGGCTTTCCACAAACCAGTTTCAAATCCAGCCTGAATGGGTCAAAAATATCAGAATTTGATAAATCATCCTGGCCGGCCTCACTCACTGGATGTGACATGTTAGGACCTCAGAGAAATAACAGGCACTACGGTAACAAACCCCTTTAAGAGCAGGATCTTCTAAACTTCAATAAACCACAGAAACGTATATGGGCAGGTACCACACATAACATCATCGAATCCCAAATAACAATGCAAAGTTGAAATAGGTTTTTTTAATTTTTGTAACTCACCAAAGATTCAAATCAGTATTAAGAAAATTCGATCAAACCAGCAGAAAATCCACATGAGCATTCACTAAAAGAAACGATTTAAAAAAAGAAAAGAAAAGACATGGCAAGTCAGTTGGGTCGTTAAAAAAATACCAGAATAGCATACCTTAAGTGACATACAACTACACAAACATCAAACTTTGGGCAAAAAATTTGAAATAGTAATTGGCACTAGGGTATCGAACTCCTTTTAGAGCAGGATCTTCTAAACTACCTTATAGCACCGAAACTTATATGGGCAGGTTACTACACACAACATCAAAGAAACTGAAATTGAATAAAAACATGACATCACTAGACTACCTACCATCCCCTTAAGCTCCTTGGGCACCTTTGCAACATTATCCAAACACCCGAGCGCATTCGCAACGGAAGCGAACAAGGGCTCAGTGACCATAGCCATGGCATTCTTGCTCTCATCCAAACCCTGGACCACGTGAACCACCCCGGGGTGCCTCAACCTCACCAGCCTCGCCGCATCAGCCCGTATAATATCAAAAAATGAGTCCTCGGTCGCCTTGGACAGCCCAGCCCGCAACCGGGCCTCGGATAGGGACCTCTTGTCGAGGACCCAGACGCAGACGGTGGGGTACTGCTGGGAGGAGGATCCGGCATTGCGGGCCTTGGCCGAGTAGAGCCGCCAAGCGAGGCCTGGCCCGGCAGACCCGATCTGGTCGAGGAGGTCGTAGTCTTGGAGGGGTTTGGGTCCGGTGACTTCCTGTACGGTTGTGGATACGGTTTTTTCGATCACGGCAGCTGTCTTGGCTAGGGCTTGGGTTAGGGTTTTCATGTTTAGAGACATGGTTCGTGTGTTGGGATCGAAAAGATCGATCCGAATGGTGGGATTTTTGTTGTGGACTTGTTTTGTGTGGTAGTGGTGGAGGAGGAAATTGATGAATTACTAGATCAATTACTGGATCTCTCTCTCTCTCTCTCTCTCTCTCTCTCTACCCTTTGTGCTGTGGAGGAGGAAAATGATGAATTGGGGATTCCTCCCCTCTCAATTCTCTCTCTTTCTCCTTCTCCTGTATGGGTTTGCTTTCTCTCTCCTCTGTCTCGGCAATGTGATTTGCTGTTTGTTCACAAATCCAAAGAAAAAATTTGCTGTTTGTTCTTGGGGAAAATTTCATATCAGTAGTTTTGACTCCATTCGAAAATGTAAGTTCAAGTGTCAAGACAGCGAATGCACGATAACTTAGGGGTGTCAATTTCGCAAAAAAACGATGAGTATTGAAATCGATCCAACCCAACGCGAACCCGTTCCTACACCATCTTGATTGGGACGGATTTTCGTCAAATATTTGGGTCCGGGCGGATTTAGGGGAAAATCCGAAAATGTTAAAAACTTGATGGGATCGGGTTCATGTCAGGACCTTCAGCTTGATGCAACCCCGCCCCGAAATATTTGTACACATACAAAAATTATAGTTTTAGTCTAATATTTTTTTATCATTTAACTAGAAAATTATGTTCCCTCCGTCCTAATTTATTTGCTCATTACAGTTATGTGTGACCTTTTTAAAACTCTTATAGTTTTCAATCCATAACCTATTTTATATGTAATATGAATCTTATTTGATTGATCTCAATTAGTTTAATAAGACAAAATTTTCAAAAACTTTAAAAACACTACAAATAAAAAGTTATAAACGTTTAAAAATGGCACAGATATTTGTAGTGAACAAATAAATTGGAACAAAAGGGAGTACTACTTTTCTTTTTTGAATTGCAAAAAGGGTGGAGCGAGACAACCAGCGTAACAACCCCGGGCGTGACTATATGGGCTCCCGACCCACTGGTGAAATGTCTGATTCAAGCCATAACTACTATTTGTGAAAAAAGGTTGTCACCATAGCACCACCTAGGTATAAGTGGACATTACCCCCATAATCCTTTGCTACTAGCAAGACTTGAAATTGAGTCTCTTCTGGGAATGTGAGGCACCTTATACACTAGGCTACCACCAATGAGTTTTAGGAGCCTCATATTTAAGTTTTTGCATTTTTCTTTTTTTGTTTTTGGTTTTTTTATATTATGGCCCGAATGTATTACTATGAATTTGTAAAGTGTTTGAGAGATTTGTGTGTAGAATGTATTTTGTAACAGGAGTAATGTTTGGAAGATATAATAAAACTATGGGTACACCACTTAGTGCACACCAAATACACACTGCGATGTGTAGAGCCCATCTCGGGATTCCACACAAATGATCGAAGCTGCTCAATTTGTTAAAAATATTTTTTTAATAATCTCTAAAAAATTAGCTCGATCGGATATCAATAGAGGGGCCTGATCAATTCTTTGCTCAATTTTTAGAATTGATCAAGCTCTTACCAATATCCGACTGAGCTGATTTTTTATAGAAATTTTTAAAAACATATTTTGAATAAGTTGAGCGTCTCCAATCATTTGTGTGGAATCTCGAAATGGGTCCCACACAACGCGGTGTGCATTTGGTGTGCAAATGGTGTATCCATAGCATGGCTCAAGAAATATGTGCAGAAAACATTCAAAAGGGCTTTTTGTCAACCGAAATTAAAAAAAGAAAAGAAAAATGAGAACTAAAAAAGCTCATCTCCCCCACTTCTCACTTCTCTTCTCTAACAACAAAAAAATCAAAACTCAATTTGGTGGAAAGCATTCTACAAGTAGTGTGCCAATAGCTAGAATGTAAAATGCCAAAAATAAAAATATGAAAAAGAACCATCACTCTCTTGTACCACAATATTTTTTTCATTATACTAAAAGGATTTATGTTTACCTTTATATTTTTATCTAAAACCCTTGAGAATAAGGGCGTAGAGAAATTGAGAACGGGACAGCCAGTTTTTGGCTAATTTTCCCCTCCAACCGGAGGGGTACATTGGTCTTTTCATAGAATGGCGTCTATTGTAATTTGGGCTACATGGAGGGGCAACTATTTAGGCCCTTACCTGTCGTGATGGGATGAAGCGAGGGTGGCGTGCACGTTTCCCTCTCTCTCTCTCTCTCCCTCTCCCTCTCTCCCCCTGGTGTTCCATACGTTTCTCTCCCTTGGCAACAACTAGAACAATTGATTTCTCTACCCCTCTCTCTCTCCCTCCGTTGGTCTCCTTCTCCCTCTGTTTCTCCTTATGATTAATTTAGAAGCTATCTGTTCTCCTCATGAGTAATTTCTCGGGGGTGGGGTTTTAATGTAGAGACGGGGTTTTGAGTCGTGATTTGGGGCTGTTTTTAGGGGTCATTGTGGGGATATTCCAGGAGACATCATCCTTGCACTGTAAAAAGAATAAGTTGCGAAAAAATTATACTGTAGTTTGAATATGGAATACTTCACTGCAAAAGACAAGGGGAAGAAGTGAAAATTTATCGAACTCTTCACTTTGATTCTTTGAAATGAATATTGGACAAAAATCGAGACACATGAGATGTATAATTTGAGCCAGCTTAACTTGTGATTTCCCAAATATGCCACTAGATGTGGGGAGAGGGAATATCTAATAGTATTGCTACATCGACAAATTGAAGAGGGAATATGTAATTGAAGAGGTGCTTTTTTTTTCTTTGACATACATGCACTGTTGTGGTAGCAATAGAACCATTTGTAGCATAGTTTTGGAGCTTTTAATATGATGGACTTTTGTTTAAATTGCAGTATGTCGAAGACAAGGCTCGCATAAAAGATGCTTTGAAATCGAGAAAGGTTTGAAATTTGTTATTATTGTGTTTTCGCATATTATTGATTTTGTTCGGCATGTAATGATTTGTGGTGCTTCAGATTGCTCTATCACCAACTTGGACACTTGAAGATTTAAGGCTACACTTTTAGAAGGCATTACCTCACAACCATTATCAGAGATTAACTTGAAGGTTTGCTTTTTCTTAATATATTTATGTCTTGATCATTTTCTTCCGAGTGATGTTTTGAAGTTTTTGATGTTGTATGCTTTCATGCTTTGTGGCTTGTATTTGATGAGTGCAGGATAGAGTCAGGGAGGAGGAGGAGAAAGAAGCTAAAACGCAGAAACATCTAGTAGATGACTTTATAACTTCTTGTTCGTTTCAAAGGTGCATCATCAGTGTTTTTGCTTTGTGATGTTGAGTATTTGAAGTAGTTCGGACTTCTCAAAATTAAAATTGTTGTTTACTTGATGCAGAACCTAACGACATCTTAAAAATTGGAGAATTGCAAGCAAATACTTGAAGATAGATAAATCCATTACTTCAATCTGACCTAAGAGCTCAGGTGATCCTTTCTTATATTTGTATTGGTTTTTCGTTTAATTACCTATTTAGAAACCTTTTATAGTAGGTGTCTATGATTGAGATTAAAAGTCACTGGCCTGAAACTCAATATTTTGATACATAGTGATCCTTTCTTGTCTTTGTATTGGTATTTTGTTTAATTGCCTACTTGACGTGTATTTTTGTCATGGAATTAAATACTGTCCTTGTTGTATTTTTGGTTTATCTTGTTTCAAGGAAGTAGAATTTTGCATCGCCCTTATGGTTTTGTTTTGATATGTTGAAACAAATAATTGCAAGATGTACAAACTTTCTGGCCTGATATAAGTGCTTGTGGATGTTTGGCACCTATTTCAATCTTCCAATTTTGTCTATATGATGACCTCAACACCGGAATTTTGTCATGTCTTTTGATTTTGCAAGTGGCTATGTTCTGTATCTGACGGTATATATGCATGCCAAAGTATGACATGAATGGTTATATGCCAAGATATTTCACTTTTACAACAGAATTAGTCCCTAAGTCTTACATTGTACATTGAGGTACTTCGCATCCTACTATGTGTTGGAGTGTTAAAACTCTCAAACTTCTATGGCATAATATTCTATCTGTAGCGAGTTTATAAAGAAGTGTAATGCAATCAATTTTTGTATGGATTTGTTGGGGAAGACATATTCCTTAGAAACATCTTTGATGAATACATAGCAGACATGAAACAAAAGAAAAAGGAAAAAGGAACTAAAGCAAAGGGATGATAAGGTATCTAAGACGTCTCTCTCATTTTAGTCTAGATTTTTTCGTTCCATAATGGAAGAATGAGCTGCTTTTAATATGAAGATTTTGGATAGTTTTTTTTTTTTTGAAAGGTTGGTTGATGCGTAAGAAAAATTGCAGCCCAGTTACCACTCAATTCTGTTTTTTTTTTTTTTTGCACAATATTCTGTTTGTGGGAACACATCAGCCTGCACTTGCCAATGTTTTTCTTTCATATTGGTCTATTGTGGCTATTATTTTGGGTTGCGGTTGATAATTTGGTGGTTTTTTTTTTCTTGTGTAGTTGCCCTATTTCCTTCTTTGCTTTCCTTTTCCACTTAAAATGTTTCATGTTATGGACTATAGTTAACAACAAAATCTATGTTGTCATTTCTGTGACGTTACTGATTATTATGGTGTATTATATGTTTGAGATTATTTTAGAGCAAGTTAAAAGTTATGGGGTTTGATGGTACAAGTTTCTAATTTCTTAATGTTGCAGGCCGAAAAAGAGGGAGATGTGGAGGATAGAGAGAAGAAGGCAAAACAAAAAAAGGCAGGGAGAAACGATGAGGGTATGCAAGCAAATATGGGAAGGATAGAACCCACAGTGAAGATACTGGAGTCTTATGTTTCAAAAGAGAACAAAAAATTTGGAAAAGATAAGAACGGGAGACATCGAGAGCGGGGTCCAAGTTATGTGGATGATTTGAGTGTGGGTGAAAATGAGAAGGATTGGTCTGAGAACTCCACAGACACAGCAGTGGCAGGGAAAAAATCAAAGTAGGTATGTGGAATTCTCTTTATTTTTAAGTGAAGACTTTCTCGTTGGTACTTGTTTTCTGGGGCTTTTAGTGTTTATAATTTGCATTTGTGTGGGAAACCGAGCTTATGGTATTGTTTGGACATTTCTAAAGATGAATTTTTTTTCCTTATGTGGGTGATGGATGGAGCAGCAGCGCCCTTCTCAAGAAGATAGCAAAATTAGGCGTAAGAGACATAGGAAAGATCACCATGATGGTTCTAACATGAATGGTGATTATGGCGAGCTTAAAGACAGGGAATCTGGTCAGGATGGGGAAGTTCGGTAGTTGTTTTTCTTCAAATAGATCCATATTCTTGCTTGCATCTTGTAATTATCTTCCATGAGACATCAGTGAGAATGAAGTCCAATTGTGCTAATATTTTACGCATCCAATTTTATGATAGGTCAATTCTTTTTTCACAAGAGATACAAAGTGATTATGTTGCTTTCTTGCTAAGTTCACATAATATCTGTAGAGTTTTTTTTGTTTCCCATTCAATTCTACACTTAACTAATTCATAGAAAACAATTGTAGAGATTTCAGCCACAATTGTAGAGATTTTAGCCACAACTCCACAAAGTAGAAGGCATAGCACAAGTCATGGAAAGGTTCATGTATTTGTCATCTTCAATCTACAGTAGAAGGGTGAACGCAATAGGAGATGACGAATTATGGTGCAACTACTGTGCACAAAGCGTTGCTTCGATAACTAGGTACAAAACAATTCATGTCTAACTCTTCATTTAATCTAACCACAACATTTCATGTGCTATTACTATACAAGATCAAGTTTGACACCGAGCTCAATGATGCTACTGAAATGATATGCTCTGAAAGCCACTAACCTCTGGTTTGGCTTGTGTTTGTATATTTTCTCAGGCATCCATAAGGGAATTTTGTTTACTTTTGTGTGTTGATTACTATAGGTATTGCTCTATTTGAGTTATTCTGTGATCATGATTAGTTGTTACGAGTTCGTTTATGCGATTCTGTGCATTTTAGTTTTATCGGTGATTTGAATTTATGGGAGTTCTGCTCACGGTTACTAATTTCTTACTTTGATTTACTTTTTGAATTTCACTATATTTGGATCTTAGGGTATTCTAAACTATGATAAGCATTGATTAGACACTTATTGCAATTTTCTTGATGTTTGTGCAATAGATATAGTTCCTTCATCATTCAATAAGGAGTTGGCCTGAGAGATACTTTTTTAGTCAGTAGTTCACTGTGTTGCCTAGGATCTTCTCCTGGAAATTGTTTGTAGTTGGTATGGATTTTCCTTTATATCAACTCTATGATCTAACGTATTTTCCTGCTGAAGATAGGTAAATGCTTTATTGAAATGGCTTGACATTCCTATTTCTTTTATCTGTTTATTCTGTGGAATTTTGAGGTGAAATGCCATATTGGCAAAACAAATAGAAGGTGTGTGCATTGTCTTTGTCTTCCTCAGTTTTATTGCAAAATTCATCTTCTGCAATGCTATCATCTTTAAGGTAATTGTATTGAAAGTGAATCGATTCTAGCACCTGGCCTCATACTCATGTAAGATGTCCAAATCTGAGTGTGCTATATCTCTTGACTTGATTTGCATATGTGTGCATATTAGTGTCATGCACTTGTTTACATGGTTTAAACAAGTACAGTTTTTTGTTCTAAGTAAATGGCACGGCACCAACTACCAAGTGTTCTAACACATTTACAAAGTACATTTTTTGGAAAACAAATCGAAAATAAGTTGGTCATACACCATATCCACTGAGTAGTAGCCTCCAAAATTAAAAAAACTACTTGAAAGTGGGACCACATTGCAGCGAAGGACCAATTGATTGAGATTTACTCTATATTGGTATCATTCTAATAATGATTTCCGTTAGTCTAATGAATAAATCATTCAAGTGGTGTCTAAGAAAATTACACCTAGGCCTGAAGACTGCACCACCGATGGAACCTCACTGGAGAGTATGGGGAGCTCATCAGATTAAGAGGAGCCCAATAAACTGATCCGGAGAGCTGCCCATTCTCATGAGCTAGATCTCCAGAGGATTGGCTTCAGTAGGAGACTTATTTAGCCTTGGTCAATGCATTCGTTCTTTTTGAGGTTGCTCTACTTTATATTCCCAACAATGTTCGTATTTTCTCAATTGACTCAGAGAAGACACATCTCAAACATAAGGTTGGGAGCTTGTTGGGACATCCTCTTGCCTATATGAATCGCGTGATATAGTTATTCAGTTCACTAAAAAGCCATGGGAGAGAAGTAATTTGAAAGGAGCAATGAATGCGAAGGCATGGGCTTCAAAATCCTTGGCTGCAGTTTCATTTTGGGATGTGAGCACCAGCCAGGTTTGCCAGTAAGGTGATATCTTGCTTACTGTTTCCAGTGATATTATTGTCACCCCCCGAACCCGTCCATGAAGTTCACAAGCGTAACAAAGTGCCGGTGACACAGGCTGTGTTTGGTTAGATAGTTTAGTTTAGTTTTGATGATGTCATCAGGTGTAATGAGTGGAGAGAGAGAGAGAGAGAGAGAGAGAGAAATGAGGGAAATGATGATGTCATCAAAACTAAAACTAAAATTAAACTGGGAAATGAACCGGGCCACAGTCACTAAGGCCAAAACATAACAAAAATTTATCCAAAAGTGATGATTAAGAAAGGACACCATAACTAGCAGTGGAAACATAACTTGTATTATACATCCAAAAGGGTCGCAAGTGCTAACTCTAAATCCCAACATAAAGTATCCGACAGAGCTTGTGCTTATATTACAAATATACAAACCACACCAATATTTACAAGTTGATAGTTCCCAAGTACATGCTTATAAAGCCCAAAAATACACTAGTACAACCAAAATGAAGGCTAGAGCAATGACACGCCTACATAAGTCCTCTACCACCAAGCACGCTTACAAAACTATCAACACACTTGCTACTCCTCGTCACTTGAAAGGTGGAAAAACATCACAAGCTAAAGCTCGTATGAGAAACTGATACATAGATTACACGCTTTCCATGGACATATTTTGGCAAACGTATTAATTAAGCAAAACACAAATTCATATCCACAAGGTTCATATCTTCCCAAATCCAATTTATAATGCACATCCCAGTAACAAATCATATCATACCACCAGGCGTCCCCGGTGTCGATAGGCTTAGACGTCTATGCATATTCCGTATCAAACACATCAACCTTGCTAGCCTTTTAGCACTGTCCTCTAACAAGTTGGGACGTCAGGGATGTCATTAATAGAAACAAGATATAGCCACCTTTCATTTAATATCCATAGAGTACAATTCATTTAACAAAACAATTGAAATAATGGAACATTTACATAAAAGTACAAAATCGCGATTAAATCATGTAAAGTATGTATCAATTACTCACCTCGATACTTGTGCAAACCCAAACCTCCTTATTAATTAAAATGATGAAAACGTGATTAGGAGATGTCAAACGAGTATAAGCATGCCTAAGTTGAAATCTTAGAAGTATGCAAGATCAACCGAGAAGTATGGAAAAAGTTGCTGAAAGTTGCATAATAGTTCTGGAACCACAAAAACCCAGTTCCGGAACCAAATTGTCTGAACCTAATTTTTGAGTTTAGTTCCGGAACGACGAAAACCTAGTTTCGGAACCTCAGAATTCGATCCTCCTCAATCTCCCAACCTTCAAACCCGGTCCAATGACATTTCCAACACACTAAAAAACATGGCCAGAACATACTCAAAACAACTTTACTGGGAACTGCAGACAACTCAATGTATAATGTTTCTGCCGATGGCACTCCCATTACATCCCACCCCAATGAATATTCTACAGTACATGATTATGACAGATATCCCTAACCCCATACAAGGTAAATGTCAGTAATATTTGTGAGCAGTAAAAGCTTCTTATACACTATTGATAATAGGTATGTTTAGTTGTTAGGGCTACTGGTACTCTTTCATTCCGAGCGTTGTACTTGTGGAATAATTGTTGGCTTGATTATAGTTTCTTGTTTTTTGCAGCAACTACCCTCTGCTTGGATGAATCAAAGGACTCCTCTCAACGTTGATGTTAAAGTTGGTAGGTATTTTGTTAATGTTCTGCCCAATTTATCCACGTCCCTAACATTTGTGCACTAATTACTTTCATCCCCTGAAAAGCTGAGGTTAGCAAACACAGAAGAAATCTTAGGCATGGAGGAAAGCTTGGACCACGACTACGTCGACAATAAAAAATGACTAGACCAGTGGAACTTTTTGAATGCCGAGCAAATTTCTGTACGAAATTGCTACCAATGTTGTGGCAGTAGTCTTTTGGATTTATAATTGCTACCAATGTCCAACGAACATGTTTTAGATTTGTAATTATTAGCACCATCCCTCTCTTTATGTAGTGTATTAACAACTGAAAATTGCAACCAACAGGTTGAACCAGCCGTATATAGCACGGGAGTAACACACCTAGTTATTATACTAATACACCACCTTGTATATAACTATTTTCTTCTCTTTTTGGCTTTCAATTTAAATAATTTTTTCTCATTTTTTTGGGACGTGGCAGGTAAACCTAACCCCCAATCAGGATGGGAACCGGCGCACCCACAAATTACCTGGATGGGTTTGGGGTGGGGTCAGAGCCGTGCCATAATTTTCAGGTCGTGGTGGGGATATGCTAAAACCCGGCCTACCCCTTTGCCATTCCTACTATATCCTATGGGGATAGTTTTTGTTTGATTTTTCATAACTATGAGGCATTTTACGTTATAAAATTAAATTTTTGAAAGATTTATTTGGTATAAGGAAGTTGAATCACGCTGAATCAAGATCGGAAGTTAAATTGTACAATACTTACAATCTATTTGTTTCGGAAAGAAAACATTTTGTGGAAAACATTTTTTGAAAAATGATGTGTGTTTCAGTGTTTGACGAAATGACCAAAATGCTATTGAAAATGCAATATAAACAAATTTTTAAAAATACTCATGCCTATACATGCACATCCTACACATTGACAAAAAAATTATTCAACCTACACAATCACTACAATAGCAACACACTAATGAACAATTATTACAATACTTACATGAACTCATTAAGACAAAATAGCATCCACATAATTTCCGAAATTATAAAGTACTCCATAAATAGAAGCAAACTAAGAATTTGGAAATTCATAATCTCTGTGAGGTCATTGTTCTAATTGAAGCCATTAACATCACATGCACATTCATGTTAAAAAAAATCCAACCACCCTTCAAAGTCTCTCATTCTTAAACCATGAATGCCTTTGCAACCTTTTCATTTTCAACCAAATGGTCTAACGCTAATGCAAGTGTCAATTCATCGAAGTTTACTTATCTTCATAACTTCATCACAGAGGTCATTCACATCAAGTCGATCTCTGCATAGTTTCTTGATTGCTAAAGTAACTTATTGTAATGCTCATCTTTGTCATGACACCTCTTTTGGTGAGATCTTCCTTGAGATGGAACCTTACTTGAAAAAGCCGTATATTTTCCTTTGGATACCTCTTCAAAGGAAGCACCAAAACCATTCGAGTCTAATTTAGCAACTATTTCTTCATCTATATCATAAAAAGGCTTTGCAAATTTGATCCGTGCCTAAATGTGTTGGATGATTTATTTCCTTTTATGGTATCATCAACAAGTATCTCAAACAACATACATTCCATGGGTTTTGACCATGCTTAGAGCAAGTCTCGAGAATGTAGTCTGATAACTTTTTACTTCCCAAACCACAAGTAATTGATATGTATTTTTTGCTCAACAAAAACTTTTCCTTGGTCGTCATAAGGAAATACAAAGATTGAAAGACCGAAACACGGGGAGCCGTTCGAGCACGACAAACACTGGAGGTATCTCAAACTCCATGGACTTAAAGTCTCCTAGACTGCATCCTATCCTAAGGACTCTGCTACCAGTCTCGGTCTGGAGCCAGAGCACATCGGCATAAAGCCACGCAAGATCTCTTTTCCTGATTGTTGATCCCTTATCGACTCTCCATACATAGAGGTCGAGAATAAACTTCCACGAGAACCGTCTACCCAAATTCATTAAGACCATCGCCAATCCAATTTAGGTTTTGACTTTCTTTTAAACCTGTCATCAATCCCTCATTTTTAATGCCCTTAGAATGAAAATCAACTTCCAAAGGAGAGCAGGTCTCACTGACAACTGAGTCAGAAAAGGAGTATCAATGCAACTCCACAAGCTTTTGAACATTGATTTTAGCCACCTTCACTACCTCTTCCAGAATTATATTCTTTTGACCCTTAACATCATCATCTTCTACCCTCTTAGAGTCACCATCTGACTCCTCTTTTGAATAGAGACAAGAAACTCTATTAGCTATATCACATCCTTTGCAACCACAAATTGCTTTCAAGAAATTATTGACAACACTTTGCTCGTCTAGCACTCTAACTAGGAAGGCGGTGTCATTAAACTCCAAACTAATCTTTTAATTAATTGTTTCAAAAATATTTTTTAAGAATTTTCACCTTACCAACTAGGAAAGATGATCATTTAGAAGTTGAATCATCTAGAGTTGAGGCGTCACCCCAAGTTTTACCAATGTTGAAGAAAGTGTCTGTGTTCCACAGATGAAGAGGAATCTCATAACAGCTTACTCATACCTCCCTCTTATTCTCCATCTTCAAATCAAGAGCAATTTTTGACATCATCAAACCAATTTCTCAACCATCACAAGCCTGCTTTTTCTAACATAGATGACATTTCTTCGAAAGAAACAAGTAAGTTGATATGTTTATCTCGCATTCCTAATGGACAAGTTTTCCCTTCAACATATGCACAAAGAGTGATTGCCCTATTATTGATTTTTAGGATTAGTTGGTGAATTCCAAATCATGGCATCTTTCTTTCTCATCACGGAAATGAGATGTGAAACTACAACTCAGATGTGAATATAGAAAGATACAACTAACATAGTCCCCATCATGTCCAAAGATGTGTAACGACTGCAGATGTAAGTTGCAACCAGGCCAACATTGTGTTTCTATTGTTTGCCATGATTTAAAAGGACCTTGTATTTCTATCTCCCATATCACAAAAATTTGTTAGTCCAACTGTATTCAAGTGAGAATCTTATCAAAAAACTATTTTGCTTGGAATATTTGCACCCTATTTATCTCTCTAAAACTCTCTCTCTATACTTTACAGCGTTTAGGGTTTGCCTCTCCCTCCACTCTCCCTCCCCCTTCCTCGGGCGATCCCGTCCTACCCTCTCTCTAGTCCATTGTTCTCCTCCTTTTCCTCTCCCTCTCTTTTTCGCCTTTTCCATTGGCTTGCCCACCGGTTTTCACTGTTGGGTGTAACTAGTTTTGGGGCTTAAGGCGATAGGTGGCCTTGGTTGCTCATGTTGGTCGTTAATGGTGGTCTACTCTTGGCTCGTTAGGTCCCAACATGTCCTTTGTACCTCTGACAAGTTGTGTCTTGTTAGCGATAAATGTCGAGTGCTTTCTTGGGTCCAAGGGTGGAGCCAGGTTTGGGCTGAGGTAGCTTGCAGACTAGGTGGGTTTCCCCCCCAAAAAAAAAGACTATATGCAAAATTTAGATCCAACAAGTTTTAGCCCACCCCCAAATTTTCAGCCCAAACCATTCTAATCTTGATCCAAAATAACAACCCAATCTAAGAATCCACAACCCGATCCAATTTGTAATTAATTAAAAATCAAACCAAAAAAAAAATGTTTACGTTACTTGTCCGAGGAAACCCTTTGGGAACTCCTAAATTTGATGTGAAAAAAACCAAACAAGTTCACCCGCAATATTTTATACCCTAGAAAAATCATACCATCTGTTTTCTCCTCTGAAGCTCCTTGAATGTTTTGATCGGCACAGAATGAAGATGAAGAAGAACCCACTGATCAGATTGTCTTGCTGCTCTTGCACCCGCCGACATGCCACCGACTTAGGTGGGTTTAAGTTTTGGACTCTTGGTTTTAATGAAACAGTCTTGGTTTTGACGAAACAATGGATTCTATACTTCTAAAGTAGTTCTAGGGCCTAGATCTATTGAATAATTTATAATATATATAACTATTGTATACAGTTAGTACTACTTTATTAGTGTATATATATGCTATATAAAATGAGAGGGAGTGTTGTTCACTATTTACTTTTCAACCACCGCTTACCCATTTTAATTCTAATTTTCAAATTTCTGTCTTTGATCCCATTTGGAAGTGGGACCTACTACTCCACTAAATTTAACTCTAGTTGGTTAGATTATTTGCTCTTGGCCTGTTTTTTTTCCTGTAAAGTGCATATTGTGGTTCACACACTACGGAGTCTCGGATTATATCTTTCATTAACTTGTGAGGCTTCAGATTTGTAAGTATTCTCTTATTATGCAAAGCACTAGCGGGTGTGCTTAGTTTCGTATGTTAAATGCAAAGCACTGGCGAGTGTGCGTAGTTTTTTATGTTAAATGCAGAACACTGTCTGGTGTGCTTACTAAATTGATTTATAATATTTGCTCTTACACTTTTGCTCTTTTAGGGTTAAATTGTAATGGAACAACAACAACAAAAAGGGAGGAAAAACTCTTTTGGCGTTCTTCAAACCAAGA
The DNA here is from genome assembly GCA_963854785.1 of Vaccinium vitis-idaea. Classification (NCBI taxonomy): domain Eukaryota; kingdom Viridiplantae; phylum Streptophyta; class Magnoliopsida; order Ericales; family Ericaceae; genus Vaccinium; species Vaccinium vitis-idaea. The sequence continues at coordinate 13,434,428 of OY978224.1, forward strand.
GGGAATACATCAGAGAACGATATTCCTTCTCAGTCCAACATTGATAATTCAATTGTCAATGAACAACCTCCTCCTAAAATTCAAAGAGTCGAATTTGATGATATCTCTTGTACGGGAGCCGGGGTTACGTCCTCCAATATGGGAACATCCCATTGATCAACATGATGCGATTAAACGAGCTTATATCAAAGCGGGGCCATATCTACCTAATCTTCCAGAGTTTCCATAGTCTGCGTCATCAGGACATCAATATCGTCGATTTCAATCCTCTTAGTTCAGGCAATTTCCTTGGCTAGAGTATTCCCCTAAAAAAGATGCAGCATTTTGTTTTCCATGCTTCATTTTTGAAAAGAAGACAGGAATGCGTTCCGCATTAACTGGTGAGCCATTTAGAAGCTGGAAGAGGGCTAATGAAGCCTTTCTTATGCATGTAGGAGGTTCCCAATTCACCACATTTCAATGCTGTGAAATCTTGTGATGATTTAATGAACGTTGGTCGGCATATTGATAAAGTAATAAATGCACTTAGTTAAGAAGAAATTCAAAAAAACAGGTTGCGGCTTACAACTACGATTGAGAGTATATGGTGGCTTACTTTGCAATCTTGTGCCCTTAGAGCTCATGATGAATCTGTTACTTCAAAAAAATAGGGCAATTTCATTGAATTGATAAAGTTTGTGGGAAAGTTCAATGAGGGAGTTGCTAATGTTGTCTTAGAAAAAGCTCCACCAACTGCAAAGTATATCTCACCAATGGCTCAAAAGGTGATTTTGCATATTCTCGCTAACAGAGTGAGAAACAAGATTCGTAAGTTGGGGATGCTAAATTTTGTATTCTGGTTGATGAAGTAAAGGATGCATCTAATAGAGAGCAAATGGCAATTGTTTTATTTGTTGATGTCCAATGGTTTTTACGAGAGTACTTTTTTCATATTGGGCATGTTACAGAGACCACTATTGTAACTCTTAAGAAAAAGATATCTGATGCGCTCACCCGTTACAATTTGGACATTCACAATATGCGAGGTCAAGGGTATGATGGTGCTAGCAACATGCGCGGTGCATGGAATGGATTACAAGCCTTATTTCTTAGAGATTGCCCATATGCATACTATAGAAACTGTTTTGCCCACTGACTACAACTAGCATTAGTTGCAGCTGCTGAAACTAAGAGTTCTATCTGGTTGTTCTCTTCGAAGTTGACTTCTATTGTTAATCTTGTTGGTGCTTCTCCAAACGGCATACTGAGTTACAATCTGCCCAAGCTGTTAATATTGCACATATGATAGATACTGGTGAATGTGAGACAGGTAGAGGGGCTAATCAGATCGGTACTCTGCATCAACCTGGAACAACTCGTTGTATCTCTCATTTTGATTCTATTTGCAACTTGGTTGATATGTTTGGTGCAACTATTAACGTTTTTCAAAGGATGTTTGAGGGGCCAGATTCCACTGACGCTATATGTGGGCAAGCTAGTGGTGCCTTAATTGCAATGAAGTCATTTGAGTTCATATTTATTTTGCATTTGATGCATAAAGTTATGGCAATCACTGATATGCTTTGTCGAGCCTTGCAACACAAATCTCTAGACATCTTAAATGCCATCGACTTGGTCTCAACAACAAAGGAACTCCTTCAGACCTTGAGAGAAGATGGTTTTGGCCCTCTTTTGATGTCTGTGGAATCAGTATGTGCACAATGTGACATTGATATACCCGATATGAGTTCTCGTCGCAAACAAGCTACGGGCCGCACTTGTCAGCAAAAGGATGTCGTCACAGTTAAGCATCACTACCAAATTGATATATTCAATGCTGCAATAGATTTTCAATTGGTGGAGTTGAATAATAGATTCAACAAGGGGGTGGTGGAACTCCTTATTCTTAGCTCGGCTTTAGAACCTAAGGATGGCTTTAAATCAATTAACATTGATAGTATTTGCACTCTTGCTTGATGTGCCTTGTCACTAGAAATTTCTGAAGTATGGCAAGGATTAGTTGCGACAATAAAGTCAGAGAACTATTGCTTGCGACCTTGGATTGTGTCGTAGAGAGTGTCGCCCCAAGCGTAGGGCTAGGTCGGCAGTAGCATAATAACCGGTAAGACCGGGTCGAATCCACAGGGACCGAACGCACCCGGCGTGAGAGTTGACTTGCAAGTGTAGGTTTTAGCCTTAAAGCGGCAAACTTGGCTTTTGGATTTTGGTTGATGGAATTCACTTAACTTCGTGAACGACTCGGAAGATTAAAAACGGCAAATTAAACTAAGGCGTAGTCTAGGGGATCATAAATACCACAACTAAGGCTAAACCGTTCGACTCTTGATAACCGGCTCGGGACACCGTTAGATGCTCCCGAACGGAAGATTTAGAGATTAAAACCATTTGACTAGAAAATGTGTTTCACAAAGATTAGGATTCTTGTGCCAATTAGACAAACATTTTGATTGACATCGCCCTAAGCATCACACGCCCTAATAACATGCTTAACAATTCTAAAAACTAATTTTTAATGAAGATCCTAGGTTAGCCTACAATATTAGTACTTGAGAAATTATCAAACAATCACTAAGAACAAGAGTTTTCAAAGGATTAAGCTAGAAAATCACAAGACTAAAAACTAGATGAACTTGGAAATAAACTACATATATTGAAAGATCCAATCACGAGGAACAAGATTAATACACGGTAATTAAACGGGAAATGAAAACTTACTTGAGAAAAACTAGAGAGATGAACCTTAAACTCTCTCCAATGGAGGAGAGAGGTGAGAGCAAAACTAAGGAGGAGCCTCTAGGAGAGAGGAGGGAGGAGGGTATTTATACTAAAAGCCCTTTACATTGGCTAATTATCCCAAAAACATACTATAAGTGGAAAGTTTCCATAAATGGAAGATATTAAAGCAACCTAAAATCTGTCAAAAATCGCCATAATTGAGTTTGGATCGATCCAACTCTTCTTTGGATCGATCCAAAGTGGTCTGTTGAAGAATTGATGAAGTTGGATCGATCCAAACCTTCTTTGGATCGATCCAAAAGGCCCTGGTGAAATTTTGATGAAGTTGGATCGATCCAAACCTTCTTTGGATCGATCCAAAAGGCTTTGGTGAAATTTTGATGAAGTTGGATCGATCCAAACCTTCTTTTGGATCGATCCAAAATGGACTGGTCAGGCAGATTTTTGATCCAACTTCGCGGGCACGCCCCGGCTTCGTCCGAACTCGGAATGAGGCGATTCTTGAACCGTTGGAAAGCTCTATGAGTCTACTTTCAAACCCAATTGACCTCATCTTCATAGCCTTTGTATCTTGAGAGAAATGAGCCTTTTTCTATCGGTTGGTCAGATTTTCTCAAGGCTCATCACTCTAGATTTCTTGTTCCTTTGTTCCGGGCCTTCCTTGAACCTTCCAAAGCTCCTTGAATCGACTTCTAAGCTTCGGCGATTGTCCTCCACGGCATTGCGGGACCTTAGGTACTTCCGGATACAACCGGGGATTATTTGGAGCTTTGGACACGCCTCTTAGCTCCGATTTTCTGAAACTTATCAAAAACACAACTCGCGCAAAATCAATCGTATATAGGCACAAAATGCACGTGTGTGTGATTACAACGAGCGAGATAAGCCCGGATATATACAACATTTGGGGCTTATCAACTATCATTTGATTGAAAGGTTGATTCGTCTTGTTTTAACTCTTCATGTTACCACGGCAACTACGGAAAGAACATTTTCAGCTATGTAGCATGTGAAAACTGATCTTTGTAACAAAATGGGGGACAATTTTCTTGCGGATTCTATGATTATCTTCATTGAAAGAGAACTTGTTGAAAATATAGATTCAGATTCAATAATCGATGAATTCTACTCTATAAAACATCGTAAAGTACAACTTCAGCAGTGTTTCTTGTATTTTTCTTTTGAACATTTACGTTTTTATGTATAAGTTTACTGGACATTAGTTATAAAGCTCTTTTTTGGCTTATCGATAGTAGTTTACTAAATTTTGGTTAGCCCAGGGTAGATTAATGTCCTGGCTCCGCCCTTACTTGGGTCTAGAGCTTTTGGGAGTTTTTTTTTTTTTTTCCCTTTGCAGGTTCTATGGGCGGTGGTTCTTCTTGATGGTGGCTGCGGTGGAGTGTTTGGTGTTGATGCTGCTGATGAATATTAGTTGTTCAAGCTTCTGTTTGGGTCTCTAATCAGAACTTCCGAGAGTTCTTCTCTTGCATGTTTTTGGAGGTGGCCATGGTGGTTGTCGGTTAGTGGTTGGCAGTTTGGGGTTTGGAGCTGTGGCGGCTAGGATGGCTAGGGTTTGTTTGCTTAGGGGTTTCTGGGATCAGGCTTGGCCCTTGTTTGTTAGGGATTTGATAAGCCTTAAATATTATAAATAACAAGGCTTATGTCGCTCATTTTAATCACACACGCGCGTGTTCTAGCTTTATATGATTGATGTTGCGTGAAGTGTCATTTTTTGTTAGTTTCTTGTTGAATTTGATGTATGAACTCTTAGTCTGTTAACTTATATTTATTCATTTTTTGTTGGCAAAATGTGTTTACTATTTAGTTTACGTATTGGAACAATGTAAATAGGAAATAAATAAATAAATTATACTGGCGTATCCAACCCTATCCATCCCTTACTTTTATATGTTTTTGGCTTTTCGCGTACCCGTATCTCGTACTAGTACCCGTGCTTCATAGCCGTATTCCCATTTTTTTTAGTAATCCCGTTTTCCGTGTCCGTGTCTATATCCGTGTTATCTTTGCGACATAGTTAGGCATCTTTCTCTATCGCTATAGGCTTCTTTCTCTATCTTTCATAATGAAGTGTTACAATTTGGTAGAAATATATTCCCATGTTGGACTTTGCATATTTTTTCTACCGGTTATAGTTTTCTTTATCTTGGACACTATTTTTGTAAAGTCTAGGGATTGATTTTGTTCTAAAAAAATCTTGGGATTAGCCATTTTTCCGAAAACAACACTGTTCGAAATATTATCGTCAAGCTGACAGCAAGTCTTGTAATATAGTTTCTCTATTGTTGCTAAATCGGCCAATAAAGAGTAGAAATAGTAACAAAGTCTCTACCTTGGTTGGGAATACGAAGGCCCATTTTTTTATTTTAAAAGGTTATGAAGTCTCAGTTGTTATTTTTATCATATCATGGCTCAGTTTGGGTAGGGAGAATCTTGAGGTCTTGAGGAGGAATGCGATACCATATGAACAATGATAGGTACACACCCTCTCAACCACTCCCCACCACACCCTCTCTCACATGTGTGGTGGGGTCCACTGGGACCCACCGGGTGAGCCCCACCACACATGTGAGAGAGGGTGTGGTGGGGAGTGGTTGAGGGGTGTGTACCTATCATTTTTGATACCATATTGCCTTTATTCCTACATTATCTAGACGAACTAGGAATGCAGTTCCTAATCATTTAGAAATACAAATCCGGGGTGGGTGCCACGCAGAGTGGTGTGCAAGGGCCGGTGCCACCATGCCGAAATTGTGCCGACAATCAAAGACGTTCATCGCGTAGAGCTCTTCGAGTTTTACATGTGTATAAAAAATCAGCTCGATCGAATATCAATAAGTGCCTTATTGGAATACATATAACTTGTTGCAGTAGTTTTGATCTAGTGTTTAGGATCCATTTGGAATCATGCATTTCAAGATAATAATGTTTTGATGAGGAACCTAACAATATTCAATCAAACTGATTTTCAGTAATGTTGTAGTACTCGTTGAGCTCTACGCGGTGAACGTCTCTGATCATCGGACCGACACCGGCACTGTGGCGCCGGCCCCCGCACAACACGTTGCCCAGCACCCACGCCCCGAGTTCTAGAAATACATCTCCAAACTAAATGGCAATCTGATCGCTTCCATTACCCCTTGTAATTTAATATTTCTTGCTCAATCTTAAAAAATTAACAAGAATAAAGAAGGTAACGTTGATTTCAGTTAATTTTTATAATAGTAAGAGTTTGTTGCATAAGATTATTGAATTAATCCATAAAATAACATATAATTACTTGAGGTATTTAATTCTTAAGAATTTGTTTCTTGTTAATCATATACATTAATATTCATATTCGAGATTCTAATTATTGAACATACCTTTAGCAATCTTGTTCAACTATAAATTTAAAGAAGAATATCTAAAGTGAAGATAGAATATAATTCATGGTCAAACCAAATATTTTTTTGAATAAAGCCGAAAATACTTGGGTTATTGGATTAATTTTGGCTTTATTAAAAAAAAATTGACTTCTGAGTTCTGACCATAATTTTATATTTGTTAGATTCATCTCGTCGAAATAAATCCAGAAACCACAAAATCTTGATGCAAAACTAACAAATGTAAAAAAAAATTAAATAAAGACAAAATACATAATCCAATAATCCGGATTATGGATTATTTGCCAAAGGACCCTACATGAGCTAATCTACTAGGTTACACAACATTAAACACACCTCTCAAACGTACATACCCAACAGTGTAGGGTCCCACAACCTGTTTTAATGATCCTAGCTATATATCATCTAGGTCTTAAGTGGAAAAAAGGATTGATTTAATATCGATAAAACTTAATGTTTCATTTTCTCAAGACAAATTTACATTTTCATATTTTTGAGGTTAAATTTAGTGTTTTTTTGTGTGTCTCAGATAAGGATGTCCTTAATATGTACATCATTCGTGGAAGAAAGGATTGATTTAATATCGATAAGATTTAATGTTTCATTTTCTCAAGACAAATTTACATTTAATCAGATTGCTATCAATGTTCGATAAACTTGATTTTTGGAAGAATTAATTTTACGTGCTACACCATATAAAATGAACAGTTCAGATCGTCAAGACAGGTATTGAAAATTGCGTTATTAGGTATTCCGTTTGAGAAGCGTGTGAAAATAATTTCCGGTAATTACATATAGTGAGGGCCGCATGCATGTCATCAAAACCGCCCACATGAATTGCAACCATCAGCTCCTTGCCATGTATTTATAGCCGCCGTACTTTCAGGCACATATTCAGCACTACCTTTCAGTTGCATTCTCATAATTCTTCACCAATTCCATGTTCTTGTCTACAACTAACCAGCTTACAGTACTACAGTTACAACCACCCCCCATGTTCAACAACCCCAAATTTCATACCCTTCCCACTATACTCACCTTTTTTCATGGAAATAGTGTTATCAAATCTCTCTCTCTCTCTCTCTCTCTCTCTCTCTCTCTCTCTCGTCACGGGTTTAAAAATTTGATCTGAACCGTTCGCAGTGTAAAAATCTACAAGTAGAACGTTTTTCGATCAAAAAATAAATCAAGTAAATCATACATCAATAAGTAGGAAGATCTTTGTTCTCGATTCGAGATAGTGATGACAAATAAATTTTGGCAGATAGAATTCAAAATGCATTTCATTTGATCATGCGATTACTAATATCCGATCCACTTAATTTATTTTTGAAAGTAGGTACTACACTAAGCTAACCCTACAACATTAAATGGTTTGGATCAATTTTTTGGTCTTGGGATAATCCCGTACTAAAAGCACAACAGAGCCGGTTATACTTGTGGCCCAGGTTCCGAAATTTTATTGTTTAGCGGTGACCCAACACCTCATATTTTTGTGGGACTCGGTATAAAGTGTATAGACTCCACAAAAATGTGTGGTGAATAATGGTGTTACGGCACCACATGACGCTTCCCCAAGACCACTGACTAATTTCCCGTCCCGAATCTGATGTAGAGTGGGTCGCGTCCACATTTCTTGAATATTTGGACCATTTACGACCCAAACGGCATAAATAAGTCACTCGAACCATTGGCGAAAAAGTCCAAAAATTGTATGGTTGATTGGAAAAGTGCTTCTAGACAATACTCATATCGTTCCACAGATGATCAACGATGTTTATCAGCCGTTCGATTTTCGTCTAGGCTTTTAAAAAGGGGGTTTTGCCTTTTTGGGAAATAATAGACTTGCTTATAACTTTTAGTAGGAACTTCAGTATTTCTTTGATTTTGGCTTGAGTAGCACGCAAATCTTTTTGTTATTTTTTCCCTAGTTGGTCTAGGGTTGCTTTGACGATATAAGTATCATTGCATACCTTAGGGCAGAATTTGGTTGATTTTGATTAAACGAAAACAAAATTATTCTCAAAATAGTTTATTTATAGAGAGAGTACCTCTTACTCAAACGTTTTCGTGTTTCTTCTTACAAATTAGTTTCCTAAAAGGAGGCTTCGCTGCAGTAGAGTCCCCATCTGTCTCCCTATAAATAGACACCAAAAATCCCTTCCAGTCATCCCTATTCTATCCATTCAAGAGTTTTACAACTCACCCACAAATCACACACTATTTTCGCACCATGACCATAGCACACACATTCAGAAGGTCACCCACAGAAGGTCATGTTTGGAGTCTTTCCAATATACCATCACTACTAATGATAATAATTCTGGTTGTAATTTGTGATAAAGCCAGTAAGGGGAATAGCTCGCCAGTACAGCGATCAGCTGCTACTGCTGGTTTTGTTAAGACTAGAAATACACAGTTTGTGGTGGATGGGTCTTCACCTTTCCTCTTTAACGGGTTCAACTCCTACTGGATGATGCATGTGGCAGCTGAGCCAAGTGAAAGGCACAAGGTTTCCGATACCTTACGCGAGGCTGCGGCTGCCGGTCTCACTGTTTGCCGTACTTGGGCTTTCAGTGATGGAGGTGACCGTGCTTTGCAGATGTCTCCCGGAGCCTATAATGAACCTGTCTTTCAGGTCTAAATTTCATATGCAGAATATTGATCTTTGTACTATTTTTTATCAACCGCAGTTTTTGCTTTGTTTTCTGTTTTTTTTAATCTACATCACTACTTTTCGAGTGTGAAAAAGTGAGCTGAAGAAAGAACAACTATAAAAATTTGTGTGACTGAAAACAAAAACTAAGCGCAAATATAAATAAAAAGGAGTTTTTTTTTGGGGTCATATTTTTAGTAGAAATTAACCCATCACATCGAGAAGTATTTCAGTGTCGAGTGGGCACCAAGTGGCACTGCCATGTGGTGCTCGTTGGCTCATCCGAGCTGTCCATTCGTGTGTTGGACGGCCCGGATTTGTTGGGGAAAATTTACCCCTCAAAATTATAAAAATGCCACCGAATAACCCCACATATCTAAACCGTCCAAAACACGGATGAACGACCTGGATAAGCCGATGGGCACACCGAATAAAATAAATTATGTGTGCATTTTTAGTTAATAATACTGATCAATTATTTGGCTGATTATTCTCAGGCACTGGATTTCGTGATCTCGGAGGCCAAAAAATATGGAGTTCGTTTGATACTGAGTTTGAGCAACAATTATAAAGACTTCGGAGGAAGATCACAGTACGTGAATTGGGCACGAGGCGCCGGTGTCCCGATAAACACCGACGATGATTTCTATACCAATCAAGTTGTCAAGGGCTACTACATGAATCATGTCAAGGTGTGTGTATATGGCGAATATTTAAAAAGGAACGTGTATTGTAACACTTCTCGGTTATCTTATAACGGATTTTTTTTGAGTGACAGAGGGTGTTAACGAGGATCAACACAATCAACGGAGTCACTTACAAAGATGATCCGACGATCATGGCATGGGAACTTATGAATGAACCTCGCTGCCAAATTGATTACTCCGGAAAAACCTTAAATGTGAGCCCTTACCATTCGTAGCCTTAAAACATTCGGAAAAATATCATCTTTAATAACAAAATTTTAAAAATTTTAAAAGTACCCAGAAAGTGTACCACAAATCTATTATGTGAGGGTGTTACATACACATGTAACTCATATTAATTTATTGCGAATATGGAGTAGATTTTTCGGTTTCCCTAGTACTACTACTATAATAATAATAATAATAATAATAGTTTCTTGATTACAATGAATAAAATTTAACGAAGTCGATCTTGAGTATTTTCCAAATTTTTAGTACATTAATTAACAAGTATTTCTGTATATATTTTTTTGCAGGGATGGGTCCAAGAGATGGCATCGTATGTGAAATCTATCGATAGTAACCACTTACTGGAAATTGGGATGGAAGGTTTCTATGGAGATTCGATCTCAGACAGGAAGCAGTACAACCCTGGTTACCAAGTTGGCACTGATTTTATAAGCAATAATCTGATTAAGGAGATCGATTTCGCAACCATTCACGCCTATCCTGATATTTGGTAATTGAACTCGCTATCATATAATGCTCGCCACCAGGGCCGATCTTGACATTTTAGAGGCCCAAAGCGAATCTTGAAAAATGGAGCTACATATGCATTTTACAACCAGAATGATAAAACGATAAACACAACCTCAAAAAACAAGATTATAAGTATCCCACAATATATAAAATTATGCATCTCATTGCAAAAATGAAAAAAAAAAATGGTTATATGTTTAAAAAAAATTATGGTTATGCATTTTAAAAAAAACTATATTTATGCATGTTTTTAAAAAAAAAAATTAAAATTAATGCCAACTTACATTAAGCTAACGTTATATGTTTGGTAAAGTGTGTGCTAGTTTATTCAATCAACTAGCTTTTGTGGGGCCCAAAATATGGATCCACTTCAATAGTCTGAACCGTTCAATATATAAAACTTGATCATTTAATAATCCATGAATAAAATTAAGCCAATTGAATTCCGTTGAGTACTACATGACCGATCATATAGTTCTCATTCTGAAATAAGATGTGTTACTCGATCAAGTTCTTATCGATATTCAATTGAACTGGTTTTTATTTGCATGGGTAGTTCAAATAATGAAGCCCCGCCAATGAACCCATCAAGTTTTGAGATGCATGTTTGAAGTTGTTACATTCTTTCTTCCTTCCTTCCTTCATGTTTCCGATTTTTCTCGTAATAAAAAAAAAAAAAAAAAAAAGGTGCATACCGATCGAGCATTTAACCATCATTTTTCAACAGGCTATCGGGACAGAACGATAACTCGCAAATGGGATTTATGCAAAGGTGGATGACGAGTCACTGGTCAGATTCAAGGACCATACTGAAAAAGCCAATAGTTTTCAGCGAATTCGGCAAATCAAGTAAAGATGCAGGGTACAGCCGTAACGCAAGAGATTCCTTCCTGAACGCAATATACACGAACATATACAATTTTGCAAGAAGCGGAGGAGGGATCGGAGGCGGCTTGGTTTGGCAGATCATGGGAGAAGGAATGGAATCCTACGACGATGGATACTCGATTTTTTTGAATCAAAATCCATCCACAAATGCTGTCATCGCTCAACAATCTACTCAAATGAAAGCACTTGAACATACTTTAACCGCGAGAAGCACACGAGTTTAGTCGAATTTCGCAAATGAGGCAATGATCATTAGGTTTTTTTCGTTCGAAGTTAGGTGGAGTAGTGTTTTGGGAACTATGTGGCTTCAAAATAGCGCTCTTTTTGTTGGTTTTGGTAATAATGAACGAGTTCGGCTCCCCTCCAATTTCTATGCCTTCAATTTTATGATTTCAGTGCGGTTATCATATAAAAATAAAACCACAAAACTAAGGAGGAATGTCAGCGTAGAACACCCTCTATTTATTATTTATTATTTTTTATTTTTTGAAACGGAAAAATTATTCAATATATAAGAATCTCAACAATTGGTACATCGAGACGGGGGAGGGGAGTGGAATCTGACTAAGAGTTGAATGAAAAAGAAAAGAAACACAAAAAACAAAAGACCCACGCCCAAACACGGCTATCCGACGACCAAAGCCTACCATCGTCAACAGAAATGGACCACGTCATGTCACTGCCATAACCCACCACCGTCAACGAAGAGAACTCTATGCCACAGCAGCAAACCCATACGCTAATGCCGCCGCCGAAACAGATCACAAAGAACCGGGCACGAAACCAAACAAACAATTTTTGTAATCCGTGTTCAAAGATTAACAATTTTTATTACTCTCAGTTTTGCTACTAAGTTGTTGCTCCTTTTTTTTCTTTGTTTTCTCTTTCGGTTGATTACTTATCAACCTCAACCTTTGTTTTCTCTTTCTTGGAGCCTTGCCGGCATATGTCATATGATTGTCGGGGTATGGGATGCCAACCTAGTTGGGATGCCATTTCATGTTGTGATGCTTTTTGCGCTTGGCTCCCTTTAATCTTTGTAATCCGTGTTCAAAGATTAATAAAAAAATTTGCCGTTCAAAAAAAAAAAAACAAACAATTTTGAGTTTTATTTTTTGGTAAGGGCTGTTCTTAACCGTTGGTTTATGGTTTGGTTAGAAATATATGAGAATAGTTAACAGACAAAGATTTAAATTTGTGGGAATAACCCAATCGACAAATATGTCACAATGTGCAAGTGGCACATAGGGGGAGTTGAATACTTGAACACCCACAATTTTGGCAAAAAGTCATAACCAATATATTGGCGGATATTCCCTCCAAAATAATATGCCTCTCCACCTCCACTTTATTATTGTAGATATGATCCTTTTTTTCTGCTGATATTCCTTAATTCCATGTCAATCAAGGATTTAAAAATCCATCATTACGTATCAATTTTTCGACCTTCCGATACTGTTACACTCCAATATATCGATGAGAGGAAAAAAAATCATATACATATCGGCCGATTCCCATTACGTATCGTCCGTTTCCGATTCACAAACTGATTCGCGGCTGATACTAGACTGTTACGGATGATTTCGGCACTTACATTTTTGTTCTCAAAAGTAATTCTTAAAAATTCACGATTGCGACTACCGATTCCTGTCACGTATCTATCCATACACATGATATCGTTACACCTCGACCGTTACTGTTACGTGTCCTCATACGGTTATTTAAACCATTAATTGATATAAACATACGTCTCTTTCCTATGATTTTTTGGTTTCTTCTCTCTCTCTCTCTCTCTCTCTCTCTCTTTGCCAACTTTTTCTTTCCTCAGATTCTTTTCTTCCTTTTGCAAAACAACCTTTTTTTCTTCCCAAAATGTACAAATTGTTTATTTTTGCCAATCCAAGTCACTCAACTGGATGGTTCTACTTAATTGATTCCTTCTACGTATCTGATGCCACAAGAATAATGTAAATTTTCACATTACTTTTTGTGTAATTTGGCGGTGGAAATTAATGCATTATTTGTTGAAAAAAGGAATCAAATATATATATATAGAGGCCGGTTCTAGTCCGGGATCCGGACTTCCGGACCTCCATGATCCAAACATTTTTTTGACGATCTGAGCCGTCCAATGTGTTCAGAAGGTGTTTTCAAGGGCCCATGAGGGAAATCTTCAAAAAAAAATACCGGGAAGGGCTTGATCCAAGCATTTTTTCGCAAAACTGTAAATATACAGTTTTTGCGAAAAACTGCTTGGATCAAGCCCTTCCCGGTATTTTTTTTTGAAGATTTCCCGCGTGGACCTTGGAAAACACCTTTTGAACACATTGGACGGATCGGATTTTCTTAAAACAATTTGCAACACAAAAAAAACACCCCAAAGGCTCCAGTCAGGGATCCCTGACTAGAACCGTGGGGTATATATATATATATATACGCCACCGATCCAGTCAAGGATCCCGGAAATCCCGGATTGAAGCCTTTTTCGGTGTTTTGATGCTTTTAAAAATTGTTTTTGGGAAATCCGAGCCGTCCAATGTGTTCAAAAGGTGTTTTCCAAGGTCCACGCGGGAAATATTCAAAAAAAAATACCGGAAAGGGCTTGATCCAAGCAGTTTTTCGCAAAAACTGTACATTTACAGTTTTGCGAAAAATTGCTTGGATAAAGCCCTTCCCGGTATTTTTTTTTGAAGATTTTCCGCGTGGACCTTGGAAAACACCTTTTGAACACATTGGACGGTTCGGATCATCAAAAAAATATCGGGAAGGTGGAGTCCCGGATTCGGGACTCCCGGTATATATATATATACATATAGCCCAATCTTCTAGTCCAAACCTCCCGAAAATAAGGAAAAAGTGATTTTTTTTTGTGTTGCAAATTACTTTTGGAAAATTCGAGCCGTCCAATGTGTTCAGAAGGTATTTTCAAGAGTCTACGTAGGAAATCTTCAAAAAAAAATACCGGGAATGGCTGATCCAAGCAGTTTTCGCAAAAACTGTATATATACATTTGAAGATTTTCCGCGTGGACCCTTGAAAACACCTTCTGAAAACATTGGACGGATTGGATCGTCAAAAAAATGCTCGGATCAAGGAGGTCCGGAAGTCCGGAGTCCGGAGGAGAAGGAGACCCTATATATATATATATATATATATACCCCACGGTTCCAGTCAGGGATCCCTGACTGGAGCCTTTGGGGTGTTTTTTTTATGTTGCAAATTGTTTTAAGAAAATCCGATCCGTCCAATGTGTTCAAAAGGTGTTTTTCAAGGTCCACGGGAAATCTTCAAAAAAAAATACCGGGAAGGGCTTGATCAAAGCAGTTTTTCGCAAAAACTGTATATTTACAGTTTTGCGAAAAAATGCTTGGATCAAGCCCTTCCCGGTATTTTTTTTTGAAGATTTCCCGCATGGACCCTTGAAAACACCTTCTGAACACATTGGACGGCTCGGATCGTCAAAAAAATGTTCGGATCATGGAGGTCCGGAAGTCCGGATCCCGGACTAGAACCGGCCTCTATATATATATATATATATATGTTGAAAGGTCTTGTTCGAAAGCAACTTCACTGGAAGACACAATTCCTTATCTTTTTCTCGCGGCATATTTGAGGCACATTCCATATCGATTATGTTCCATTGCGAGCTCGTAAAATGTGGTCTTATATATTTTGCAAAAAGAATTACTTATGGTGATAATAAAATTAACTTCAAAATTATATATGACTTCATTGATTAGAAAATATATGGAGTATCATATTTTTATTGATTTATAGTTAATCGATTATTTACTAGATCATGTCATATATATGCGGGTCTGGTGCCCCTGCTTTTCGTCCAAAATGACATCGTTTTGCTCATTTTCTTGGTACACCTCCAAAGTTTCCAAGAGCCCTATTTGAATAGTTAATTTCCCAAAGTGCCTAAACATCAAACCCAAAGTGTCTAAACCCGAAGTGCCTAAATCCAAATACATAAACTAACCATATCCTACCCCAAAGAGCCTAAATCTCTTAAAATTAACTCTCAAAACAGGACCCTTGGAAACTTTAGAGGTGTACTAAGAAAATGAGCAAAACGATATCGTTTTGAGCGAAAAGCAGCAAGAAAATGGCGAAAAAGCAGGGTCCCCAATTCCTATATATACATATTTAACACCCCTCTCTCTCTCCCTCTCCCTCTCTCTCTCTCATATGTGACATTCATATGGTTAATCACACTATTTGTAAATATGTTTAACAGGTGATTTGCTCGAAAAACTTAACTGATCAAATATCCAACAGAAATGGAAAAAAGTACAAAATAAAGTTTTATTTTTCAAAAAGCCTACAAAAAGCAAAAAAAATTATATGCCTTTTATAATTTTTCTATTATTCTATCTTAAATGAATAGAAAAAATAAATTGTTCTGACCAAAAAATGAAACAAAATAACCCAATAATTTACAAGAAAACAGCAAAATTATTTTGTGACTTCGTATAATCTATACCAATAAATAGAAAAACTTATTTTAGTAAAAGACTCTAGATGCATGGAAAAAATTGTTCTGTTAAAATCCAAACCACCCACCTGCCGCTTCTTCAAATGAGTTAGCTTTCCGGTGAAACAACGATCAATTAATTTCATACAATAAAGGCCAAAAATATCCTTATATAATATATATACATAGGGGTTGGTTCCCCTCACACTTAAAAAAACACATAAAAAAACACACGATTTTGTTACGGGCCCCACTGTGACGTTCTGAACCATTGATCTTGTTTAAATGAGTAAACTAGGAGGACCTGCAAAAATTCAGTTTAATCGGATATCGATAAGTGCTTGATCCAAATAGTTTTGCAAAAAATGTGACAGGAACTAGTGTTTTTAAAATTGTTTGGATCAAGCACTTACCGATATCCGATTGAGCTGAAATTTTGCAGGACCTTTTAGTTTGCTCATTTAAACAAGATCAATGGTTCAGAACATCACAAAGAAGCCCGGAAGAGTGTTGTGTTTTTTTATATGTTTTTTTTTAAGTGTGAGGCCTGAAGCGATAGTTATACTCGCTTTGTCTCAGGAATAGTTGCTTTATCGGCCTTTCGAGGAAGAAAAATGTGAAAAGTGTTAAAGGGTTAACTATTGTTTGTGGAGAGAACTATAGTACAAGAATAAGCATATCTGGGTAATATACCCCCAAGAACAAAAGCAAAGAACAACCAACCAAAAGTTAGCCACCCCCATCTAAAATTCTAGTTATAATTTATTATTCCAAAAACTGAAAATCTTGGCCTTTAAAAGGTGGCTACCTTCGCCCTTACCAACTCGGTTTCGAATTGCAAATCCTCGAAACCATACCCCTCTCTCCCTCTCTCTCTCTCTCTCTCATAAACGTGCTCTATCTTTTGTGTGTGTGTGTGTTGACGTGATATTATTATCTTCGAGTACACTTCATATAAGTGACTATCGAAATTACCTGTTGAAAAAAACAGGGCGGGAAGGGAGAGAGATGGCGGGGAACGAGTGGATAAATGGGTATTTGGAGGCGATTTTGGACGCGGGAAGCAAAAGTAGCAAAAGCAGTAGCAGCAACAACAATAATATTCGGGCGAAGAATATTAGTGGCAGTTGTATAAGGCAAACGATTGAAGAGACAAAACTAAAAATGGATCAAGGATTTGATACTGGTAATATTGGTGATGATGATCACAAAGACAAGGAAGGAAATCATCAGAAGCTCTTCAGTCCCATTAAGTACTTTGTTGAAGAAGTTGTTAATTCCTTTGATGAGACTGACCTCCACAGGACATGGATCAAGGTACACATATGTGCATATATATTCATTGAGTTTGAACTGTATATTAATTATATTTAAACGCAGTTAGTGTTATTGGTGTTGAATGGTCTATTTTTTATTCAGAAATTTTTGAAAATAAATAAAGAGCTTTAGGCTATTTGAGTTTGCTTGGGGATGTTAAAACCAGGTTCACAAAGAGGTGTTAAGGTTAACATTTTTGCTGTCTTCCCTCTTGTCAAGGGAGGAAAAGGAGGGTTGGTAGGGTATTTCTCCGAAAATGTTCAGGAAAGAGAAATGAATGAATCTGAACCATTTAGTGAATCTGGATAATTCATTTCTCTTTTCTAGATCACTGTGAATCCGAACCATTCATTCCACTTTCCTGGATATTTTTGGGAAAACTTTTCCTGGATCCTAACATTTTTTGGGGGAAAAGAGAGAATTATCACGCGCTGGTCGTCCTCTCCTGTGTACTTAGTAGAATTCTGAAAAAATAAAGAAAAACAGAAAGAACTTTAGGCTACCTGAGTTGGCTTGTGGAGTGTTAAAACCAAGCTTATACCAAAGTCCAAAGAGGTACTATGGTTAACATGCTTGTTTGTCGCTCAAAAAAATAAAAACAAAACATGCTTGTTGAGAAATTCATTATTTTTTTTAGTTATTTCATAAGGAAAAACTTCATAAAAAGAGCTCAAATTACATCAGAAAGATTACCCAAAAAAAACACACAAGTTGCACAAATCATGGTAGGCAATTTCTAAACCACAAAACGTTTCATGTTCCAAATCTCCCAATTGCTATCAATTCTTTTGATCACTATAGGTTAATTTGCACAATCGTTTTCAGGGTTCTGGAACTAGTCGAGGTGTGTGTAACTCGGCCTGCACATTTTTTTTGTAAAAATAAAAATAAAAAGTAGGATCCGTTGGAGCCTTGGAGGTTGTTCTTTTAAGCATTGTCAAAAAGGAAACGTCATATCCACCTCCAAATCCAAATGGATCCTCGAATAAGTTCCTTGACCTACTAGAAAAGAGAAGCGCCGCTAATATGGATATTAATAGGGCCGGCAAAATTTGATGCTTTAGGAGCCCATCACAGCATTAATAATAAGAGAAGAACAAGAAAACCCATAGGGGTAGGTCAAGCGGACTTGGCCGGGACTTATTAGGGGTTCACTCCCTCCTGTGATCTCATATTCAATTCTCCTTGCCAAACTCCTTTGGGCCAAAACATAAAATTTCCAAATGGAAGGTCTAAGGGTTGCATTTCAAGGAGTGGACCTCTGTCAAAATTTCATCACTCACTCCCCCTCGGAGTTACCCAAGGGCTTAGGCCCGGTAATTACCTGGTACAAGTGGGACGGAGGGATTGCATCTACCGAAAGAATTAGTTAGAGGCAAAATGTTTGGGACATCTTCGATAAGAAAAAAAGAAAACAAGTAAAAGAAAGAACTCGATGGTATAAACAAAAATTTGTGCTTCAAAAATGAAAAATGAAAAATGTTCGGTGTTTCCACTAACTCAAGTGAATGTTAATTTGTCGTTTAAACTAAATTTCTATTAGATTTGCAAAAAAAAATAAAAATTGAATTAAGGGAGAGTTAATTAGGCATCCTGTACAAAAAAATCATTATGATTCCATCTTATGAGATTTGAATATGTATGATTCCATCCTGAAATTCAAATAAATCCCAAAACACACTTTCTCCCTCCTAATTTTCCTAATATTTCTCTCCTGATTTTCCTAATAATTCTCTCTTACTCTCCTAAAATTTCTCTCTCCTAATCTTTCCTAATTTATCGCAATCTCTATCCCTCTCCTATCTTGAAAAATCTCTTTTTTCTAATCTTAGAATTTTCTCTCCTAATCTTCTCACAGAATCTCACCCTTAAAATATCAAAAAAAAATTGAAAATGCAATAAATTAATAAACAATGCAAGAAAAAAAGACAAAAAAATCACCAAAAATTCCTTATATAATAACGAATACAAAAAACATGATAAATTAATTACTCGAAAGGATTTAAAAAGTATAAAAAAATTTGGACACATTGAAAGAGATGAAGAGTCGCCATTTCGATCAATCAATAAAAACAAATAATACTACATTGTTGGAGATGGTGGGTTGCATCGAACTATTTATTTGTGATTCTTATAAATACGTTTTCTTTTTCTATCTAGAATGCAAAAGGGAAACTAAAGTGGGACATAACATGTGATGGTGTTTAATTTTCTTTTTTCTTTTTTCTTTTTTTTTGGGCTAATAAGAATGTAACATGTGAGTTGATGTTACATATAGTAATGAATATGACAGGTTATAGCAACAAGGAATACTCGTGAACGCAGCAACAGGCTTGAGAATATGTGCTGGCGCATTTGGCATCTCGCCCGTAAAAAGAAGCAGGTCTCTCCCCCCCCCCTCTCTCTCTGATAACTCCGTATCCGGGCCAGCTCTCTCTCACTATAAAACACATGATAACTCCATATCCGGGCCATCTCTCTCTCACTATAAAACACATGATAACTCCATATCCGGGCCATCTCTCTCACTCTATTATACGGCAATAAAAACACTTGGACTGAACGGTTTTATTAGACCATTCCTAGGTCTATCCCATATCCGATTCGAACTGTTGAAAAATAATATCTACAATTGAAAGAAGTTTTGTTCTTGTAAATTTTTTCAAGTGCAACCAAACACCGGAAAATCAAATTAAAAAAATATTCTACACAAAATCATTTTGCATGAAGAATATTTTTCAACTAAAAATGTTTTACATCGAAACAAATAGAGCCTAAATTTTTAGTTGATTGATGGCAAATGAAGATTCTTTTAGTAGGTTTATGCGTCTAATGCTTTATTATAAATGGATTCATTTCAGTCTACAATTAGAATAGTATATTGGATAAATTTCACTTACCTCCCCTGAGGTTTCTGACAATTACAGGGATCTCCCCTAAAGTTTCTAAAATTCCACTGACCTCCCATACTTTTGAAAATAAATGTTAGATTCCCCCCTCCAGTCAATTTGCAGCTAACGTTGTTAACTTTCATGCTAAAATTACTTGTTACCCCTAGCGTGCTTTTTATTTTAAATATTAAAATATTTATAACTTTTGGTTTATATATTCATATTTTATAAAATTTATATATTTAAAATCTACTTGAAAAAATCTACAAAATGAGATCAATATTCAATGTGAAATTATGTAAAAATAAAATCTTTATTGTTCAATGTAAATTATAATGTTATATAATTTAAAATTTTCAACGTGTAACTCAAAATTTTTACAACTTTTTTTTGTTCAAATTCATTTTTCATAAAATTCATGTAAAATTTAAATTCTAATCTTTTAATGTGACAGTAGACTAGGGCTGTTAGCCCCGTTGGTCGTGTAACCCCTTCTATAGGGGTGAGGTTCTGGGTTCAACTCTCA
The DNA here is from genome assembly GCA_963854785.1 of Vaccinium vitis-idaea. NCBI lineage: Eukaryota > Viridiplantae > Streptophyta > Magnoliopsida > Ericales > Ericaceae > Vaccinium > Vaccinium vitis-idaea. The sequence goes on from OY978224.1 coordinate 13,454,771, forward strand.
TGGAGAGGAAGTCCACCCTTGTATACTAATATCTAACAACTAACTCTACTAATGTTTATATCGAATGGCAAAAAAAAAATGTGACAATATAATTAAAATTTGCATTGAAAATTTGAAATTTTATTGGGATAAAGTCACCAATAATTAGAAAAATGGACTTGCAAATTTACAATGTTCATTTAATGTATTTGGAAAAAACTAAATTGTTAAACAAGAAGATTTTATGATGTTTCGTACAATTTTTGCAAAAAACTTTGATTTACACATTTAAAAAAAATTAATTATGTAAAATTATAATTGAAATTCACATCGAAAAAATAAGATTTTATTTTTTGCTTAATTTCACGTTCAATGTGCATCTCATTTTGTAGATCTCTTCAAGTATAATTTAAATATATAAATTTCATAAAGAATAAATATGTAATATAAAAGTTATAAACATTTTAGATTTAAAATAAAAAGAGGAGAGAGAGAGAAGTATGACATCATCATTTTCCGTCAACTTTTCTAACGGAAGTTGACGGGAGGGAGACGTATGTGACATTTATTTTCAAAAGTAGGGGAGGTCAGTGAAATTTCAGAAACCTTAGGGGAGGTCTCTGTAATTGTCAGAAATCTCAGGGGAGGTTGGTGAAATTTACCCTAGTATATTTTGAAACGTAAAAGATGCCTATGCCTGCAACATTTATCTTCTAAAGCTTTCCCAGGGACTTGACCAAAGAAGAATCACAAGAAAAACTATTCCAGTAAAATGAGTTAGTAATTGTTAGTGGAAATATAAAGACTTGATGAACGACTATCATAGGCAGCCTGAGCCTAGCAATCAAAACAAACAAATAAAAATGCTAAAATTAGGTTTCACTAATGTTAAGGTAGTAGCTTGTTGTAGATAGCTTGGGATGATGCACAAAGGCTTGCAAAACGAAGAATTGAGATTGAAAAAGGTCGTAATGATGCTGCAGAAGACCTTTCAGAGCTTTCTGAAGGTGAGAAGGAGAAGAGCGATGCCAATCAGGCTGAGTCGCCACCGGACAATATCTCAAGAATCAACTCCGACATGCAGATATGGTCAGACGACGACAAACCTAGGCACCTATACATTGTCCTGATCAGGTACTCCGCGCATATCATGTTATGTAGGTATTGTTTACGGTCCATATACAAGCTAAAGTACGAGTACAAATAGGATCATGTCATTATTTAGTATACACAGTAACAAATAGAATCAACTCGCATATCATGTTATATCAGCTGACCTGCTAACTCTTAACCTAATCACGTGGCTCAAAAAGTTAACCTCAAGTTATACAGTAGCTGGTGGCGATAAGTCTTATATCCCATCTAATTTTTTCCAATTCAACGATGTGGGACTCTAATAGCCCAAAGTGGGCTCTTACAGTTGGAGTCATGGCACCGGCATTTTCCTAGTTTTCATACAGTTTTTCTGCAGTTCTTCCTCCCAACATAGCTCCTTTGCAATACAAAATACTATCAAAATAATGAACTTGCGTCCTAAGGATGATGTTGTTCATTACACGTGGAACTATTCAAAAGAATAAGTGTGACCGTGACTCCCTGCAATTATATACTAATGCTATGTTGTTTCTAATTTCCATCAATGCAGCGAATTTCCTTATGCTATTTGCGAATCTTTGAGTTTGATATCAAGCTTATCCTTTCATGTAGTTTGCATGGGTTGGTGCGTGGAGAAAATATGGAACTTGGGAGAGATTCAGATACCGGTGGTCAGGTACTAACATGGTGGTAGGCTCCTACTTTTTGCATTTCTATCTACACATTGCTGACAATTTGTATGTATGTCCAGGTGAAGTATGTGGTAGAGCTTGCTCGAGCACTAGCCAACATGAACGGTGTCTATCGTGTAGATCTTCTGACAAGACAAATCACCTCGTCAGAGGTTGACTGTAGCTATGGTGAGCCCATTGAAATGCTGTCGTGCCCACCCGACGGCACTGGTAGTTGTGGTGCCTACATCATTCGGATCCCATGTGGAGCTCGCAATAAGTAATCACTCACATATACTTCCGTTCATTTCCTCTCTAATCTATTAGGGTGTCTTCGGAACCTAAGGAAAGAAATAGAGAGGAAACAATACTAACAATTTTCCACCATTCCCCTGTTTGGTTCCTTGTTTGGTAGTACTGCAAAGAAAAATCCAGGAAGCAGTAGAACGTCATTTACCTCTTTTAAGTTTTCCTGCCTTACCTATCTTTCTTTTTCTTTTCTTTTCTTTTTTTTCCTCAGAATAAAATGAAAAGGAAAAGGGAGCCATTTGGTTCTCTTTTGATTTCTTGTTCTTTTGAAAGAACAAGGAGAGATTTAATATGTTTTCTAAAATTCAAACAAGCATAAGTTTAATCCAATATATAATATTTATTACCATTATGGAAAATATGTAACGAATACAAAACCTTCTCATCAAGTTCTTCCACTCCTAGATCTCCAATATACCCAAAACAAGTATCTAACTTTGAAAACCCCCTGGCCACAGGTACATTCAAAAAGAGTCACTTTGGCCTTACATACCTGAGTTTGTGGATGGGGCTCTTAGTCACATTGTCAACATGGCAAGAGTTCTGGGGGAAGAAGTAGACGGGGGAAAGGCGACATGGCCTTATGTGATTCATGGTCACTATGCTGATGCAGGAGAGGTAGCAGCACATTTGTCTGGGGCCTTGAATGTGCCCATGGTGCTAACAGGACACTCCTTGGGACGGAACAAGTTTGAACAATTACTTAAACAAGGGAGGTTGTCGAGGGAGGACATAAACTCAATGTACAAGATAATGAGGAGGATTGAAGCCGAAGAGATGGGGTTGGATGCTGCTGAAATGGTAGTAACTAGCACGAAGCAAGAGATCGAAGAGCAATGGGGTTTGTACGATGGATTTGATATTAAATTGGAGAGGAAGCTTAGGGTTAGGAGAAGGCGTGGAGTGAGTTGCCTTGGGCGGTACATGCCAAGGATGGTGGTAAGTACAATCTCGTGTTTGTTTTCGTTTCGCTTTCATTCTTATATCCTAACCTTGACGTCTTGATCCTGATCATTTCACGAAACCAGGTTATACCACCAGGGATGGACTTCAGCTATGTCAAACCACAAGATTCACTGGAAGGTGATGGAGATCTAAAGTTGTTGACCGACTCCAATAAAACTCAAAACAAAAGGCACATGCCTCCAATATGGTTCGAGGTCAGGCACCTTTTTTCTTCCATACTTGCAGCCGTATTTGGGAATGATTCTGATCACGTGACAGATGACATCTTCTTCATTTCTACTTACAAAGGTACTTCTAACCTTCCCCTATATTGTTTCAGATAACAAAATTCTTCACAAACCCTCACAAGCCTATGATCCTGGCATTGTCTCGTCCGGACCCCAAGAAAAATGTGACCACATTGCTCAAGGCTTTTGGCGAATGCCAACCACTCAAAGAACTAGCCAACTTGGTAGAATTACATCCCACTACAATATTCAGCTTTTATCAATAGATAATATGTCTAAGCATTATTCGTGGATGATATTGCAGACCCTTATACTTGGTAACAGAGATGACATTGAAGAGATGTCTAATGGCAGTTCAGTTGTTCTCACAACTGTACTGAAGCTCATTGACAAGTACAACTTGTACGGTATGGTAGCATATCCCAAGCATCACAAGCAGTCTGACGTTCCTGAGATATATCGGCTAGCTACTAAAACAAAGGTAAAATATGCTCCCTCGTTTACCTCTGAGCAAATTGTACCAAGTCTTTGAAGTCGTCACTAAGGTAGGTTCTAATGAAAGGTGGACCGTCGAGCCTTGACATAGATATCCCAGATGGGATGATCCATAGTAATATCAGGTCCACAATTCAACAGCCTAGATCAACATTAAACAAGTCACTAACTATTCAACTTTCCCTTTCCATTGCACCATAACACTGCTAACAGTACACTTCTCTGGTGGATTTGTCTCTTCAAGGGAGTTTTCATCAACCCAGCCCTCGTTGAACCATTTGGTCTCACACTCATAGAGGTTAGTCACTACCTGACTCACTCACCTGCAGAATACATTTAGAGCGGTTGAGGTTCCTTGCACAGTTACTACCACAATTGCAGTTCATAAACCTCTATTTCTTGCAGGCTGCTGCTTATGGTTTGCCTGTTGTTGCCACAAAAAATGGCGGGCCTGTGGACATTATCAAGGTAAAGATCAGAGAGAATTTAAGCTTCTTCGGTGGCTAAGAATTCCAAGTCTACCAAATCTGGCTAATTCCTGGACCACAACCTAATAATTTGAAGTTCAATGGATACATGAACCCTATATATATGTTGAGTTTCAACCCCCATGATCACCCATTAACTTGGAGAAGGTGTCGCCCATTAATATGCTTCTCAGAAAATTAAGCTTTCAAAAGGATCTAATTGGGAATGTCTTGTTAAATCAGGTACTCAACAATGGCCTTCTCATCGACCCACATGACCAGAAAGCCATAGCAGATGCCCTCCTAAAACTTGTAGCTGATAAAAACCTCTGGCTCGAGTGCCGCAAAAATGGGCTAAAGTACATTCACAGGTACTCTTGGCCAGAACACTGTAGAACCTACCTTTCTCACGTCAAGCATTGCAGGAATCGCCATCCTACGACCCGTCTTGAGATCATACCTACACCTGAAGAACCCATGAGCGACTCCCTAAGGGATGTGGAAGACATTTCTTTGCAATTCTCAGTGGATACAGACTTCAAGCCCCATGGAGAACTCGATGCAGCAAACCGACAAAGGAAACTCATTGATGCCCTGACCCACTTAGGTTCCTCGAATGGCAATTCCAGTATTAGTTACTGCCCTGGAAGAAGGAAGGAGCTATTTATAATAGCCACCGATTGTTACTCTAAGGATGGACTGTGCACTGAGACCCTGCCATTAGTCACCAAAAATGTGATGCAAGCTGCAGTCTCAAGTTCAGGCAAGGTAGGATTTGTACTGCTAACAGGTTTAACCTTAAATGAGACAAAGGAAAAATTTAGACATTGCCATGTGGGATTGGAAAATTTTGATGCATTGGTCTGTAACAGTGGAAGTGAACTGTATTATCCCTGGCGAGATTCCTCGGCTGATATGGACTATGAAGCCCATATTGAGTACAAGTGGCCTGGTGAGAATGTTAGATCAGTGATAATGAGGCTTGGTAGGGTAGGAGAAGGAGATGGAAATGGGGATGATATAGCAGAGTATTCAGATGCATTTAGCTCTCGATGCTATTCTTACAGCATTAAACCAGGAGCCAAGGTGAGATTTTCAAATACCAATGAATTAGAGGCCAGAGAGAGATCATAAAGTGTAGAGACTCTTAGAAACATCGTGTCATTTACTTATCCTCGCTATTATGTGGTGTTGGACAGACTCGAAAAATTGACGAACTGCGCCAGAGGCTACGGATGAGAGGCTTCCGATGCAGTCTTGTCTACACTCATGCCGCAACACGATTGAATGTAGTACCATTATTAGCATCAAGAGGCCAAGCACTAAGGTAAAACCTTCTATTCCTAATTTACATAATCCTGTGTGAATGCACTTGTGGTTTGTGTTGCGTAGTCAACAAGTGCATGACTTGGTTGCACCACAGTAGAAAATACATCCATTCATTTGTGTGTGTGTGTGTGTGTGTGTGTGTGTGTGTGAATGTGTGTGTGAGACCAGATCTCAACTTATGTTCATTTTATCCAGGTATCTATCTGTTAGGTGGGGTCTTGATGTTTCAAAAATGGTAGTATTCGTCGGGGAGAAAGGAGATACAGACTATGAAAGTCTATTGGTTGGCCTTCACAAGACTGTTATTCTAAGAAATTCTGTTGAATACGGCAGTGAGATGCTTCTGCGCAGCGAAGAAAGTTATAAAATGGACGATGTAGTCCCCCTAGATAGCCCAAGCATTGCCTTTGTCGAGGGTCATCAAGTCCACAATATCTCCGCAGCTTTAAAGGCTATGAAGATTATGTGATTTCTACTTGCACTCTATTACTTCTTTTGGGAAGAGATTTCACGGATAACGTAGAAGCAACTCGACCATTACAAATACAACAGAAACTAAAACTTAATTTTGCTTAAAAGTACGGACAACTTTTGCATAATGACATGAACACATTAGGATTTATGCATACACACAAGGTTATGTTCATCAACAAAATCAATGGGCACTCCATCTGTGTTCTAACCTATATTTGATATACCTTTTTGTCAAACCATATGTAAGGATGTGAAGCACTTCACAAACCAGCAAAGCAATACAGCATTGGATAATGGCATTGTATGACAATTTCCACAAGAAAGCAAACAACTTGCCACATTTTTCTTTTTTCAGTAGTTCAATCGCACTCATTTCGCAGTTAGGATTAAAGAAACAGGTACTCATTTACCTGATCAGTGACATGTTGAAGCATCAATTTTATTGTCCATAGGAATGTTGAGTAATTTCAGCAGCCTCTTTAGTCACAAAGAGTTTACTGCATGCCCTGTGACGCCTGTAGACAGAGACCCACTTCTACCTTGTATTCCTCTCCACAACAACATTTAACGACCTGAGAAATTCCCTGTAAAATACAATGGCCGTCCTGAATTCCTTAGGAGATATGAAAAATAAAAATAGAAGCAGGTATAAATCTCTGTGATTATGAAAGAAAAATGCAGTTACAAAAGGTACAAAGCAATGAAGCATGGGTACTACCACAAGGTTGCTGGAGGTGAGGATAGGTATCCAATACAAACGTCTGATAATTTGTAATTTAACCTCTTGTAGCTAATGCAGCATATGTTTTGGATACTCTAGGTCACGTCTCAGAACATTTGGATACTCTAGGTCACGTCTCAGAACAGCTATGTAATTGTGATTTTCTTCCATAGCATTAGAAATTAACACAATAATAGTTTTCCTCCACTGCCTACTCCTTAGAGAAGACATAAAATGTGGACCTATTTAGTATCATACTTTCCCCCAAATACCCGCATTCCTTATTGAGTCACAGATATGCTCCATTACTTCCATATTCCTATCCATGCTTTCTTTCTTAACTGTACCCGTATCCATGCTTCAAAATGGCAATTTAAACAGATAACCTTGATAGTTCCTAAGTTAATGTAATAACAGTGAACCTTGATATATGAACAGTTCAGGCTTGATAATGAAATCACACTTGATAGCAGAATGAGAATTGTATATGACCAACTGAAAAATATACTTTTGCCAAACCTATCCAAGCCGTACCACCTGTACCATATTTTAAGGTTCTTTCATACGTATCCATGCTTCACAGGAATAAAGTATTCCAACTCAGCAATATCATGCAATTTCAATTAGTTTCACCAGCAAGATCTTTATGTGGAAAGAAAAATCTCAGGCCATGATTGGTGACTCCAACTTCAACCGTCTAATCATTATGTTATTTAGGAATGCCCATGCTTTCCATTTTACTGCCTGCGTCGTCTCACGATGGCCCAGAAATATCGGGAATCGAGCATGGGCGAAGTCTCCAAAAAGAGTCTAAAGGCTTAACGAGTATAGATAAATACTCGCATACAGTTTATTGACCCAAAGAAAGGGAAGATGCTGACTAATAAATCAACCTTCAGTTTCTCAAATTGCTGTTGCAGAGAATGCAAATACTCGTTTTCTCCAGCTCGGTCAGCTACGAGAGCTTGATGTTCTTCTTCTAGGGTCTTTACATTCATTGATCCAAGCTCTGGCTATAACCACCAAAAAAATATAAAGAAGAACATCATGTAGATATAATGCGTAGATCAAAGACGTACAGAATGTTATTTCCTATACAAAAGGTAATCAGTCCAAAACTTTTTTCTTAGAACCCCATTATCTTGCATCCTTTTGCTCAAAGAAACCAGGAAGTGGCACGTATTGATTCTGTTAATTTGGACATTGGATATAGGGATCAAGGAAATTGAAGACATTTAATAGCTAAGTGGAACGTATTGATTCTGTTCATTTGGTCATTGGACATAGGGATCAAGGAAATTGAAGACACTTGATAGCCAACAACTTAATATATAGCTACAAAAGTCGGGGGATGGGTAAAGAGAATGATAGTAAATAAAGACCCATCTATGAGTTAACCTTGAAACCACCAATCCTGCACTTCACTTGATCAACAGATTGCTTCACCTGAAATAATGGAAAATTTGAATGAGGACAACCTTTGAATCTCATTGTTTTTTGAATGGTAGGTACCATATAACTCGAAAAGCATCCAAACACAAAACGAGACCGTTATTAACTAAATGTTAACTGCTACTCCCTCCGTCCCAAAAAGTTAGTCCCTTGCGAAAAGACATGCAATTTCCGGATCAAAAAATGAAGTACTTCCCTGCATAATTATTTAACTTTCTTGACACTAAGCTAAAATCCGCCAATGAATCCTTTTATTCGGTGTCAACAAATTTCAAAAATTATGCATTGAAGAACTTTATTTTTTTATCCAACAATTGCACACCTTTTTGTAAGGGACTAACCTTTTAGGACGGTGAGAGTACAATGGCAGAAAAATCTAGCACAACAAATTATGAGTGAAAGGGAACCTACTCTGAAGAGAATACATATATGGTTCCTTATTTTGGGTGAACATCACTGCATTCTGTCAATCAGAAACTAGCAAAAGAAATAAAACTGATCTATGATAAATGCATCAAGAATTATGTCAAAGCATCCTCTCCATTGGGAAATACCAGAGATGGGGAAGAAAAGGAAGACAGAGAGATAGAATAAGTTCCAGCAGAAATACAATAGATAAGTTGGAAAAGGAAAACAGAGAGAATAACAGAATATTCTCTCGCATATGACCATGGGTACTCATGATTTAGACCGACTTAACCTAGAACCCTGGTAGTTAATATTGCTTGACAACCAATTAAGTAACATAAATATTGGTTTTCTTCCAATGCACAAGTACGTAAATCCACTCATGTTAAAACCTTGCTAGTCTCCGCAAGAAGATTGGATTTTGTTCGTGTCGCCAGATCAAGCTTAGCTTTAGCAGATTCTAACATAGTCACTAGCTTCTTCACTGCATCACCCTGAAATTCGGTGGACAATTAAAGGCCTACTACTCTATAATGGCCATTGGCCCATTAGAATATGAAATGCCCATACCACATTTTCTGCAATGGGATGTCTCTCAACTCCACACTTCCCTGCAAGTCAAGTTCAGTAGATGAAGAAGCAGATATACAAATTATAGATATACAGAAGGAATAACTACAATGGTTCCAGATCATCTAAGGAGTTTCTTTAGTCATAATACTGTACTTTTATTCTAATAGGACTTCCAAATTTGGCACAAGGTATGGTATGTGTACAGCATGTGTTTTACCTCACCATTTGGAAAAGAAAAACAGGCACTTCATGTTAAGATCTTGTTATAGCAACCACTATAGGATGCTATTGTAGAAGATCTACTTAGAAGATTGATAATGTGGGTAAAATTCCTTGCATGCATTTCCATAATATAATCCATTTAACCTATCACGAACTGTTAAAGTATATGATGGTTTAAATTCTTGGTTTTGAACATATCGAAAACGTTTCATAATTTGCTGTTTCATTTTTCCATTTGGCTTTTCGTGTTGGCTCGGGTGCGGGGGTCTGGCAGTTAAGTAAATATGATTAAGGATGATTATTAGCTTCTAAGAGAAGTTCTGTCTAGCTTTAAAAATGTTCGTTATAATAAGTCCAGGTCAGCTATCAAATTTTCCAGATATATGGTCCTCATGCCATTCAAACAGAATGCAGAGATAACGGTCCTACTAACGGATCAAGCGTTTGCATGACTTCAAACAAAAAGTAGAACTTCTTTATGAGAAATGTCACATCAGTGTACAAGTCATACCTCCAGCTTCTTTTTTCTGTTCCGCATTGTCAGCTTCTCTTGTATGTTCCCCACTGTTATCCTTCATCTGTGTGAATTAAAATCAGTAGCATTGCAAGATTTAATGTATATAAGTAAAGAGCTAAATAAATTGTGACTTGTGAGAAAGTCAAAGCAACAAAATTACTCAAGACAACACTCAAAAAGTTAATATATAGCTCAACAGAGTCGAATACATAATCCAGTTAAGAAGTAACCATAGCAGAAATTCATACAAATTTCTGGGTATGAAGCTTGCACACGCAACCGACACATAATTTGTCAAAAAAAAGGACACAATACACATGGAAGTGTTATTATTTCACATAGATCGATACAAAAAATGGAAGTGGTGTACATAAGTTATATGATTAAAACATAATACCTTAATGTGATCTAACATTATTTCTAAAGTTTAAAGAAGGAAATATGGACAAATTTACCTTGTTTTTCTTGTATCAAAACATTCTATATTAACTTGTAATGCAACTCTTTGGTATCTAAACTATAGAAGTGTTCTACAAATGTATGAGTGAATTTGACTTTAGAAATTTTTGACAGATAGTAGAACGTGTTTGGAGAACATACGTCTAGAAGTTTGCATCAAGTGTTGTGCTTATATGTACAAGACCGCCAAGACACCCTCTTATAAGTATAGGTGCTACTTAGATTTTTTTGAAATGCAATAAGTAGTGCTACACTCATGTAAAAGCTACAACGCCAAGAATCTTGAAACATCCATGTTACAACAGGCTAATTTTGAAGAATTATACGAAGGAACGACTGAAGAAAGCACAAACTTCTCAAGACATTTATACTGATGGTCTAATCTACAAGGAAAACCAATAATTATGAGTTCCATGACGTAGATTGCATATTACACCAGAAATAAGGCATCAATCAACAAGCTATCACCCTAGAAGCTCGCGTAAGGACATTGACGCAGGACACATTATATTGTCTAAAATTAGGAACACAGGCACTATGAGAACACGGTAAACGCAGAAGTATATCCATTATCATAGATTCATACAAAACCAAGAATATTATTTCTATCCACTTGAAATAAAAGCACAAACAATAATGGCTTTGTTTGGTTGGGAATTTTGAAAAGAATATTTTGAGAAATATTTTTGAGATAGTGTTTGGATGGGTTTTTGGAAAAAGTAATAATTAGAGAGATGTGTAATAATTGGAGAGAGATAGAGAGAGAAATGAAAATAATGATTGGAGAGAGGGGTATGAGTAGAGAGAGAAATGTGATTAATGATTAGAAAGATGAGAGATGGGGAAAGAATCTTTTTAGAAATTTTTTTGGAAATGTGAAGTGAACACAGTGATTGACATTATGAGCATAATGAAAAAACCACTGTCGCTCAACCACATTCATGAACTAGCATCATGGCTAATTTGACCACAGACTAACTTTTCAACATAGTGTTCTGGCCTCCTAATCTCCCTATCATATCAATAGTGTATCCCCACGGTGTCCCCGACCATCTCAAACGTTTCTGCAAAAAAGTAATAACAAGAAAAAACATTGAACATGCATTTAGACGTGTACAAAGCGGGAGGTGTCGTGTCTGCATCCACCCTTTGATTCAACTATTTTGGCACTCAAGAGATAAGTTGAAATTTACAGATTGCATCTGAGACTAGTAACCGAATGCATTTTGTTCGTAGAAACCGAATGCATTTTGAAATATGAATGTGTAGTATCACAACTCGAAAGTTCAGAGAGAGAGAGAGAGAGAGAGAGATTACCAATCCCTGTTGTCCAATGGTTGAGCTAATTTTGTAATAATTGATCCACTCCTACTCAAAAAACAAAGTCACTAACTATCAACTGGAATATCTACTATAAGGCAATGAATGAATGACATAAAGCGTATAAAACCTGTTGTTGCTGCAATTTGGCATTGATATCCTCCATAATATTGGTATAGTTAGTGCTGTTGCAGTAAAAGATATGGGTGACTAACATAAACGATGAGTTCACTTACATCTTTATGTTTGCATTAACTTACCTTTTCTCCACAAATTTGGCGGACAAGCTCAGTCTTTCTTGTTGAATAAGCTCCAGTGTCTGTATGCCATTGAAGACAAGGACATTATCAAAAAAGTAGCAAATGTTTGTTTCCTGGTTAATCAAGCAAGCAAGTTGTTCTTCTATGGTAGTATATACGTCAACCCTCTACCTTCAACATAATAACCGGGCTTAGGTAACTACTTACCTTTTTCTTTTCTTTTTTCTTTTGTTTGCTCGGAAATACATGGAACAGCAACAACACAACAAAAGAGGAACCAGACCAGAGAAGCGAAAGATTGCTTGCTTTATTTATTTTCTCTTGCTTCATCTCTTCCTCATTCTTTTCTGTCAATTAGTTGTCTCAACTCATCTAGAAATTAGATAAGCACCCTAAATTATGAATGCAGGCAAATGATTGCCATTCATGTTGCTGTGAGTACCCACCAAGGTTGACATGACCATCACTCGGGAAGAAACTGTCATATCTAAAAATTAAGGAGCTGAACATTTTGACACTATTAGCATACAGGGTTTAACATCGTCATGGAGGCCTTTAACTTATTATTTGTCGTTTACATTGCCAACCATCTTTACTCATTCCCTTAACCCCAGTTTCTCATATCTAATCTTGGGACTCCAATCAATAAAGAGGCTTTCATTTTCTTCATTCTTTGATGGGAGAAAGAGGCTTTTATAGTCCCATTTTTTGGCTCCCTTAGAGAGATTGCTATGGAGAATTAATTCTTTTATGTCACGGATTTCACATGATAGAGAAGCAGTTTCACAGGGGGGGGGACAATTTCATTTCTTATGTCAGCAGCAACTAAGCATAAGGTCATATCAACCCCGTTACAAGCTCTTGATTCCACTATGGTGTGAAGAAAGTCAGCCTAGTTTCAATATGCAACCCATAACTATAAAATAACTCCCGATCTACTTAAAAGAAAAAAAAAACTTCTCGAGCTGGATTAGAAGATTAGTCTATGAATTCCCTGGATACTTTCTTTTCCAGCCTCTTCTTCTTACAAACTCCACACGCTTTCTTCAACCACATTAAACCATAACACGATAGCTTTTAAAACCCTAGCCCGTGTAGGAAGCTTGATTCTAAGTTTGAAAAGCTGTCCACATCAATGTATCTCCTCATCAAGTTCTACCGCATAGAAACATGATCCAGCAACTTCTCATCTAACGTTCAAAATATATGATTGATTGCTTTCAAGGGGAAAAAAATACCTGAGAAAGTGTGGTTGAATCTAATTCCAAAGAGGAAAATTTTCTCTTTTTCTCCAAAATCTGGGAACATATCTGTCCCTTGGCCTTCACCATCTGGTCAGTCTCCGCTTTAAGTTTCTTTATATCTGAATGAGCTACAATGTAAAGAAGCAGTCAGGGGGGTGGGGAACTGCAATGCATAGTAAAAGACACGACTTCTTTACCAAAAATTAGTACCAAAATTATCCTTAGCTTAATTACTCCAAAATTACTCTAAATTCACTTCCTAAAAAAAACACTTATAACTGAAATGTATTGAAACTGAAGCAAATACCAGACTTCATTGGAAAAAATGGTGTACAATAAAAAAATCAGATTATTTGGATATCAAAAACAACAAATAAACAAACTGAAAAGTTTGGTCCGCATCAATGACTTGGCAGCTGAGGATCAGAACATTTTCTTTAACGAGGCGTTGGAGGGAAAGACAATGTACAATATACAAATCTGCCAAATCTGTTTAGTTGGGTATCGAAAGCAACTTACAAACATAAACAAGCTGACTAATGGCATATAATATATCAGACTCCGCAGACTTTGCAAGCTGCAACCCCAGGTAAAAAATACTGACAGGGTAATCTGGATTCCTTCTAAAGTGGAGAGTACAGTACTCAGTCAGCTTTGAATTAAATTAGAGAAGTTAGGGAGGAGGTCCCTCGGAACTAAGTTGTTTCATTTAAAAGAATGTATCAAAATGGGGATTGGAAGAAGCTTGCCACCAAAGACCGATAAAGGATGGGGTGTTATTGATGATTCTAGGTGCATATTTGCAATCTAGAAGAGGGAAGCCATGGTCATCTGTTCTTTGGTAATGCCTACCCAGCTAGTGTTTGGTCTTCGATTTTACTGAACCATTATATTCTAAGAAGTCCTAAGATAAGTTATCAATCTCGTACCGTACCAGCCTATATGTACCATACTGGAAAGAAAACGGAATATTAGCCCTTTGTTCCATTCCGAGTATAAACCAAAATTTTGTTTTTACTGTTCCGGCCACTTTGCAAATTTGTCTGGTACAAAAGACACGTGGGTTGGGTTGTACTACTCTCAAGTGTGTATCAATGACATATTGCTCTGAAGCTTTAGGGAGAAAAAGAAGGAGAAAAGATGAAAGTTTGCCGGATTCTGTCACATCCTCCCTGAGTTTTGTTGCCATGGAGCATTGGAGTGTCATTTTACTAGTGAACTTCTAAATTTTTAATCACATTTCGAACTTCAGATTAGAAATGCAAGCTTTTAAATTTCTAATCTATCATCTGGTGAAGTGAGATAGCAATGGGGCGCAGAAATGGCAATTCTTCGGTATCAAAGCTTCACAACATATATTTGTCTCTCTTGTCAGTTGTCACAATAAGCTATCTCCATTCTCCACGGGCTATTCAATCCCTCTTTCTAGATATTTTAACTACTTGACTTTACTGAGTGCCCCTATATAAATGTTAATGAAAATGGACAACAAATTAATCGCAAAGTGCTCCTTGATTTCCTTAGTTCTTTTTTTTCATAATATGGTGGCACATCTGAACTCTAGGAGCCTGAAAAGCAAGTCCATATTCTAGATTGGTTCTTACTGGGGCACCTTGTCACCTACTGAGTTGTTATTTGCGGAGGACAGATCAATTTGATTTTGTGGTTGTAGCTTTGCCAATAAAATTGACAGCCTACATGTTATAGACGGGGGGTCAGCATTTTCCAACAGAACATCAATGGACTAATTTGACTACGGGGTTTTTTATGTAATTTATCCCCTTTTTTGGAAGTAAATTGCAAATTCTTGTAAAACCGACAAATTACAGATAGGCATGTTATTATGTAGGGCTGATAAACGAACCAAATGTACACGAACATGCTTATCTAAACATATATATGTAATCAAGTATAAACATACATGCTTAGAGTATGGTACGAATAGATTTAAACATACTGGCGTCAATAACCTATACTATATACTATTAAACAGGCTGAGATTAGAGAGAGATTTTGAGTAGAAATAAGAGAGAATACCAATGTACATTAAAAGAAAAAGAGGATGAGGAGAAGGAAACCTAAGTGGAGATCTTTCTCCAGAGTTTGAATGGTAGTAAATTGCGTTTGTTCTTCAACTGAGATCTTCGCCGCTTGATCCTCCACATCTTCAATTCCAACATTTCATTTCAAAATCAATTAGGTAATTGTAAACATTCGTAACGATCAGTCGCTGAAGATAACTAAACTGAACATCTACAATTAGAATTGCGTCTCTGTGGTGGAAAGAGAAACCCTACATTTACGCACCGTTCATTTGAGAGCGTAGAGTCTTCATGCAAATCAAGTACTCTTCCATCTTAACTACCGTCTTCAGATTCTGAACGAATCAGAGGAGAGAGAGAGAGAGAGAGAGAGAGAGAGAGAGAGAGAATTCGAAGGGAACGAAAGATTGTTTTGATGATGCTTGGTGAGACAAGTATATGTAGGCACCTGCTGTTTAGGAAGTTGGAGGGGGAGAGAGAAGAGAGAGGAGAGAAAGGAGCGGGAAATTTATAGGGTGTGGTCCTGTACTCCTGTGAAGGAAAATACTACTCTAATTTGAAAGTTATTTCCAGGCTAAATTTTCATTAAAAAATACTATCCTCCGTATTTTCACCTAAAATTTATTTTGTGAAGATTTTGTTCATCTTTTCTTTGTAATTTTTGGGATAAGTATTTTTCTCGATGAGAGGAACCAAAGAATCAGACAATCGTAAAAATGTGACCTAAAGTATAAATTTGAAAAATCATATAAGACGACAAAAATATTAAAAATACCGAAAATATCAAATAGATTAAAATACTAAAAAAATACCAAAAATACCAGCTATTTGGTATTTTTTTGTTTTTCATGAATTTTTTTAGCTTTTCGTCACGATTTTGTACTTTTTAGGTTTCTCTAATTTAGACAGATGAATAATCCAAAGAATTAAAATTGAATTCAATAAAAAAAATTCGAAAAGATGACAAAAATATAAATTAAAAAAAACAAAAAATACTGTTATTCTACTGGTATTTAAGCTTCATAGAGTCCATTCTGCCCAACTAGGAGGTCCCGAACTTCTGGGTAGTGTTTTGGTGATAGGACCAACGCAGGTTGGTTCAAGTGGTTCGGCACTTGTTCCCCTTAAGCAAGGTCTCGAATTCGAGTCTTTTGAATGGAGGAAACTTGCGCTGGGAGAGCTTTACCCCTTCGTGGGCCGACCCAGCTCCAACCGGACTTAATCGGGGTCCGTGGGCTTCCGGATACCGGTGGTTTAGACCAAAAAAAAAAAAGGGTGGTAGGAGTAGTTTATACGGAGAGCAATTTTGCTCCCTCCTGTCAGAAAATTGTTCTAAAGGCCAAGTTTGGGGTTTTAAAGGGTGTTTAGTCTAGCTTAACTTATTTAAAGTCTCCAATACAAAAATGTGAAATTTTTTAGGGTTCAAGGACAACACTAGACAAAAATATCCTTAATGATAAAAAAATTACAAAAAGAAACCGGTGTTTTCCTTTGCTGGCCGAGTAATAACCCTTGCGTCAGTTTGAATGCGACATGCCATTGCATCAATTCATTTTTGTTGCTAACCCGTCAATTCACTCTCTCTCATTGGGTCTTGAGTGGGACAAAATTAATTTTATCTCTTTAATTTTGAGATTGGGTTTAATTTTAGGGTTCAATTTTAGGGGGGTTAGGCTCTTTTGGATAGGTTATAGTGGGTTTAGACATTTTGGGTTAGGCATTTAGGGTGCACTTTCCAATTATAGGATTTTAGTGGTTTAGGCATTTTCATAAGGTACCTTAGGGTTTAGGTTTAGGGTGCAATTATAGGATTTTAGTGGTTTAGGCACTTTTATAGGGTATCCTAAAATTTTAGACACTTTCATAGGGTGCCCTAGGATTTAGGTTTTAGGCACTTTCATTAGGTTTGGAGGTTTAGGCACTTTCATTAGGTATGGAGGTTTTGGCACTTTCATAGGGCTTTGGGGTTTTAGACACTTTCATGGGCTAGCGGGGGCATTTTTGGAATGTGTATGTGATTTGTCCTCTTGGCATTAAAGAATTAGTTAGTGTCCTATTTCCATGATTAACTTCTATACCATGTCTTCATCGAAGAAAGACTCCTCTCCTATTGGTTGAAACGTTTGGATCCCACCACAAAGTAACGTCATGTTTATCAAAAAATATATTGCAGAGGTAAGCATAATATCACTTTGTTCACCCAATTTTACCAATAAGATAGAGGGTTTTGTTCACCCTCTTCTAAGGAGTATGAACAAAATTGTACTTGTTTATACGTGTGTGTGGTGATTTATTCAGGGTCCTGTAGTGCACCTTGAGCATTACACCGAACAGTGCCCCCATCCGATTATCTATTTCAACAATGCACACGTCGGATTTAATCCAAGCAATTAATGGTTCAAATTTTGTAGGAGCTTGCCCGAGGGGCATTACACAGGGCACTCGGGCACTACGGAGACTCCTCTTCCTATTTATACCCCTTCCCCTTCCCCTTCCCCTTCCCATTCCCCCTATATATAATGTGTGTTGAAATTTTTAAAAATTCGCCTTCTCCTTTTCTAAAGCCAAACAATGAAGAAAAAAAATTTAAAATTTTCCCTTTCTTTCCTTTCCTCTCCACAAATCTTTTTCTCCTCCCAACATGTAACATGAAAAGTCGATTTTATCATTTGCGGTTGGTGCGCGTCGTCATCTTTACATTATACAGGTTTCCTACACTAAAGTAAAAAGGCGAGATGAATACACACCCAGCATTTGTTTCTATACCATACCAAACTTCAAAATTTCTCCTTGATTTTCAAACTACTCCTAAATTTCTCAATTCTCACACCTACCACTCGCCACTAGTCCTAATCCTTCCTGGTGCAAGTGCTTCCACAATCAATTCTTATCTTGCGAAAACAGAGCCAACTATGAGCTAAAACTCGATGTGTGACTACTTTAGACCTTAGATACTTTATAAATGTTATTAGGTGTCTCTCCTGCTTTGGTGCACCTTATAATAGTTCAAAAAAAAGGGCCGTCATCTTTAATCTTCACTTTGGAAAACCTTGTCAAATGTGAAAAAAAAACCATTTATTTGAATCTTGCATTATTGCCGCAATCACCAACATAGCCTTCTGCTACCTCGATGACAAGCGGGGAAAAAAACACTAAAATGAGTGTTTCAAATAGAATTCAATAAAATAAAAAAACAAAATCCACATTTGACAAGAATAAATCTCTGCATGACTAACCCATTAATTTTTATTTTTTTTTGGTAAAGAAATAAAATTTCATTTAAAGTCAAAATGCTATTACAAACTACCGGAAATAAAGACAACAGAATTATGACAATATACAGACGAGAAGAACATAAAACAAAACCAAAATAACTGAAGGATATATACATCCAGCGAGAGCTTGCTTCGGCCATAAAATGCATGTGATTAATATACGTTGTCGTTACGCTACTGTCCTGGTAGCTCCACAAATTACGAAGCTTCAAAGTAGAAACTGTCCGATACAAACCAAGTGATTGTTGCACCTATAGTCGAGAGCTCCGCAGCATGGTTAGTGTCGTGCAACTAGATGGTCGAGGCCAACTACAGAGCTCTAAAATCGGTAGATAAGCTACCGAAGAAAGATACAATCGTGGAAAGAGAAAAAGACTACTGCGGAGAAACGTTATTCATCAATGATGATCCCTTAGCTTATTGGCTCTTACTTGCAGTAAAATAAAACCCCCACCGCCCAAGACACTTACCCACAAAGTCATTTCAGACATAAAAACTGGCCAACCAGACCAATAATGCAACGCCAAGAAAAACACCAAACTCCAAAATGCTCCACAACCGCAAACAATCCACAAGTTACCCCTCTAAAAAAGCATGTGATGCCCAGAAACTCAGATAAATAACCACCACCACCACCCGTTGAAAATGATAACCGGGGAAAGTTGCTCGACAAAGAAGGAGAAAAGGAGGTCGAAGAACCACATGCATGAATAGGTCAAAACATCCTTAAATAATAAAAGACATATGACAAGCATGCACGATGAAGAAAACTAGAGAAATAAAGTACTACGAAAGGGCACACGGGAAAGCATTATACAATGAGTTTTGAATCTGGAAAGAGTGTTTGGGAGAAATGTGCAGAATGCATTTTGCAAAAGTAGTAGTGTTTGGGAGAAAAATGATGAAAATGAGTTATGAATTTGTTTTTACCATTTTACCATTGTTTGTTAAAACCATGCCAACAAACTTGTCATTGGAATAATTACCGGAAATTTTCACACAAATTGGGAAATATGCATCTGATCAAAATCATCGGTGAAATGAAGATTTGAATATATATATATTTTTTGAAATTAGGATAGGAAAATTTTTTGTTAAAGAAAACCTTGAATTTTGAGCCTTTTTTTTGGGAAAATATTATTAGATGCTCCTTTATTATTATTAATTTTTTTAACACAAATTGATGTTCTCCCTTAATAAGAATTACATAAAATAGAAGTAATTGCGAAAAAAATAAAAAAAAGTTGGTCCAAAAATAACATAATTATAAACATTACACAATTTATAAAAACATACATAACCATATTATACATAATAAAAACATTACACAAACCGAAAACAACCAACAAAGCATCCAAATTGAAACAAACAAACCATCCAAATAAAAAAAACTTAGGCAAACACTGGCTCCATAGGCATCTAACGTATACGATTGACGACAATATGATCCCAAATTTGAGTCCTCACATAGTCCATTTCACCATCATCGTGTTGGTACGTTTGTCCATGAATCCCATTAGGTACCGTCGTTTCCACTCCACGTTCATAAGGCATGAATTCTGGTCGTGTATCATAGAAGCCAAAGGGAATATCAGGCATGTTGCTCCTTCTTATGAAATTGTGAATGGCCGTTGTTGCAGTTACAAGACCTTTCTGTGTTTCCATTGAGTACCCAACAGGCATGTCACATATCAGGGGCCAACGCGATTTCCATAATCCGAAAGTCCTTTCTATTGTGCACCTAAGGGATGAGTGTATTTTGTTGAAACTTTCGAAGTTATTCCGTGGTACACGACCTCGTCGCCACTCTGGAACATGATACGTACAACCTTTGTATGGTGCTATTATTGTGAAATCTTCAATTGCTGGCTTTGGTTCAATTTATGGATTGGCATATGACGTGAATTTTCAGGAGCAAAATAAATTATCCGGTTTGCAAAATAAATACCTGAAAATGTGAAAAATATCTTTTACTATCTCGTATTTTCTTATGCACTTCTTCGCGAGGCCATGGCCATGGTCTAAGCCATTCGGTTAAGGGTATCAAGTACATGATGAAAACGCCTTGAAATTGTCTCCCCCGAAAGTTGGAAACGCTCTTGTGCACTTCTATTGTTAGCTCGTTGGCCCACAATCCATAGAAATATAGCCAATTGCTCTTGCACGGAGATTCTCTCCACCTCTCGCAACCCATATCTACTCTCGAGCAAGTCACAAAGGGCCAAAAAAATAGTTTTGCTCATACGAAATGCTTGATACATACGCTTTGGGTGACCCATGTTCAACTCAGTGATCCACTTTGCACCCGTGAATGCAGAGGTACGACAAGGCTCCTTGCCCATGTAAATTTCATTGTGGATCGCTAAAATAGCTTCTGCAGCTGCTCTTGTCCTTGACCAACCAGAGTTGTGACGAGGTATGGGGTCACTCGACCCTTCTCCGTATTCGCTTACATTGTACGGGTCACCGTACTCATCGTCATTGTACGGGTCTTCATCATAAATATCATAGTCGTAGTAGTCCTCCCAATCATCATTTGCGCTTGTTTTAGTAAACTTTCAAAGATTATCTATTGCAAAAATTGAAGTGTTTTCTCAATACAAGGCCAAGTGGGTAAGAGTAACCGGCCATGCATGTGTGCTTTTTAAAGAAAAATTTGCTCGCCACTTGCCAATGTGTAGTAAAGACACTCTGATCCTTTTCCAAATAAAGATGAAACCACTCTCTGATAGCCTCTTTACAATACACAACCACTTTCATATAGGTAGTAAATAGAGTAGATAGTACCAAAATAAATAAATGGAGTACATATGTGCAGCACTTTGATGGGGGATGAAAATTACTACACACTTGAAAAAGACTACACATAGAGACTCTTTGAGCCATCCAATTTATAACACCGAACGGGCATGACACTTGCTCACAAGTAATTTATAACAAGCACCTGTTACTACTAATGTCAAATTGGATAAATCATAACAATCACAAATCTGAAAAGTAGATACTGCTAACCATAGAGTTTAACAACACCATAAAAGTTCAACACACAAAGTTTAGCAACATAGCCTAAACGAAGATAAGTTTGCAACGTAGTCTTAAGACAAGATTTGAAACAAACAGCACCATAAAAGTTCATCATACAACCAGACGATTGCAATTACGATTTAAAGATCCCCGGGATTTCTGGAAGGTGGTGCAAACCAGTTGGAGTTACCGAACTCAGCTTTTTGCACCCTAGGCATTTCGTGGGTGAGCCAGTAGTACCTCTTCATCTAATCGGGACATGCCATGAACAAAACTCCCTGTCTAGGACCTCCTAATATGTTAAAAGCTCATGCCCATAAGTCTGAATCATCTTTAAACTCAAGGAGCTCATTTAAAGCATCTGCGGCCTCCTTTAGCGTGGGAATGTCAACTGCACGCTAGATAGAGGGGGAACTAGCACTATCGGTTGAGTCTACAATTTGTTGAAGACAAGCTTCAAGCATTGATGTAGCAGACCCTGTGATTTGGTGACAAAAAGATCCTATTTTCAGAACTTGCTCACCCTTCTTCCCTTTAGGTGACAATAAAATACCACAAACTTAAGGTGAGAGAGAGAGTAAAGCAAATGAAAGATCAGGTGACATAGATATCTTGATGCTATGCTAATTCAGGAAACAAACGTGGAGAATTTGCCAAAAGCTGTAATCCAAAAGGATTCTTTATAGCTAATGCTAGCATAGTGCACGAACATTTCATCCTAATTGATATAGCTAATGCTAGTTCTACAAAAGAAATATGGAAAGAACCCATTCAACTTAAAATCTCTTACCATAAGCCATAATGTTTAGGTGGGGATTTTTATGAGATTATGTCCATGAGTGAAAGAATTGGATGCATCAGGATTGAAAGAAGTATGGGAGGATTGCAGGAGTTCATACACCAAACTCAACTGATGGACGTGCCTATTGAAAGAAGTAGTGCTTTGAAGAAGGTTTGTTTTTCGATCTGGAATTAACAGATCAGGAATTAGAAAATCCTTTTAACAAGATCAACATAACAGGATCACTAACAGGGCACAAATCAACAAAATCACTAATAGGATCAACATAGCAGCAACAACAAATAGGACAGTCCCCTTCCTAACAGGATCAACATAGCAGCAGAAACAAAATGGGACAGTCCCTAGCAGCAGCAACAATAAATGGTAAATGCGAAAGTAAAATTAGCTCACCCTTCTTCCCTTTGGCAATGGTTTTCTTTGCAACAGAGCTGTTTGCACGCCTCTTTTTCAGCGATTCTGTTGGGTGCACTAGCTCTTGGATTTCATCATCGTCCTCCAATAATGCGTCAATGTTTTCAGGATCAACATTTGGTTTGATCCGAACACCAGGATCAGTAGAAAGAAATCCTAAACTTGGGGTATACTTATGCTCCCCCGTAGTTGTGTTGCTTCCAAACAGAATACGTAATTCGTCCTCCAACAGCAAGGGCTTGTCACGAAACTTGACACAATCAGGATGACATTACAAGTAAACCATAAAGCAATTCATATATCAAGTACTTACAACTTTAAACAAAGATTAAGTCTAACAATGAAAAAGTTTTCGAGGATAGATTACCATAAGCTTTAGGTCCCACCAGTCGTCTGATGC
Organism: Vaccinium vitis-idaea; assembly: GCA_963854785.1. NCBI lineage: Eukaryota > Viridiplantae > Streptophyta > Magnoliopsida > Ericales > Ericaceae > Vaccinium > Vaccinium vitis-idaea. Next base: position 13,477,913 of record OY978224.1, read on the forward strand.
TGTAATTGCACCCGTGTCGAGATCCCTACCCAATCCAGTTTCACCTAACACCAAGTTTTGCCACAGTAGCCAATCCTTTTTCAACACCCCCCATTGATTTTTTAGTTGAACTTTATCATATTGCTTACCCGTTCATTCATTAAATTTTTTGACAACATTGACCCACCCAACCTTGGTTAATACGGTTCCAGTTTTGTAGGCAGCACCTCCCAACTCTTCAACACATGCGTCGATGAAGCACTCCTTTGACAGTTGATCCCATTGAGCTTTCATACCTACACTTGATGCATTCTTAACCTTGGATGCGCCTGTTTGGGATGAAGACATGTCTCCACTATAACATAAACAAATGTCACTAACAAATATTGGCACCATATGAACAAGATAAACAAATAACAGTTTTGGAATATAATAGCAAACAAATAATCCCAACATTAAAACTATTTCGTGACATAAAAGATCATAAGTCTTGTACAAACACATCACTTACTACCATAATGTGCAAAAAAATGGGAACATAATACATTGTCATTGACAACTTCATCCATTAAGCATTGCATTAATAGGAACAAATACGACAACGATTTCATTTTCATTTGAACATGATGACAAGCATTGCGAGAATGAGGCACACCAACAACCCCTTCGTCAACAGCTTGGAGTACTCCAATTGTCGGCGAAGATTCATAAGCTCTCTCTGAAGTGGTCCAACATCATTACTGACGTTCGAAACACTTACGTTGTAAGGTATGGTAGCTGAACAAACACCAATATTGCCAACGTTGCCCCACCCCTCAAGGAGACACAAGTTAAAGAACCCACACCTCTCTCTATGCGGCTTAGGACATCTAAAGTACAATCCTCCCTTCGACGCCTTCTTTGATTCAACAATCTTAATTTCAGCCCCCAGACCACATCGGCAAACTCTTGCTTTATACATGAGTTTGGGAGTGCTGGTAATCCTTTTGTCGGCCTCATTCTCGGCTTGGTAATAATAACTATTCCTTGACGACATTTCCTTCATCAAAATATGTGTGCATTAGCAATGTGTATAACTTCTTTTACTGAAAGTACTTTTATCTAGGCATTGTGTCCATATTGTTGTTTCTAAATGGCAACAGTAATATATTTTCTTTTCCTTAATAGCACCCATCCATGGTATAGATAATGGCAATAGAAAACTTTTAGCTCATGCAAAGACATAACTATCGAAAGAATCAAATCTGTCCACGAGGCACCGCATGATTTAGAACTTGTTAACCCTTTTTCTCAAAAAAACAAATTCAAAACGAAGTCATTACAGAAAGTAATAGGCAAATAGAGTTACAAAGTGAGATAAGGAAAACGACAGCAGGAAAAGTTGGCTCCCAAACACCCTCTTACAAGCGAATCATGGACGATCAATTTAATGACTTGATAAGAGGTCCTGACATTTCTAAGACCAAAAGGCCCAAAACATGTAAATCCATTGATAGGTCCTGGATTCAAAAACATGTAAACATGTAAAGTTAAAGAGTTTCTTTTCCATTAGCACAGAATACTCGTCTTAGGCAGTTCGAGTGTTCAAATTTGTAATCTAGATGCACTGCCTTTTAGTTTTGGTTGCCATAATAACACATTTTTATGAGCTTTGGCTCCAGTGGTATCTCAATCTATTCTTTAACTAGTAATGCAACTTCTGGAGTTATCTTTCGCGAAAGTCAAAGTTCTTCTATATCCCTATCACCACTAGCAGATAATATAAGAAAAAAATTGCCCGTATGCAATTTCCATTTGTGCCACTGTCACAATGTGTTGAAAATGCACATCCTATGCTACATGATGGACTCAGGCACATCCTATCTTGTTCAAAGAATCGAGGGGCTTTGTCAATACAAGTTCAGACTATTTTTTTAAGTTTATTGAATATTTTTTCGTCATTTACTGTTGTAGATCTAAAAACTTTACTAGGGTTTTCATGCAAGAAGATGAGAAATCTACAAAAAAAAAATCCAACAATACTGAACGATTTTGAAGTTGGGGGGAGAAGATTACCTCAACAATGGATGAATGTGAGTAGATCTGAAGAAGAAACAGGAGCAACGTGACCTCTTTCTCTCTCTAGTCGCAGGAGTCTCCTTTTCTTTGGTTCTCTTGTGTGTGGAAGAGGATAGGGGTAAACTGGGGTAACATATGGCAGAGATAAAGGTTCACGGGAAATAAAAAATGAGGATCGAAAAACGAGAATGGGAAAAGGAACCCCAGAGCTGTTTTTTTCTTTTTGCCTCTAACGTCGAAAACGAAGAATGAGTTCTGCAGAACCCATTCTCAGAAACTGGCGCCCAAACAGCCAAAACTGGAAAACCAAAACGAGAAAACAGGAAAAGTAAGTGCCCAAACAGGCTCTAAATAGACCACCATGATAGAACATCAAGAAAGAAATAAAAAGGGTTAAAATATGGACCTGAACAAAAAGCCTATGGATATATGTCCAGCACAAACACATGCAAAAATATGAATGAATCTGGTCAACGCAAGCTGCATTTATGTATGAACAAAATGGTAGAAAAATAGTTGGATGAAAACGTAATTTTAAAACCATACTTTATTACAGTAAAATATGTTTTGATGCCATAGAAAACCAACAAACTCATCAATATGGTGCATAAGCACCCATGTACAACTATGTATCCATGGCCTAAAGTTAAATAACAACCCAAAAACACACTCAGACTTGATTTCCTATTTGCTAAAATGGGAATTCTATAAAATCAAATGGGTTTATTTTAGCAATGCATCCATGACCTAAAGTTAAACAAACCCCCTCCCCCCCCAAAAAAAAAAAAAAAAAAACGCACTCAGACTTGATTTTGCATTTTATTAAATGGGAAACAAGGCCAATGTATAAGCTTAAAATAAAGAGCTAAGGTGGATTCATTTATTGCATTGCATTCCAACATGCATTGTCAACATTCATACCAATTTAGAAAGATGATTGCGTCAAACCCCTAATCACAAGTCCCAACGCAACTTCAATTACGAATTTAGGAATCTCTTGAGCAATTTGGATATTGTTGCAAACAAACAAACACCGCGTGTGGTATTGTTGCTAATCCGGGGGTGTCGTGCACCCTTTCGACCGTCCAATCGTGTTTTAAACGACATGGATGTGTTTTGATTTTTTACCAGTAAGAACAAATGAAAAATAAATCAAAATTGCCGAACACATCTAAGCCGTCCAAAACACGATCGGATAGCCGATGGGTGCACCATGCAGGTCCTTTACCCTCGTCCAAAACACGATCGGACGACCGATGGGTTCACCATGTAGGTCCCCCACCCCCAGCGGTTCTGTATTGTTGGGCAGGGGGCACATGACGTGGAAAAGATCCTTGTGGATCAAGGAGCAAACACAAAGATTATGTATTATCATACCTACAAAAAGATGGAACTCCCGCCGTTGTAAACCCAAAACACAAAACCGTAACTGGCCTTGCAATTGACCACGAGGCTAACGACGTTTTTAACCAAGGACCAATTAAACCCAAAACACAAAACCGTAACTGGCCTTGCAATTGACCACGAGGCTGACAAAGTTTTTAACCAAGGACCTATTAAACCCAAAACACAAATGTTGGGGCCATTAATGTCTACAATTAATATATCAAGGACTATAGTGACACTCACCCAATACAATAGGAACCAAAAAGTAATTAACTCTTGAAAAAGCCAAAACCTAAAATTGTTAGAAGATGACAGATGCCAACAATAAGCTCAGAAGGGAGACTTGGTCTGAACGGAAAGCGAGACTTGGTCTGAACGGAAAGCGAGATAGGTTAAAAAAGTTCAGACACTGAGGAGAATCCTCTCTGTTCTCTCATCTCTCTCTTTTTCTCTTCGAATTACCCAACGAGGCAAAGCAGTAATAAAGATTAAAGGCAACATCTGAAGTTTGAAAAAACCCTATAATTTCGATATATGGGGGACCTCTCAAGTGGCGGCGGCGATCGGAAAGTGCCTAAACTTCCGATTCCAGGGAAGCGTAACATCCTCATAACTAGCGCCTTGCCTTACGTCAACAACGTCCCTCATCTCGGCAACATCATCGGCTGTAAATACCCCGACATCTCTCTCTCTCTCTCTCTCTCACACACACACACACACGCACACACACACACACATGTATATAACCGTATATGGGAGCAGGGGCGGCTGTAGTATAAATTGACGAGTTCAAGCAACCTCCGGTTTGAAAAATGTGCTGGAATTTTATAATTTGTTACGTGTAATTTTGTTTTTCTCTGATATTGTGATTATTGTCTGCACTGGATTATTCTTTTTTTTTTGACAAAGTACTGGATTATTCATGCAAAGCAAAACTGAATGAAAATTCACGCTAAGTTTGTGAGTATAATTAGATGATGTAGCTCAACAAAACAAAATAAAGCAAATAAAACTGAATGAAAATTCACGCTAAGTTTGTGAGTATAATTAGATGATGTAGCTCAACAAAACAAAATAAAGCAAATAAAGCTGGCGAATAATTTTTTAACCAAATTAATATCTTTTACTTCATTTAGGGTTTTGTATAAAAGGATTTTCCGGACGGTTTTGTCATCGGTGAATGAAAATTCTGGAGCCATCCCTACATGCAAGCATATGTTATGTGGAATTTGATAGCTCTGTTCACTCTTTTTTATATGATCCACTAGGTGTTTTGAGTGCTGATGTTTATGCCCGTTACTGCCGACTTCGTGGCTACAACACTGTATACATATGTGGGACTGATGAGTATGGGACGGCCACTGAGACAAAGGCATTGGAAGAGAATTGCACGCCTCAACAGATATGTGACAAGTAATTACTGATTTAACCTTTTCACTACTTTCTTTTGCCACTGTGAATTTGCTCAATACGGTAAGTGCATTTCGCTTGTGTGCAGAAGGATTAGGTGGATCGAACATCGTAATTATTACTAGCATTTGGTTGGGTTACTGAAAATAACAAGCAAACAATGTAGTTGCTTAAATTCAAGCCCTGAGGGCGTTTTTTCCCGTTCAAAAAAATAAAAATAAAAATCTATAGTTGCTTAAATTCATTTGTAGTTGCTCAATATGTTTCTATCTGTTTCTGGAAGCGGGTAAAATTCAACGTTGCAGAGAGCTAGTTTGGCAGAGGTAGATCTTTCTTGTTCTTTCCTAAAACTTATGCCCACGTGGGTTGTTCTCTTCATACCAGCTAGTATTTCTTCCCATGGTCGAGGGAGATCGTAATGATATTCGGTCCGGTTTGTTTCTGTTTCTTTGTTAGCTTTATTCTCTCTGGCTTGTTTATATGATGTCACTCTTTTGGCTGATGTACGCTTTATATGATGTCACTCTCTTGGAAGTAATTATATGACAGAACATTGGAGTATTGTCAAATCTGTTGTGATACCATCATCAGTAGATGGTGACAATTATTCCAGATGGACCATTTGACCACTATTTTTACAAGCTCATAACTCATAAGAAGCTGTTTTAGTCTTTTTAATCCTCTGTCTTTAACTTAGGTCTTTTTCACTGCATACGCCAGTGAGGTACCCACCTTCATTGTCAGGAACTTATCAGCCGTTGTACTAGTCCTTCATATTGGCCATTGTACCTCGATTATACTTTTGTTTCTCTACACCAAACTTATTATCAGACTTGAGAGTTCGAACGCGGTCTCCAGGGCTTGTGACAACCACCATAGTCACCTTGTCATCACTGAGCTGCTGTTCATTTAATTTTCTCTAATATTTGAGTTGAAAGACAGCAAAGAAAAGCATCATTTCTAGCAATTGGATGACCCTTGTTTGCATGATTCTAGCATCTTACAATCTGCGTTTCCTTTCTTTTTTTGGTAGTATTTTTGCAAAAACCTCAACCTCCACTGCCATCCGCGGTTGCAAGAAATCACCTATTATTCTGAGTGATGTGCCCTATTTTACTCTTTGGTGGGGAAAAAAGATTATGAATAGTTACAAAATTTAAAAAATTGAAGTATAGCTTGAGATGACCCAAATGCTTTTTGATTTTTACGGTCATTGGTACTCCAATGCCTGGGACGTTTTTTTCCTGGAAAGTTTGTGGGGAAGGCTGAACGTAACCCGTTAAATGGGATTTAGCATCCTCTTTTAGGATAGATTGTTGACCCCCTATGGGATATTATACATATTTATACCATTATTTGTTTTTATTTACTTTGTAGGTACCATGCAATTCATAAGGAGGTCTACAAATGGTTTAACATAAGTTTTGATGAATTCGGACGCACATCATCTCCGCAACAGACTGAAGTCTGCCAAGCGATCTTTATGAAGCTGTTGGAGAATAATTGGCTATCTGAAAACACAATGCAGCAGGTTTGAATTCCTACGGTGCCATTAGCTATTTAGCTTGTCATTCTCTTACTGGCTACTTGACCTTTTTGGCGTCCTTGTTTTGTTCTTCCGTTGTATAATTGGTGGATGTTAGTTTCTCTTATGAACGTAGTTCACCCTCTTATCTGTATAATTAGTTTGACTGGTATAGCTTTATGATGCAGTTGTACTGTGATACATGCAAAAGGTTCCTAGCCGACCGACTTGTTGAGGGTGTGTGCCCAACACAAGGATGTAATTATGATTCTGCAAGAGGAGATCAATGCGAAAAGTGTGGAAAGCTATTAAATCCAACAGAACTACAAGATCCTAGATGCAAGGTGCCTTTATCTCTTCAGTTTTGTTTGATTTTGTAATTGTACTTATTTTTGCCAATGTATCTGTTTGGGTCCATACTTCTGACCCGGAAAGCCCTATTTGTCTGGCCTAAAACTGACACTCTCCTGCATGATTCTTAAGGCAGTGGGAGTGTTGCCTAAAAAGAAAGAACCGTATGAGTGTAATCTGATTTACATTTCGTGTTATGTTTTGAAGCTAAGTGCATATGCCCATCTATCAAGAGTAGTTTAACATGGGAATACTGGGTATTATATATTTATCTGATAAAAAACAAATCCCGTTTAGAAGTATTCAGTTTTCTTCTAACTAAATGTTTGATTTGCCTTTCAAATAGGTCTGTCGAAACACACCACGCATCCGTGATACAAACCACTTGTTTCTTGAGCTGCCTTTGTTGAAGGATAAACTGGAAGAGTATATAAACCACATGTCAGTGGCTGGGTCATGGAGTCAGAATGCTATCCAAGCAACAAATGCGTGGCTAAAAGAAGGGTTAAAGCCTCGATGTATTACTCGAGATTTGAAGTGGGGAGTTCCTGTTCCACATGATAAGTTCAAGGATAAGGTTAATTACGAAAGATGCTGTTTGGTTGCAATACTTCCCCTCTGTAGATTGGTGTTTCCAAAGTGATCATATTTTTCTGAATATCGATGGTTAGGTATTCTATGTGTGGTTTGATGCACCCATTGGATATGTCTCAATCACGTCATGCTACACAACTGAGTGGGAGAAATGGTGGAAGAATCCTGAAAATGTTGAGCTCTATCAGTTCATGGGCAAGGATAATGTGCCATTCCACACTGTAAGCACATTGTTCTATTTTTCGATTTCAGATGATTTGAGATTTTAAACCTGCCTGTACACAAGTAGGAAACCTTCCAAGATAGAAACTTGCAGCATAGGTGATGGTTAGAGTGTCTTACTTGTGATCATTGACCACGACTTGGAATGAATGGTTTCTTGCATTTATTTGGCTTGCTAAAATTCGACTGAGGTTAACGTGTAAGTGGTTTCCAGGTGATGTTTCCTTCGACGCTTATTGGGACTGGTGAAAATTGGACTATGATGAAGACAATCAGTGTGACGGAATATTTGAACTATGAAGCTGGTCATTAAAATGAAACTCCTTTTTTTTTTTATTGGGTGGTTGAGTAATAAATAAGACTTTTGATGACTCCATTTGAGCTTGCTCATTGTGCTGTTGTTATTTTGGATTTTCTTTGCAGGAAAATTCTCAAAGAGTAAGGGCATAGGTGTATTTGGAAATGATGCAAAAGATACAAATATTCCTGTTGAAGTATGGAGATATTACTTGTTAACTAATAGGCCAGAGGTTGTGCTCTTTTTGTTGACACAGTTATCTCTCTCTCTCTTCTCTCTCCATGCTCTATCTTTCTATTGCTAATTCTTTTGGGTATGCAATAAATAGGTGTCGGACACATTGTTTACGTGGGCAGACTTGCAAGCAAAACTAAACAGCGAGTTGCTTAATAATTTAGGCAATTTCATCAATCGAGTCCTGAGCTTTATCGCCAAGGATCCAGGTAACTGCTTTTCAAAATGAGCCTTCAATGCTACAGTACTTTACATGTTATGTATTTTGGATTTTACCTTTATAATGTTTTGGTGCTACCACTTACCTGCTTTATACAATTACTTAAGTGGAGGAAATGGCAAGCAATCCATAATTCCCTTGTTTGGAGTATGCTTGACAGTCAATTCATATACTCTAATTTAGCTTCTTGCATATGCATCTCTGTCCCTATCCTGCCCTTGCAACTAGAACCTACTCTATAAAACTGTTATAGCACTGACCTGCCACAGGTTACTCTCCTACCCCGGTAGCCGACCTGCCACTGGTCCTATGTGCTACTTACTGGCATATTCTATTCAGGCAGATCGACTTTAATTTTTTTATAAAATGACATCTCCATTGATGGAATAGCAATTTTCATGTTCCATTCTTGCCTAATGGTCGTTTCCTTGGTTTTTTTTTTTTTTTTTTCTGCCTGATCAATTAATTCAAGGTTTCCTTGGTTATGGGTAATTGAAGTATGAAAAACGCGGAAAATTTCGTCCTTGGGATCATTTGAATCAATATTCTGTCTGATATCCCATTTATCATTTTTGGTGCTCTTTAAATGCATATGTTGCATTGTTGTTACTCGTTTTTTATTTCGTTTTAAAACATGTTTTTAGTTTATATATTGTGATGGTGTTCAGAGGGCTTTTTTGCTGGTAGACTGGTAATTTTAGATTTTACTTTTAGTTCCCTCTTCTAATTGTTTTGTTCACCCTTAATTCCACAACCACGTGAATTGGCAGCTCTGGAAGACAGTAAAGGTGTAGGATATCATTCTGTTATTCCTGAAGCCCCAGGAGCCGAATCACATCCCTTAACTAAGAAATTTGGAGAAACAGTTGGTGATTATGTACAACAATATTTAGAAGCCATGGAGAAGGTGATTGTTACTCTACCTGCAAATATTCTGATGTTGCTTTAATATCTCTGGAATATTACTCCCTATTTGTTTGCTTGATATATTGCTCCTGTTTGTTATTGGCTTAGGTAAAACTAAAGCTAGGATTGAAGATTGCAATGATTATCTCGGGTGAGGGAAATGCATATCTACAAGTAAGCCGGTTTAGCTGTTTCCTTATTTACTTGGAAATTTTAGTTTAGCTCTATTTTGCTTTTCCCCCTCTTAAGATGAACTGTATTCGCAATACTCTACACAGGAGAGCAAATTTTGGAAGCTTTACAAAGAGGACTATCATTCCTGTTCAGTAGTCATGAAGACTTCAGCAGGGCTAGTTTTTCTCCTTGCATGTCTCTTAGAACCTTTTATGCCATCTTTTACCCTTGAGGTAAGTTTACAGCCTGTTTCTCCTTATAGCATTTCCAGAATTAATGAGGCTCTTTCATATATGCTGTTGCCTCCACTATTACTTCAGGTACTTAAGCAGCTGAATTTGCCTCCTGAAACCCAAGTTCTGCTTTCTGATGAAAAAGGAGATATTGAGAGGGCAAGGAGACCCTGGGAGTTCTTACCTGCTGGTCATAAAATTGGAACACCAGAACCATTGTTCAAGGAGCTGGTAAATTTGTTATTATTTTGCACTGTATGCCTACAAGCTGTTGTTTTGTAGATTGAGTTTAGCGCTTACTTACTCGGTGGGAATTGAGGGGGTTTAGACAGATGGAGAAGTGGAGTTTTTTAGACAGAAGTTTGCTGGAAGTCAAGCTGATAGGATTCTTAAGGCAGAAGCTGAAGCCAAAGAGCTTGCTGAGAAATTACAAAAAACAGAAGTTTCAGGTTAGTATCTTTATTTTATTTGTCAGTAGTTTGTTCAGGTGAAGGCCAACTCCAACAGCTTTTTCTTCTTTTATGAATAAAGAATCTTTTTCTTTTGGTTGAATTTTCAAGAGCTGCAGTATATTGGGAATCCTGTTCCTCCAAGGCGCAGTGCAATTAACTTTTTGACAACGCGCCAAGAGAATGATATGTGGCTAATCCTACTTAGGCTTGAACTGGGACCTTTGAGGCTTCTCTCAAATCCAGCTCCACTTGCACTCCTTTCCTCACCTCATAACAGTTAGAACTGCCAAATTGTCCCACCGTTAAATTGTTGTCATAATCTAGCCCTAAAAGAATTCATCATTTTGAATGATCAGCCAATGTGCCACAACAACAAGGTTCAGCCCCTCCGCCAACCAATGTCTATAACTAGCAATTGAGTAATATAGATAATACTGTCTATAACGTACTTTCGTTGATTACTAGTCAACAACACCATGGATGCTAATCACGACTTTGCTATCAACCATAGGAATCATGTGCCGTAAGGTGCAACAAAATTAAACTTTTGGTGTTTCCGGTTATCCATGATCGCGTGTTCGATGTTCATAAGCACAAATACAATTCTCGGTAATCGTTCATACCGTTGTGGCTCTTGTAGCAAGCAAACAAGACAAGATTACGGATTACTCAAAATTTCCCTAGCTAGGAGTTTGAATCCAATGCTTTTGCCATGGTTAAGAGTTGATTGCATGGGGCACTCTAAGATGCCCGCAGAAATAGACGGTACCTTTTATATCATGTGGTTCTTATGGTGGTCATTCAATGTATTCCAAATACGCCGACATGCTAATCCAAAGTCTTCACTATCTGTGGTCTCTCACCAGACTTTGTAATCACTATTTGTCCAGAAAATTTAAGGGTTTGTTTGGTTTAGGTTTTTAGGGAGGTTTTTTTGGGTAATGAATGGAGAGAGAGGAATTAGAGTAATAGTTGGAGCGAACTTATTGGGTACCGTGCTGAGAGAGGGGGTGGTTTTGGAAAACCAAAGTGAAAAAAGTCGGAATGTTTTGGTGCACTCGGTGTCCTTGAGATGGGATTACTGATTTGGAAACTGAAAGGTTCCCGCACCTGACACTGGTACCCTAGTCCATGTCTCCTATAAGTGAAATTATCTGAGTCACATAATTCATGTTCAAAATAGGCTAAAGCACGAACACGATGGGGGCAAAATAAAAATCATAGAAGTAGATTATGTTTTCATATAGTTTGAATGTTAATAAAACAAATATTATATTCACAAACACCTATACTAATGGAAACCAACACCAACTCAGACTCATGCATAATTAAGAAATGGTCCTTCAAAAAGAAAAACCACGAGGCACTAGTGACGAGTTTGGTATAATTTACCTGCCTTTCATGAACAAGTTGTGTCCATGACTTTATGTGGTAAGTTGGAGGCATATACTTCTTTTGAAGCTTTTTCATCTCTTTCCATAGCCATGTCGGTACAATTCTGATCTTTTAATATTGTCTTCAACACCGTACCACCACCATTTTTTCCAAACCTACTATGTTTCATCTTAGTAAATCTTGTTTTTCCTTCATCTTTCCAATCATCGCAAGCTAAGGACTCAACTAAGTCTAGGCAATTTGAGAACGTCATAGGGGCATATCCTTCCTTCAAAACCTGGCACTTCTTTTCTGTTACCAAAGCTGATGTCAGATGGTGGATTCTAGTGGTTATTAGGATAACAAAGAGTTAGGGACATAGAATGAAAATTCAGAGAAGTTCTTGAGGCTGTGAGCAGTGCTTTGGAACAGTAAATATACTGAATATATGCAAATAGTAAAGGAGGATAAGAAGAACTAGGAATCACTCCTAAAAGGCATCGCCTCCGCACCTTGGTTGAAGGGTGAGAATTGCATCCCACAACTTGTAAGAAAGCTTCAAAAGCTCTTGATTTGTCTACACACTTAACTCCACCGAATTTAAATCATTACATGGTTTCATACAGAATTAGGAGACTCCCTAAAGTAACCAAGAGTCTAAGACTAGGATTTTGAAACACGTAGCTAATCAAACTACTAAAGGGTTTAGCTTCTAAACCTACATATTATCAAATTAGGCCTATAGGCATAATCAAGCCCATGGGTCAGCAGCACAACCCATTCCACGGACCCAATTATAGAAAATTCTGAAATTAACAAAACTGCCCCTGATTGGTTAAAGAATTCATACCAAATTAAAATTGAACCTTGCCATGGATATGAATATATGATGATAAGGGTCTCCAAATTAGATTATGCAAGGTCAAAGGTTCAATGGATATGAATATATGATGATAAGGGTCTCCAAATTAGATTATGCAAGGTCATATCTAAATTTTAGTCTTGAACGAGACCAATTATTGTGATTTCTCCTTTGAATTTCCTTTTCTCTAAGCGTGTTGCGGTCTGAACACTATTACCAGGATCAAACATAGCGCAACTTATCTTATTGTACGAAGAATCCAATCCATTATTGCAGGCTGTTCAACACCCCTCCACCACCACCCCGGCATATTCTCCACCTCCCCCAACAAATAGAAATTAGAAATTGATCACAGCCTAAGGGTTAGGTTTCCTATAATTGAATCTGGCTTAGTTGAAGGATACTTATGTCGGGGGTGAGGAATGCTGCCCATAACCTTGCTGCAGCACTCCCAAGTCAGAACCTCTTCCGTCTCTCCCATCAAATAAAGAGCGCGTTCCCAACCAGGATGATATCTCTTAGGTATAGGTATCTCAGATAAATAAGGCCCCATTCCACTAACTCAAAAAACCAAAAAGCCAGCTTATCGTGGTTGTTGAGGCAGGTCATTCTCTTACAATACATCACATAAAAAGCTGTGAAAAGCTAAAAGGCTACCTTAGTGGAACACCCCCCAAGAACAAAGATCTACCAACCGAGAGAAAATATGAAGCAGCGAGAAGTACTAAGAAAATATTGAATAAATTTGGTTTAAGTACTTCGTATAATGTAATATTTGGAAGATTTGGCTCAGCATGTGCTATTTGACACAGGTAGGAAAGACTGCAGTGCTTTGGGCCCAGGAAGCAAAGGGAATGACTTGGCTGCTCCACCTCCACACGTAGAAAACATATGCAGTTGATAGCTATTACTAATTAACTTGTATGCGAGAACTAACAAACAAATTATACTCTGGACAGTATCATGTTTTCAGTTATGTAGGTATATGTATATGTGTGTGCGCGCGCGCGTTTATATTTTGGTACATCGGAATAGCAAATAACAAAGAACAGAAACAAACCGAAAAACAGCAACAACAAAGATAAAAACAGCAACGCAACGATCAACCCAAATCTACACTACATCGGGTTCCAGAGAAAAAGAACTGCATCCCACTTCCACCAACGCCGGGGTCTTACCTGCTGCCGCCGCCGTCGCTCTGTTGCTGCCGAGGACCACCCACCGCCACCTTCATGAGAAGCCATTGGAGGCCAGAACTCAAGATCATCACAGATTGGTGATGGTCAAACCAAAAATGCAAGAGATTGGGCGATTCAAACTCTCTTCAAAGATAGTGACAGCCCAGATCTACATGGGTAGAGGAGAAACCGGAGAGAGGAGAGGAGAGGGGAGGGGTTTGTGTGTGTGTGTGTGTGGACTCTCTCTCTAGCACTCTCTCTCTCTCTCTCTAGCCTCACTCTCTCAGTTTTCCAACTCTAACTTTGATGGTATATGTATATGCTCTCACCAGTAGATTTTTTTATATACTGTCATTCCCCCTCTCCTGGTCCTGCTTCTTGCTACTAAGGAGCCCAGTCGGTGCTTGTAGACAGAGCATAAATTTAACATTATATTAAGGCACTCTTTTATACTTACTTATGTTTCTTTTTGCCGGTCGTTATGTTGTTCTGTATCTTTAAGACAAATTGATTCTTATTTTTTCGTCCTTGACTTGTTGAATGATAATTTCTCATATCTTTTTTGTTTATGAATGTTCTATTTTCTTTTCCTGCGTTAATTGATGCATGTGGGTAAACAAGTAAATTTTGAATTTTTGTTTCGTTCGTTACATAAATTTTGCCTTTTGTTCCTGTGTGCTGCAAATATATTGATCTTTGTATTGCTTAATTGGTACACTGTAACTGGTGTGAAGTATACAATGGTCCAAATTGCTTCTTACTTCTAGTGTCTCGTTGTTTTCAGATGGAAAGGGTAAGAAGCAACGACCAGCTAAATCTGCCGCTGAAGCCAAACCTAAGGCCAGTGCTGAAGCAGAAATTTCCATTTGTAGACTTGATATCCGTGTTGGTCTTATAACAAAAGTTCAAAAACATCCTGATGCCGATTCTCTATATGTTGAAGAAATAGATGTGGGTGAAGGACAACCTCGAACTGTGGTTAGCGGACTTGTCAAGTATATTCCACTTGAAGACATGCAGGTTTTTCATCATCTGCTTTTCTAATCCCTGTTCTATAAGTTTACCTTATCTAGTTTGCTTCATACCTGTTGTTTTGATAGTTGGCTCACAATGATGCACTTTTACCAGAACCGGAAGGTGTGTGTTCTTTGCAACTTGAAGCCAGCAACCATGAGGGGTATAAAATCACAAGCAATGGTTCTTGCTGCATCCAGCAGTGATCAAACAAAAGTAAGTAATATGGTATTACTGTTATCTTGCCTAGCCTTCAAATGTGTGGGATAAAAGGAGAGAGACCAATAATTGAAAGGAAAGGAGGAATATTATGTTGAGTTTTGATTGAGACATGTTGCAATATGGTATTACTATTATCTTGCCTAGCCTTCAAATGTGTGGGATAAAAGAAGAGAGACCAATAATAGAAAGAAAAGGAGGAATATTATGTTGAGTTTTGATTGAGACATGTTGCATTTCAATTTTCATCAAGCCTGTCTCCAGGGGAAGTGATGGAAGCAAGCAACTTAACTACCGTTTGCTGCATATACCCCACCCCCAACCCAAATCAATATCTGGAAACATAACTGACAACCACTACCTTTTCACTTTTCACCACTGCAAAATGGCATTTCCCACATTCAATATTGATAGCTTAAAGCCTTTCATGTTATTGACACCACTAGGACATTTTTGTTTTTTTTTTATGTCATCCTTCTCAATGGAAGTATGAAAAGTTAAACGTGGAATTAAGTATTGAAATCGCAGACTATTTTGAGGAGAATAGATTCCAGACTCCATTTTTTTAAACAAAAACTGCCTTGTGCCATTACTATTTGAATTTACAAGACAAGCCTTCTATGTTTTAATATTTTATACTCTTATGTAAATGCAAATTTTTACATGTACATTTTGCATAATGGGTAAAAAAGAGTGCTTGGTACAAAAGTGGCGTGCGAAATTTGTTTCCGATTTCAAAATCTTATCTCAGATTTCAATCACTTTAAATAAAGTGTAGGAAAAGATTACAGACCTATTTCTAAATCAATTTCCATTCAACACTGTTTTTCAATACAGTGTTGCCCCCCTGGGAGCTGGAATCTGGGGATCCTTACATGTCCATGGCTGAAACCCAACCATTGATGGGGCAGGGCTTATTCACTACGTGGTCAATATATTTTAACTAAAATAAACAAGTTCACCTCCACCTGCATATCACAAATCAAGGCGCAACTTTGGATTGGAACTTCAAAATTTACCTAAAGACAGGTGCACATTTTTAATGCAACCACAATGAACAGATGGGTCATGGTGGTCATAGGCTCAGACATTCCTGTGCTGTCCACTCTTTTGATCCAATTAAAGTCCAGATGGTAACTTGTGTAATTAGAATGCTTTCCTTGAAGCTAGGGTACTACCCTGTTTGGTATGGGTTTTAGGTTCGGTTTCTGGGGTAATGATTGGAGGGAGAAATGAGGTTAATAATTGAAAATAGGGGTAATGATAGGAGATAGATAGCGAGAAAAATGAGAATAATAATTAATTGTAAGGGTAATGATTGGAGAGAAATGTGAGAAATGATTGAGTAGTTATTGAAAAAGCCGGTTTGAAAACCCAAAACTAACAAAGGTTGTTCCCCGCATTGAGAACTGGTGTACCTCTTGGAACATGTACGTGACACTGCTAGAAATCTCTTATTTGACGACTGATGCAAGTATCTCTGGAGGCCTGGCCGGGGAATCCTTGCAAGTTGCAACCAACACCTAGATCTGAACCTCTTTTGGGTGCCTGTGTAGTTGTAAAGCCGCGCCTATCGTCATTAATTGATGTTCCAAATGGTAAACAGGATGGATTGCATCGAACTTGTAGATAAGTTGATGCATGGGTCAAGCTGCTGCTTATGGTGTCGGCTCCTTTCAAAAAGAAAAGAGAGGATCGTAGAAATGAATAATCCTTTTCATGTTGCAGTTGTTATGGTAGAACATGCTTGTTACAAATTGTTTTGCGTCTTCTTTAAAAGTGTTTCTATGTTATTTCAAAATGCGAAATGGCGATTCTGTTGGTTTCTCGTAAAATACTCGGGCTAACATTTTGGCTGTCCCCTAGAACTGATATGTGGCTGTTAATTTTTTATGTTCGCTTTTATTATCATTATGAGGGTTTGAAAGTCAAAGATATTTCTAGGAAACCTAAATCCCGATTGATGCCTGGTGCAATTTCAGGTTGAACTGGTTGAGCCACCCCAATCTGCACATGTTGGAGAGAGAGTAACATTTCCCGGCTTTGAAGGTAATCCTGATGACGTATTAAACCCAAAGAAGAAGGTATGGGAAACAGTTCAGTCGGATCTGCACACTGACAAGGAGCTGGTTGCTTGCTATAAAGATGTACCATTCAGTACATCGGCAGGTGTGTGCAAAGTTTCATCAATTTCTGGCGGCACAATAAGGTAGGGGTCAGATCTCTCTGCATACAGCTGATATTACAGGAAGTAAAGAAGAAATTGTCAAGCAAGAGTTGTCGACCTTTTGCTCCTCTCCATTTGTCCCAGTATTAATGTCTCTGAAAGTGTTCAATAGAAGCACACTCAATATTGAGCGAATGTATGGACCGTTTGAGAGTTTTCCAGCTCTTGAATGGCAATTGCAGTCACGATTGCTTAATTTGGAATTTGCAATTTTGTACGACCATCTCAGAACCATACATATTTTTCCTGAATTTTGGTATTTACTATTATCTTTCCCTTTTGGGGGAATTGTATGGTGATCTCTACTTGGTTGGCGTTCTCTGTACCGCTTTTTGTCTGATCTTCACCATATAGGGTTTCAATTTCCTAAAGCTCCTAAACATGGATTTCGAGATGGGTCATTCCCCTCCCCTCATATATAAACTATTTTTAGGAGTTTTAGCACTTTTTAGGAGATTTACGACTTTTAGCTTAAAACGGGAAACTCACCCATGTTGATAATTCTGGAATATTTTTCTAGGCACTTGGAATTGCACTTCACTTCTTGTTTAATCATTTCTCTGTTGGAGGTCAGAAGAGGCTAATACCCAGTGCTATCAGTTTGTGGAATATGGAATCAATTCTACATGGTTTTGGTTGCTTTCCTACGGAAGTTACAGGCCTTGTTATCCTTTTGGTTACATTTGCACTACACATTTATCCCTCTCCCCTTTCGAGATTTAGCACACAGTCCGTTTCCAGTGTTCTGTTCCTTTTTCCAGAAAATTTTCTAAGATTAAATGAATGCTCCTTAAGTGAGAGCAGTTAGCTCGCAAGGCTCATAATTTTGAGGGCATGATTTCTAAGTTCAGAATTTTTTATGTTCTTGGTTCGTAGAAAAGCGTAACGGGGTTGTTGCAATGGTTAATTGACTATCTTCGGCGGGGCTTACCATTTTAAGGTCGCAGGGTCAATTTCTCTCAATAGCGATTTATTCTTGGGGCCACCTCACCTCGCGCAACTGGGTGAAAAAGGTTGTGGAAGGAGTTGGAGAGATTAGTTCAGTTCATTGGACACTCTTCATTATCGGAAGAAAGCGCAACCAACCCCATGTTAACCTTATCCACTGCACTAATGCATGAGTTGAGCGGGACTAGTTGAACCTCGTAACCTGAGACAATGTCGCTGACCGAGAAAAAGATTTGCTACCTCGAGTCCGTGAAAAATTAGCAGTGAACTTTCAACAGGTCAAGTATGTACTTCAACCATTCTAACCACTCAATAAGCTTTGAGTTCTCATTGCTGCCGTTGGAGTGAGGCTATGGTTCTCCGTTCTGCAGCACTTCTGCTGGACAATTCCGGCCATGTTACGGCCAAGATCCCTCCTCCCACTCAACTTCGCTCAGACTTGTGCATTTCTGGCCGGCTGGAGTTCCATTTCCTGGCGTGCATGCAACCATAGGTTCATTGGTGCTAATGTATGGTGTCTGATGAGTTGTTGCTGTTGGGTCCTATTGAGGTTTTGTTGGAGGCGCAAATGCAGCTCCGGCATTTGCTGGTAGATTTGTCGTATCACATTAGTCGTACCCATGACTTGAAGCGAGTGCAGAGCGAGAACGGGAGTGGCTGCGCAACAGCATTAATATCACATTTGTGTAGGATTGAGACGGCGTATACCCTTAATACGTAGTACATTTTAGTTTCAAATTGTGTTAGTTAATGTGTGTGATTTTATTTTTTGGGTAAAGTAATGTTGTTTGGGTACAAGATATACATAAAAACTGGAATGGTAGTAATTGACACTTGTTTTTTTCAGTAAACGGCTTCTAAAAATTTTGATTTGGTCCCCTCATCAATTCCTGTTATTGTAATCATCCCCTGTAGAAAGGTGACAAGGTATACTGATAGGTGCTGAAAAGTACCCATTTAATCCTCTAATTAACACTTTAATAATCCAATCATAGAGTTACTTGATGAATTATAATGGTTGAATTGTGTTTGTAGGCTTTTGAGAGTGCCGAACAATTAAAAGTGCTAATTGGAGTCAATACGAGGCATGGAACGCAAAGTAGACGTCTAGAGCTTCGCAACGGTCCAAGAATCGCATCATTTCGAGTTCGGATGAAACCGGGGCGAGCATGCGAAGTTTGGGCTACAATCTAAAATTTCCGCCCGGGTGAAAATCAAAGCCGCCCGAGCGTGAATCAAAGCTGCCCGGGCGGTTTTACCCGAGTCAAACATGGATTAGGGCGTTGACCACATTTTTTTAGGTTTTATTATAAATAGGCCATTACTCTGTACGTCTTGGGAGTTCTAGAATATTTGAAGGCAAGTTTAGAAAGAGAAAAGCAAGTCAATCCATGGGTTCTTCCAGTTCTCCATCAAATCAAGCATTCATCTCCATCTCCATGGCCGGCTAAACACCTTCTAGGAGGAAGATGAAGCCCCGTTCCAAGTACTTTGTATATTTGTAGGCGTTGGGTTTATTAACTCGAATTGATTGTTTAATTTAGAACATGTTTTCATTACATATGGATGGAATCGTTTTAATTCTTTCTATTGGTTGAGTATTTGTGATTGCAACTCAAATACCTAGTTAAACAATGGTTTTCTACGCTTGTGCTTGGGTAACTGAGATGGATTATGCTCGTGAGACGGATCGTGCCACTGGATAGTCCGTGAAAGAGACGGGTTGTGCCAGCGAGACGGTCCGTGCTATGGGATAGTTCATGCATGTTAACAACATAGTTATTCTCTTGACAAATTGTGATTCAAATAATGAACCTAGCCTACATATAACTTAGTTACGTGGTCGGGGTGGATTCGAAACCCTAGATTTCTCCTCCGTTCGTTCTTTATCAATTTTTTATACTTGTTTTTTAGATTAATTTAGTTTCCAAAAATCAATCACTCAAATCTCTTTTTCTGAATTAAATTATAAATTAATCAAAAGTAACGTAATTTAGCCAAATTGTCTCCGCGGATCGACACTCGGACTTAGCCACTATTCTTTTGAGTAAGGGTTAATTCCTTGTTTTTATACTCCTAGTGGTCTGCCATTTTCATAATTGTTGTGTTGTGCTACTCAAATACAGGTATGTAGCATCCGCATCCACATTCACATTCTAGAGTAGAGAATAAATTTTTTACATCGCCGATGTAAATGTTCACATTTTAACTACAATAAATTGTAGGCTCCATTATTTGTTAGTTGTTAATTTGAACCATTCATCTTACGGAGCCCACGAAGTTATACATTTGTGCAAAAAATCAGTTTGATTGGATATCGATATGTATATTAAAGTTTGAATTTTGTTTTGTAAAATGGACAGTCATGGACAATTTAACTTTAAAAATTATAGGCAGAATCAAGCTGTCCATTTTTTGAACCAATGCTCGATCAAATTTTGTTATCTCTATCGATGTCCGATCAAGTTGATTATTTGCAAGGATATGTTACTCTGTAGACCCTAAAAGATGGTGAAGGGTTAATATTGCATCAATAAGCACGGTGGACCCCACCGCTATTTTAGAAAAATGATATGAATTTAATCCAATGATCTTATTTTGGACTTCTTACCATGTTGTACAGAGTTTACTCTCTTGTGGACTCTGAAGTATATAGTTGTAGTAAAAATCTATAGACCATGTGGATGTACAGTTTTTAAAAAACAAAGGTATCAACTGCAATGGTAAAGCGCTGTCATATGCCATCGAAAATGTGAACATTCATACTTAAAGTAAAACAATATTGGCTACAGGTTGCAATACAAGGCTCAGTATATCGTTACACTTTGTCATATGAAATCTCCAAATGTTGTTGGATAAGAGAAAATTTCATAACACCTCCCATAATCCTTACATTAAATCCCAAATTAATCTCACCTATTCAAAAGATCATAAAAGGAGTTAGTATTCAAAGAAAATTAGACCAAATTTTCCTTGAAATTAAATATTTTTGAAAAAAAATAGATCTTTCAAAAGCTTGAAAACGGCTTTTAGGAGTGATCTCACGCACTCAAACTCAATGTTAGGTGGTAATTCCATGATGTTCACATAAAAGCCTCAGTCACAATTGCCATACTCATTTTAACTCAATTGCATATGCTAAATTTTTCACAATCTCAAAATCAAATCATTGGATGATATGACAAGTTTAGCAATGGCCAAAGTCGATAACAAATTTGACACCAAGAACGACATTGTCAAAATTTGTCATTGTATCTAAATTGAGTATGAATAAATTTTTGCCATTCTTGATGTCAAAATTTATCTTTTTTTTTTTTTTTTGGTAATTCGGAAATGGATTACAAACTAAGGAAGAGTCACAAGCTGCATCATAGGTGCATGATAGTTAAAACAGAAGCAACAGAAATAAGCGAGACATAAACTAAGCAACATAGCAACAGAGAAAAGCAACATAGCAACAGAGAAAAGAAGAGATCAACTAGTCAAGAAATTGCTAGAGGTTATGGCTATCTCTAATTATGTATTCCCGGATATCCACCGGAGGATTGTTTGAGACCACCAAGTCCTCCATCTGTTCTGCTCCAAACCGTGCAAGAAAGTCAGCACATTCATTTGCTCCACGGTAAATGTGAGTGAGCGTACTTTTGGTGCGTTCCAGTGGGTACTTCCCGTCATTGATTATGTTGCTATGGCGGTGAGTAGTGTTAGCTCCTTCATTGATAAGAGTTACCGCTGTTTGCGAGTCGGATTCTAATTGAATGTTGTACAAGCCTTTCTCCAATATGATAGTTAGGCCCCTTTAAAGAAAAGAAAGGATAAGAAAAATAACAGAAAGTAGAGGGAAAGTTGGAAAAAAAAAAGAGGAGAAAATTGAACCAATATTTTCCCTCCTCTTTTTACTGTGGAGAGGTTCTTTTTCGAGTTTTTTTATTTATGAAAATACCGTTGTTTTCGAAACTATTTAGGAATCTACCGTTGTTTTCAAACTATTTATAAAACTACGGATGTTTTGTACTTCTCATTTTCAACCTGAGATCTTTAACCACTTCTCATTCTCAATCTCAGACGTTTCATAAAATTTCAAAACAGAGTCGTCAATAGGGCCAGGCTCCAATTGTATAGGCATCATCATTTACACAACGTTCAGCTCATTCAATGTTAGAATATTAATTACTAATATCTCTTCAAACACATAAGTGAAATACACGAAAGAGAAACTATATGCTTGTCTAGGTATTTTTTTGAAGTGAATGCTAAAAAAGAATCAAGGAAAAAGGAAAAAGGAAAAATGCATTAGTGTATATGAAGTGCTATAAATCTAGCTGGCAAGGTCATTTCCGCTGCTAATCAAACAATGGTGGTGATAATACTACAAGGAAATTTTGAATGGAAATAATAAAAAAATGCCTCTAATTTCTTTTTATGAACCAGATTTCAACATGGACTATGTATACACGATATTTGCATGTTTATTCTTGATGGTATTGGGATCTCAAAACCAAATATGTTTTGAAGTTCAGACTAATTTTAGGGAAATGCCAAATCAAGTTGAAGCACAATGTTCGACGAAAAGTCATCGCCTTTCAGAAGTTTTGTAAGAACTTGATTTTCCTGTATATTTTAATGAAAGTTCAATATTATGGGAGACCAGCTAGGGTTTCAACTATTGTAGTGGCACACCAGGCAAGCTTTCGTCTACCTGGTCCAAATGGAAAATGAATCAGACCCGAGTGGGTTCAACTCTGTATTTCACTATTTGATACTTTGCATGAATTAAAACAGGAAATAACGCAATACAAACATCATTAGTTACCAATACAATACTTTAATTAACTAAACAAAACCCTAAATCTCCATCTCTAATCACAAACCTAACTAGCCTAACACTAATCAGAAACCCTAAATCAATCCAACCCATACCCCTTTCAAGAGGTATGAAAGAGATTTAGAGAGAGAGAGAGAGAGAGAAAGAGAGAGACCAACTGCATACCTTGGTGGAAGAGAGAGGTGCAAAATCAGTGAGGAAGAAGCTCCACGTTCTTCTCTATTGAGCTTCTTCTCTACTTCAGATCCTCAAGACACTAGTTGAGAAAAATTGAAGACGTAATGTTTTGGTTGGAGAAGGAAAAAAAGGAGAGTTAAAGTACTTCTCAGGTCCAATATGAGAAGTGTGTTCTCAATTAGTACACCAGAAATTTCATATATTAACGAGATGTTTAAAGACTTCTCATTTTAAACAAGAGAAGTATGTATGGACATGCTGGCCAAACATCCATGTTGGACGGGGACACGTCGGATGAAATTTTATGAAACGTCTAAATTTGAGAATGAGAAGTGGTTAAAGATCTCAGGTTGAAAATTAGAAGTACAAAACAATGGTAATTTTATAAATAGTTTGAAAACAACAGTAGATTCCTAATTAGTTTAAAAAACAACGGTATTTTCATAAAAAAACTCGTTCTTTTTCCTTCTTTTTGCAAGTTCCAAACAAAGCATAAATTGCACTTTTATTCCCTAAATAATTCTCGCTAATAAGAGGCAGATGAAAACAGCGTGGAACCACGACATCCACACAGGCCCGCTTCATCGTCCGTTTTTCTTGTAGAAGTCCATCTTTCTTCTTCAAGTGCAAGAAGCTCACTATCTCAGACGCCATTGGAGCTCACAGAACCCTAGGGCAAATCGAGCTTGCTCTGATGGCTCGGATTTCCCTAAACTCCATCACTCCGCTTAAATTCCTGCCGCACAGTTTTCTGGGTTATCAATCTCTGAGCACGATTAAACTCTCAATCAAAACTCAGAACAAAAATGGGAGATATCAAAAGATATGCTGCCAAACAGACCCCACTAATCCAAACGACTCCTCCTCCTCTACGGTATATCAAAGCTTCAATTGTTCCTGCGAGTCTCATTGATTTGGGCTTTCATTTTCTTTTTTGTATAGAGGGATCCGTATATTTGCTTAATTTTTAGTGTTGTTTATTTTTGGGTTTTGTCGAACATCTTCGTCCCTTACCCGTACTTTTCTTCGAATACTTTTATTTAGGAGTAAAGTAGAGTAAAAACTTCATTTGAAATGAAGCAGTCCAATGGCAATATTCATGTTAATACACAAGTTTGTGTAAAAGATTTATGAAAGTGTCTGAATCATGGTTGCTTTTGCCTTTTCAGTTCGTTTTACATTTACTTAAACAGCACAGTGCTGTTTGCATGGAACATTTCTTGATCGGTAGTTCGGGAATGGGTGAATTTTGTAAAACAGGAAATGGTTTAAATTTGAAACAAATGTTCCAGTGGAGTCGTACAATGGTTTTATAGATGGTGTAGACCATAAAGGAGTTTGATGTAATCTTGGAGTAAGAAAACTGAGAAAATGGCATTTAGCAGGAATAAATTAGTAATTCAATTTTTATGGTCGTCGATACTGACGAAATTTACCGTAAATTATCTTACGATTCTTACCTATGCTAAACAAGTTGCAGGAATTTGTGGCTGATTTATTTCCCTTCCTTCTTGGTGCCACCACTGCATTGCTTCAACAAATAATCATGGGGTAAATTAGAAAGGAAAAAGAAAAAATTAACTGAAACAGGTGACCCAATTTTCCTTTGTCGAAATTTGTACCATTTATTGAAAGCGGAACAATTAAAACAGCGGAACTGTAGCCTTTGACGTCACTGACATCTTATTGTGTTTCATTTGAGTAGATATATTTTATTCATGATATGCTATTGTTTATGCAAGTCCTTTATTGCCCTGCCGACTTTAGCTGGTTAGGCCTTGAAGTTAGTCTGTAATTATTCGGGGCTATTTCCTTTTCGTTTGACTGGTTATCATACCGCAGCTGGCACCAATGAGTAGAACTCTAGTATGTGTGCAAGCTTGTTACCGATTTGCGAAAAGTTACAGAGTTCCATAGAAATCGAGGGCATAAAATAAGGTGTCCTCTTGTAGTAAGTGCAAAACTTTTTCTGGTTATTAGCACATGGCTCCTCCGTTGAGTTTATCAGCCCCAATTACTTTGATTTCTTTGGAAACTAAACCCTAGGAGTTTTTATTTATTTATTATTTCAGTTGAAATTGATTGAATTGTGCATTGTATTGGCCGAAAGATTGTTTATTATCTTATACATTGCAGCTTAGTGCAGGAAAAGCTGATCGAAGAGCCTGGTTTAGCTAATGTCGACCCTAGTCAAGCTCCAAGTTCCTCCATTGATGATCGTACTCCTGAGTATCCAAGCAAAAGTATTAACAAACAGATAGCTTTGGTCTCAACACTTGCAGCAGTGGGACTTTTCTTATCAACACGGCTAGATTTAGGTATTTCTTTGAAGGATCTGACTGCTGTGGCATTACCGTATGAAGAGGTTTGCTTGTTATCCCTTTTGTTGCTCAATTTGTGCTATTCAACCAGACAATACAAAAAGCGGACAAAGCTACAGGGAGCTAGGCCTTGGAAGGACTAAAAGTAAAATAAGGAATACTCCATCTTTTTACACAAAACAAAATTAAAACGAGAAGCCTTCATGGCTCTCAGTTGTAGGGCTTTGATTATTATAGAAGAAGAAATTTGATCCAAAACCCTAGAGAATTATTCCACTTCATTACAGCTTGATCAGTGGTTCTTTTGAATGTCATGTTTATATTGGGTGAATCTGTCTCAGGCATTGTCGAATGGGAAGCCCACCGTTGTGGAGTTTTATGCCGATTGGTGTGAAGTTTGTCGTGAATTAGCTCCAGATGTGTACAAAGTTGAACAGCAGTTTAAGTAATGTTCTTTCAATGCACTTTTATAACCTCAAGCTTCTTATTCCCTTTTTCACGCCCAACCCACACACTCATCCACTCAAACATAGGCGTTGCGTGCGCACCGTCCCACCACCTGTACACAAAAGGACAGGGAAAAAAAAAAAAAAAGAGACCTTGCCTCCCGCTCCCACTTTCCTGAAATTTCAGTTTACCATCCTTTTCTTAATGCCTGGTAAACTTCACATTGGTCTTTAAAAATCCATCCTAGGTTTGTATAGACACTGTTTCATAATCCCAACAATCCTTTTTTCAGGGACCGTGTGAACTTTGTGATGCTGAATGTTGACAACACCAAATGGGAACAAGAGCTTGATGAGTTCGGTGTCGAAGGTATCCCACATTTCACATTCTTGGACAAAACGGGTAATGAGGAGGGAAATGTGGTGGGCAGGCTTCCAAGACAATACTTTCTTGAGAATGTGGATGCCCTTGCCCGTGGGGAAGCATCCATTCCTCACGCTCGTGTTGTTGGACAGTTTTCAAGTGCTGAAGCCAGGAAAGTTCACCAAGTTGTTGATCCAAGAAGTCATGGATAGAAATATGTTGTACATTTGTCATACAAACCGTTATAATCAATAAACCTGATGTTTTATGATACCCTCTCTTCAGTGGGGCTAGTTTATCTCTTTGCATGTCTCTTAGAACCTTTTATGCCATCTTTCACCCTTAAGGCAAATTTACAGCCTGTTCCTCCCTATAGCATTTGCAGAATTAATGAGGTACTTTCATATCGCTGTTGCCTCCACTATTACTTCAGGTACTTAAGCAGCCGAATTTGCCTCCTGAAACCCAAGTTCTGCTTTCTGACGGAAAAGGAGATATTGAGAGGGCAAGGAGACCCTGGGAGTTCTTACCTGCTGGTCATAAAATCAGAACACCAGAACCATTGTTCAAGGAGCTGGTAAATTTGTTATTATTTTGCACCGTATGCCCTCTACTAGCTGTTGTTTTGTAGATTGAGTTGAGCGCTTACTTACTCGGTGGGAATTGAGGGGGTATAGACAGATGAAGAAGTAGAGTTTTTTAGGCAGAAGTTTGTCGGAAGTCAAGCTATTAAGGCAGAAGCTGGAGCCAAAGAGCTTGATGAGAAATTACAAATACAGAAGTTTCAGGTTAGTGTGAAGTATAATTTAGGGTTTCCGTCTGTTTGGATTTCAGTTAAATTGCTATTTATCTTTTATGTTTGGGGTAGTTTAGTCCTTATATGTTATTAGGGTTTTGCTAGGGTTTTTAGGCTTAGCCTATATAATTCATTCATTAGTCTTGTAATTGTTCAAAGCTTTCTAATGAAATAAGATTTTTACGTTGTTTCTCCTCTCTCTTTAGCAATGTCACAATTAGTATCTTTCTTTTATTTGTCAATTGTTTGTTAAGGTAAAAGCCAACTCCAACAGCTTTTTCTTCTTTTATGAATCTTTTTCTTTTGGTTGTATTTTCAAGAGCTGCAGTGTATTGGGAATCCTGTGCCTCCAAGGCGCAGTGGAATTAACTTATTGACAGCGTGTCAAGAGAATGATATGCAGCTAATCCCACTTAGGCTTGAACTGGGACCTTTGAGGCTTCTCTCAAGTCCAGCTCCACTTGCACTCCTTTCCTCACCTCATAACGATTAGAGCTACTTATTTGTTAAATATGTTCCCACCGTTTTATTGTTGTCGGAATCTAGCCCTAAAAGAATTCGTCGTTTTGAATGATCAGCCAATGTGCCCCCTCCACCAACCAATGTCTATAATTAGCAATCGAGTAATATAGATATTACTGTGTAACAAAAGTTAACGTACTTTTGTTGATTACTAGTCCACAACACCGTGGATGCTATTCCCGACTTTGCTATCAACCATAGGAATCATGCGCCGTAAAGTGCAACAAATTTAAAATTTCGGTGTTTCCGGTTATCCATGATCATGCTTTCGATGTTCATAAACACAAATAAAACTCTCGCTGATCGTTCATACCGTTGTGGCTCTTGTAGCATGCAAACAAGACAAGCTTACTGATTACTCAAAATTTCCCCAGCTAGGAGTTTGAATCCAGTGCTTTTACCATGATTAAGAGTTGATTGCATGGGGGCAATCTAAGATGCCCGCAGAAATAGATGGTACCTTTTATACCATGGTTCTTATGGTGGTCATTCAATGTATTCCAAATACGCTGACATGCTAATCAAAAGTCTTCTACTTTTGCGATAAACCTTCTCAATATCATAGGGGAATCATGTTTCAGTTGGCCAAATAGAGAGCCAAAGTCTATTAGCACTTGTGAACTCCTTTTAGGTACAAACTTATCTCCTATCTATGTTACACACGCCCTTCTAAACATATGACATTGCCAGGCTGGACACTCGACCCTCAGATACAGGTATGGGTGTTGGGTTTGCGTCCCTCATACTTAGTTGGACATTCACATAGCAAGCAGACTTCAGAATTTGGATTTATCATAATTATCTGTGGACTCTCACCAGACTTTGTAATCACTATTTGTCCAACAAATTTAAGGGTTTGTTTGGTTTAGGTCTTGAGGGAGGTTTTTTTGGGTAATGAATGGAGAGGGAGGAATGAGAGTAATAGTTGGAGAGAACTTATTGGGTACCGTGCTGAGAGAGAGGGGGTGGTTTTGGAAAACCAAAGTGAAAAAAGTCCGAATGTTTTGGTGCACCTTGGTGTCCTTGAGATGGGATTACTGATTTGGACACTGACAAGTTCCTGCACCTGACACTAGTACCCTAGTCCATGTCTCCTATAAGTGAAATTCTCTCACTTACATAATTCTTATTCAAAATAAGCTAAGAAGCACGAACACGATGGGGGCAAAATAAAAAATCGTAAAAGTAGATGTGTTTTCATATAGTTTTGATGTTAACAAAACAAATAGTATATTCACAAACACCTATACTAATGGAAACCAACACTAACTCAGACTCATGTATAATTGAGAGATGGTCCATCAAAAAGAAAAACGAAGAGGCACAAGTGACGAGTTTGGTATAAGTTCCCTGCCTTTCATGAACAAGTTGTGTCCATGACTTTATGTTGCAAGTTGGAGGCATATACTTCTTTTGAAGCTTTTTCATCTCTTTCCAAGGCCATGTTAGCTCAATTCTAATCTTCTAATATTGTCTTCAACACTACCACCAACATTTTTGCCAAACCTACTAGTTTCATCTTAGTAAATCTTGTTTTTCCTCCATCTGTCCAATCATAACAAGCTAAGGACTCCTCAAGTAAGTCTAGGCAATTTGTGAACGTCATAGGGGCAGATCCTTCCTTAAAAACCTGGAACTTCTTTCTCTGTTACCAGAGCTGATGTTAAACAGTGGATTCTAGGGGTTATTGGGATAACACAGAGTTGGGGACGGAGAATGAAAATTCAGAAATTGAGGGCTGATTCGTGGCAGTTCTTGAGGCTCTGAGCAGTGCTTTGGAACAGTAAATATACTGAATATATGCAAATAGTAAAGAAGGAAGATAAAAAAGAACAAGGAATTACTCCTAAAAATTGGCATCGCCTCCGCACCTTGGTTGAAGGGTTAGAATTGCATCGCACAACTTGTAAGAAAGCTTGAAAGCTCTTTGATTTGTCTATACACTCAACTCCACCGAATTTGAATCCTTACATGGCTTCATACTGAATTTCTGAATTAGAAGCTAAGACTAGGATTTCAAAACAAGTAGCTAATCAAACTACTAAATGGTTTAGCTTCTAAACCTACATATTATCAAATCAGGCCTATAGGCTATAAGCATAATCAAGCCCATGGGTCAGCAGCACGACCCATTCCACGGACCCATTATAGGAAATTCTGAAATTACAAAACTGCCGGTGATTGGTTAAAGAATTCGTACCTAATTAAAATTGAACCTTGCCATGAATATGAATATATGATGATAAGGGTCTCCAAATAAGCTTATGTAAGGTCATATCGAAATTTTAGTCTTGAATGAGACCAATTTTCATGATTTCTGCTTTGAATTTCCTTTTCCCTGTATTGGTCTGTAGCACTATTACCAGGATCAAACATAGTGCAACTTATCTTATTGTAAAAAGAATCCAATCCTTTATTGCATGCTGTTCAACTTCAACCCCTCCACCACCACCCCGGCATATTCTCCACCTCCCCCAACAAAAGAGAAATTTGAAATTGATCGCAGCCTAAGGGTTTGGTTTCCTAAAATTGAATCTAACTTAGTTAAAGGATAGTTGTGTCGGGATGACGAATGCTGCCCATAACCTTGCTACAGCACTCCCAAGTCAGAACCTCTTGGGTCTCTCCCATCAAGTAAAGAGCACATTCCCAACCAGGATGATATCTCTTAGGTATAGGTATCTCATATAAATAAGAACAAAGATCTACCAACCAAGAGAAAATATGAAGCAGGGAGAAGTACTAAGAAGTATTGAATAAATTTTGTTGAAGTACTTCGTATAATGTAATATTTGTAAGATTTGGTTCAGCATGTTCTATTCGACACAGGTCGGAAAGACTGCAGTGCTTTGTGCCCAGGAAGCAAAGGGGATGACTCGGCAGCTCCTCCTCCACACTGAGAAAACATATGCGGTTGATAGCAATTACTAATTAACTTGTATTCAAGAACTAACAAACAAATTATACTCTGGACTTTGGAGAGTATAATGTTTTCAGTTATGTCGGTGTGTGTGTATATATATATATATATGCTCTCACCACTAGATTTTTTTTATGTCGTTCCCCCACTCCTGGTCCTGCTTCTTGCTGCTAAGAAGTCCAGTTGGTGCTCGTAGACACAGCGTAAATATATTACATTATATTAAGGCATTCTTTATACTTGCGTATGTTTCTTTTTGCCGGTTGTTATTTTGTTCCGTATTTTTAAGTCAAATTGATTCTTGTTTATGCTTGTCCTTGATTTGTTGAATGATAATTTTCTCGTATCTTTTTTGTTTGTGAATGTTTTGTTTTCTTTTCCCATGTTAATTGATGCATGTGGGTCAACAAGTAAATTTTGAATGTTTGTTTCGTAACATAATTTTGCCTTTGTTCCTGTGTGCTGCAAATATATTGATCTTTGTATTGCTTAATAGGTACATTGTAACTGGTTTGAAACATACAATGGTCCAAATTGCTCCTTCTAGTGTTTTCATTGTTTTCAGATGGAAGGGGTAAGAAGCAACGACCAGATAAATCTGCCACTGCCCACTGAAGCCAAACCTAAGGCCAGTGCTGAAGCAGAAATTTCCATTTGTAGACTTGATATACATGTTGGTCTTATAAAAGTTCTTAGCAGATTCTCTATATGTTGATGAAATTGACGTGGGTGTAGGACAACCTTGAGCTGTGGTTAGCGGACTTGTCAAGTATATTCCACTTGAAGACATGAAGGTTTTCCATCATCTGCTTTTCTAATCCCTGTTCTATAAGTTTACTTTATCTAGTTTCTTCATGCATATTATTTTAATAGTCGGCTCACAATGATGCACTTTTACCAGAACCGGAAGGTATGTGTTCTTTGCAACTTGAAGCCAGCAAACGTGTGAAAAACACTGTGGGAGAGGATGGAGAGATTAGTTCAGTTCATTGGGACACTCTTCATTATAGAAAGAAAGCGTACCCAACTCATGTCAACCTTATCTACTGCACTAATGCATGAGTTGAACGGGACCCTATCTGCGACAATGTCCCTAACCGCGAAAAAAGGGTTGCCACCTCGAGTCTGTAATAAAGCAGTGAACTTTTCAAGGCCAACAGGCAGGGACAGATCTAGGAATCCAACCTAGTGAGGGCATCTTATTAATTATAATCGTGGAATTTTTTTTTAGACAACGATCTTTGCAAAACTAAGACTTTCATTATGGACTATAACATTTATAATGCATGCTTTTCATGAAAAAATATCAAAAAATGAGCACACAATCTTAGACAACTTTTAGAGTATGGTTTACCTTGACATTGACAAGTCTTTAGAATGATCGTGATGATTTTATTGGTGACTTTTTTTAACAATATTTATTCATGAAAGTTAAAAAATAAAGAAAATCAAAAGATAAATCTTCAAATAAACAAACAATTTATAAATTATACTCTATATGGAACACCTAACGAAAGTTGAAACACAAAATTAAGTACTCGACATTTTTATTTTTTAGATATATATAACTGTTATGTTAAATATAGCATCATATTACAAAATTATGCTAAATATATAATATTTATATTTTCTTTTTTAGTTTTGAACGTCAGTGGGAGCACGTGCCCTTGTGTGACCCGCTTAGATCCGTCCTTAAGGGCAACAGGTCAAGTATGCAGCAATGAGAACTCAAAGCTTATTGAAGTGGTTAGAATGCTTGAAGTACATACTTAACTAGTGTTGCGCACGGTCCGGATCATATCAGATTGGCACGAATCCAATCCTAATTCGCGAGTCACGGATTTTGGAAAATAAAATCCATGTCAAAAGTCTTGCTCCATTGGTTCCAATTCTGATCTGCGAGTCACAGATCGGACACGGATTTGTCTGCGGATTTTCAACAACTTATTCTCAAAAGAAATTCATCCAACTCATTCAAAAACTCAAATTGAACAACTTACATGGAATAAATAACAAACAAGCATACATCAACTCATGAGTACTGATCATCTAGTCCAAAATACTTATACAAACATATATTCAGTTAATTACTTCAGTAGCCATCAAGTGAGTTCACAACAAACATTGAAACTACCATCATCCAGTGAGGCGGTGAGTTCACAATTAAAACTTTAAAACAAATTGAAACGGCCCAGGAAATCATTTATATTACAATATTACAGTTTACCCCCTGAGTTTTACTGGGAGATACACTATTACACTAGATTACAGTAAAACTATTTGAGAAAATAATAAATTTAATTATCTTACATATATAATCCATGGATTTCACATGAGAATCCGTGTCCAAAACGCGAGTCACGGATTTTTAATTTTTGAATCAGTGTCCGAACCAATAATCCACGGTTAATGTCCAAAAAGCACGGATGGGTTCGGTCTGGACTGGATTCGCGGATCACCGAATTTTTTGTGCAGCTCTATACTTGACCTTTTTTTTTTTTTTTTTGCCGATAAAAAAAAAAAGGTCAAGTATTTACTTCAACCATTCTAACCACTTCAATAAGCTTTGAGTTCTCATTGCTGCCATAACTCGGAAGTTGAACCGGTTTTAGTTTTGAGAAAATGCTTAAATCGGGACCAAACCGGGAAAAAAAAAATTGGAGGAAAAACTGCCGGTTTGGTCAGGTTTCCCGTTTCACCCCTACTTATATACCATCGAAAATGTGAACATTCATATGTAAAATGATCTTGGTTACAGATCGCAACTAGCATTGTGCCCGTTCAATACATGATACAATATGAGAACTAGGTTCGTTCACATGCATAGAACGGACACAATGCTAGTTAAGTGTAATGAAAGAATGAGTGGTTCATAATGTTTATCGATGATACGAACTCCCAACAGACAAGGGGATAGAAATATTACCGCGAGAGGAGACGTGCAATCTTTTTTTTTTTTTTTTTTCCATCATTCTTCTGACGTAATCTTATGCAGAGTGGGAGCCATGGCTCAATCTGAGAGAGGAAGGCTACTGTTTGTATGCATGGTTGTAATCTAGGAAGAAAGCTACCGTTTTAAACTTTTTTTTTTTCTTTTATCAAGTTTCACTTTGTAGCCTTCAACTTGCATGGAGTGGGAACCACGTGGAGTTTGAGTTGTTTTTATTATTATTACTAGTGAGGTGGCCCACGGGCAAGGCCCGCGGCTGTAGTAATTGGCTGAATATGTGGAGTTTTTCTTCTTTTTTTTTAATCGGCAACAAAATTTATTAAAACTCGACAAAGGTTACATCGAGGAATGGCTAGCAATTTTAAGTGAGACTGAAAATAAAGCCAAAATAAAAGAAAAAAAACCAAAAAAAATATAGTAGCAAAGTAGTTGTAATGTGATTGTAGGAACACTCGTCCATAATGGATTACATTCAGATCCGGGTGCCAAAGGTACGTAGCAGGAATGAAGGAACGGTTTAGATAGCATCAAAGTATGACTGCAACATCCAAGGGCGGAGCCAGAACATTAATCTACCCTGGGCTAACCAAAATTTAGTAAATATATATATATAAGCAAAAAAAAGCTTTATAACTAATATCCGATAACCTTGTATATAAATACGTAAACGTTCAAAAGAAAAGTACAAGAAAGTACACTACTGAAGTTGTACTTTACGATGTTTTATAGAGTAGAATTCATCGATTATCGAATTTGAATCAATATCTTCAACAAGTTCTCTTCAATGAAGACAATCATAGAATCCGCAAGAAAATCGTCCCCCATTTTGTTACGAAGATCGGTTTTCACATGCTTCATAGCTGAAAATGCTCTTTCCGTAGTTGCCGTGGTAACAGGAAGAGTTAAAACAAGACAAATCAACCTTTCGATCAAATGATAGTTCTCTGACTTTTTTGTCTCAACTAATCCTCGGCATACTTCAGAAATGGTGGACATCTTCAGGAATTTCTGGTTTCGAGGTACATCAAGCTTGTAATGTTCCAACTGCATTCTTAGATAATCTCTCTCTTGTGCAGTGAAATCATCAGGATAATATTTCTCGGCAAGAGTGCAAATATTATCAATGTTAAAAGATTTAAAGCTATCCTTAGGTTCTAAAGCCGAGCTAAGAATAAGGAGTTCCACTACCCCCTCGTTGAACCTATTATTCAACTCCACCAATTGAAAATCTATTGCAGCGTTGAATATATCAATTTGGTAATGATGCTTAACTGTGAGGACGTCCTTTTGCTGACAAGTACGACCCGTAGCTGTTTTGTGACGAGCACTCATATCGGGTATATCAATGTCATATTGTGCGCAAATTGATTCCACATACATCAAAAGAGGGCCAAAACCATCTTCTCTCAAGGACTGAAGGAGTTCTTTTGTAGTTGAGACCAAGTCCATGGCATTTAAGACATCTAGAGATTTGTGTTGCAAGGCTCGACAAAGTATATCAGTGATTGCCATAATTTTATGCATCAAATGCAAAATAAATATGAACTCAAATGACTTCATCGCAATTAAAGCACGATTGGCTTGCCCACGTACACCAGCCAGTGCTCTGCATAATAAGTGAATACTTACAGATTTGAAGTTTCGGGATTCGACGAATTTGATGAATGTTTAGAGATAAAAGCAGCACCCAAATATTCAATACATTATGATTCCCATATTTGTAAAGGTTGGAGCTCGATTGAAAACCTAAACAATTGAAAAAAAACACAATAAAGTACTGTTATAAACTTATAATAACTAATAAGAGAGACATTAGAACTATGTTGAGTAAAATAGTAAAAAGGAAAAGGTGAGAGAGTGGAGTTAATGGCCCACAAAGTTAAATATACGTTTTGTTGTTGTTGTCTTCAAGTGGAGTCAGAGGACTAGAGGAGTATATATATATTTATATGTATAGTTGAGGGGTTCATTAAAGACCCAAGTCCCAACCTCACCGACAGCAGAAAACCCCAACTATATATGCACAGTGAGAGTGAACCATAAAAATCAATATTCAATAGATAACAGACCCGAGATTCGAATGAAGCAATAGGAAAGGAAACACCAAAATTGCGAAAGATCATCTAACCTGCTTGGCTGCTTCGAAGTTAAGACCTTCGAACATGGAGTTTTCTCAAAGTTTAAGGCTGTGAGGAATGAGGATCATGGAGTAATGGAAAAACTGAACAAACCGTGGGTTTTGACGTTTTGTTCTTCACTCCGGCCTCCAGTATGAGAAAAAGTGAAACCCTTTCTTTATCCTTCCAACTCCAAGTCGTTCAATTTTTTTTAAAACAGATCCGACCCATCTGAAAAAAATTAGATGGGCTACACAAAAAATTCTGATGGGCTAAAATTTAAAATGAGATGGGCTACACAAAAAAATCAGATGGGCTAAAATTTAAAATGAGATGGGCTATACACAAAAATGAGGTGGGCTAAAACTTATTAGGGTATAATTATTATTTTTTTCATTTCTTTTTTCACCCCACCTGGGCTATAGCCCACCTCAGTCCCTTGTTGCATCCGCCCTTGGCAACATCAAATTGAAAGCAAGGAAGGTCTAAACCTTTGAGAAACACATGCTCATCGGCCAACCACATTCTCAAAGATAAGTAACAATAGTAGTTTATCTTGACATCCTCAAAGATCTATGAGCAGCAACGTTAAGCCAAACACATCCTCATCAGTAGGCATTAGATAAACTTATAACAGTAGCATCATTAGCATCATTTGACCTTCAAAGATCTATCAGTAGCATTATTTCATCCTCAGTAGCAGTACCACTCAATTCGTAGCTCAAGAAAAAACAGCAACGCAAATGTGATACCCTAGGTTTGGGGTTAGATGGTGTTTAGTCCCACATTGGTTGTTTAGATGAGTTATCTTGGATATATAACAAACCATGTGGGCTACTACTAGTACCTTGGGCTTAAGTATTTTGGGCCATGTGGTGTGGCTAGTGGATCAAATCAAGGTACTGGGCTAGTGGTCTACATGGGGCGTTACAAATGGTATCAGAGCCCCGCCCTGGTCCAAGTGGTGGGTAGGATGCGCTCTGCCACCACGGACACCAGGGGAGGTTACTGGGACTATGCAACGAGGACATTGCATCCCTAAGGGGGGAAGATTGTGATACCCTAGGTTTGGGGTTAGATGGTGTTTAGTCCCACATTGGTTGTTTAGATGAGTTATCTTGGATATATAACAAACCATGTGGGCTACTACTAGTACCTTGGGCTTAAGTATTTTGGGCCATGTGGTGTGGCTAGTGGATCAAATCAAGGTACTGGGCTAGTGGTCTACCTGGCTCTGATACCATTTGTAACGCCCCATGTAGACCACTAGCCCAGTACCTTGATTTGATCCACTAGCCACACCACATGGCCCAAAATACTTAAGCCCAAGGTACTAGTAGTAGCCCACATGGTTTGTTATATACCCAAGACCACTCATGTAAACAACCAATGTGGGACTAAACAGTAAACACCATCTACCCCCAAACCTGGGGTATTACAGCAAAAATGATTTAGCATCATGGACAAACTTGGATAAGGAGATAACAACAACATTCAAAAAAGAATTGTCCAAAAGCATGAGCTCCAGTAGCAACAGTAATATGAGAGTCAAATTCCACCAAGGTATATGATGATATGTGACTGAGGAATCCTTAGGCCCATTGCTAAAGTAGTTAATCCGTGAATGTACATTCATGAAGCGCTTCGCTAAATATAGAGAAGAATCATAGCTATTCTTTGGCCTAATTTATGTTAGAATATTGGGCAATATTAGATTATTGGATTTGTCTTCCTGTGGATCAAAGACTAAGAAATGGAAGAAATATGTATTCAAAAAGCTCCAAACATATGATTTTTGCAAAAGCTTTAACTGAAATGTGAAATGCATATACATGTTCATGCAATTTTGCTTACATTGGTACTTCAAAAGAGCTGTACTTGATCCATGGTTTAGATTAACCACCATCATTTCATGGAAAACATCATGGGATTGTTCGTCTCTCCTTTCTTTACTCATGTTTCCTTTACAATAAATTAAAATACTTCCTCATCATCTAAAATGTGTGCGCGAGCAGCTGGTCATCTTTCATGTCTGCCTAGCAAAAACAATGCAAATGGACACAAAAGATACCACTAACACATAAGCATTTAACAAACAAAATGAAGGAAGAAGCTGACCTGATCAAGCCAGTGAATTCAACCAAGGGGTTGAACTTGCACCCGAAGAAGTCCTCCGCTTTTGTGAATTCCGGAGCAGCAAAATAAGTTAAAGATTGCTTTTTGTACCAGAAAATAACTCTAACAAAACACCAGCAAGCGAACTAATATATATAATCAAAACGCTAGTATGTTTAGAGAACTGATATATAACCAAAACACCAATAGGAGGATTACAGTTAGTGACACAGAGAAACATCATTAGTTTTGATATTACCAGGGATGTGTTAGAACCAGTTCACCAGAGTACATCCTTATTCGTAGCGATGTAAAAGAGCTTCAACCACCGAATTTAGAAAAACTACTAAATTCAGCAACATACAAAAGAGTTCTGTCAAATATTACTGTTGACAGAAAGGAGGTCACAAAACCATCAAAACAACCACAGTCAACAATATACAGCTGTGTTTTTTGATGTTAGCAGGGATGTGTTACAAAAAGGGAGTCACAACCCATCAAAAGAGCCACAGTAGACCATATACAGTTGTGGTTTTTACTTAAGTAGTTATAAAGATGTACAAGTGCAAAATGAAGTTTCAAATAGTTATCTGCAGTTCCAGGGATCCCAAAGTTACTTTTCAAGGAGTTGTAGGCCTGTCATCTTTTGGGAAGAGCTTCTTCTTTGCCTTGATTTCAAGTGATGGAGATGCTTCTGTCTTTGTTAGTGGATCGTCATTTTCTTTATTTTCACTCAAGGTAGATTTAATAGTGTTGATATTGTATGTAAGAGCCTTGACACTGCGTGATGGATATTCTCGTGGCTTCAGCTGGATTCGATACTCATTTTGCAAGGCCAACTTTAGGAAGATAGCAATAACATTTTCGGCGTTCTATTAATAACATTTATTCTATTAAGTATATTTTTCTAATAAAGATCTCAACTAAGAAGTATTCTTTAGCATGATTCTCAAACATTGTTGCAGTTATTGAACCAGAGCCATCGGTTAGTTGGACTTCAAATTTGACTCTGAAATTACTTGTAAACATTAATATTGTAGCAGATTAGTCCAAAAAAGGTTTGCAAATTTAAGTAATTCTAACATTGGTTTTGCCATAACTTTTTTGGTGTTGCAGTTGAAACAATCAAATATAGTTTCACTTGTTGCAGTGATAGATTTTCGACAACTGTTGCAGGACATATACCAGAAGTCTTGGTCTAAAGATACAATCGATATCTTGGCCCGCGTCCAATATGTTTCGCTCTCAACCTATAATATTATAAAACCTACATTAGGATATGTTATAGAGAGATAAAAATATATGCTTTTTGTCACAAACATATGTATATGGTTACTTACCATTTCTGGTATTTTTGGAAGATCATTGATTGGTATAATGTCATCATCTTTTGGATTTGGCACCGTTCGGATGATTGGTTTGGCTAAGAATTCATCACAAAGTTGCTGAACAATTTCATTGTTTGCATTACACCTATATCTCAAATGTTAGTGAAGTTAATATCATTAATGGTGGTATTCCTGCAGGCCATTCCTCGACTTGACAAGGAATGGCCTGCTTGACAAGGAATGGCCTGCAGGAAATGATCTAGTTTAGTGTGGTTTTTATAGTTCATTTGTGGTATAAGTAAATATAATGATTTTTAAGCGAACCATTGTACGGAGTAACTTTCACTTGAATTCCAATCAGCACTGAATATGGGTCAGTGTTTTGTAGCAGCTGTGTTCCTGCTTTTGTTATGAAATCATCCTAAAAGGTTAAGATAATTGGCTTCATCCTATCATAGAAAAAGAGCTTTTATAGCAGTTCATGTAATGTTTCTACGTTAAATAATTTCAATTTTTGAGTATTCTTACTCCTGATTAATGGTAATAATCTCTTGTGCCGTTGGTTTTGTAGGTTTATTAAGAACCTTAGGAGTCTGAACTTGTGCAACGACTGCTAGTATATCTGCTGAACAAAGAGCAACAAGTTAGTTCAACGAGTAATTGTGCTTCGTCAACAAGTTCATCTATGATAGAGTGAGAGTTACCAATTGCTGTTTGCTCTCCAAGATGTGGTTCAAATTGCTCAAATGGTACGAAATCAAGATTGAGAAAATCTTGATGAGAGAAAGATTCGCCAAAAGTCTGTATCAATGTGCTTACATTGATTTGCCATTGCCACTCAAAGTCGATCTTACGAAACTTTGGTGGAACAAATTTGACTTCTGCATTAGAAATCAAATGTGTTGTAAACTTCTAGTGTGCCTTCCAATTTTTGAAGGTTCTCCTCAAAGATTGTTGTTTGAACTCTGCTTCCCTGAAATTGATATCAATTGCATTAAAATCATTGAGTTTGTAATATTCATTAGAGGTTTGTACTCAAAAGAACTTATATAATATGCAATGTCAGAATATGCGTTCAAGATGAAGAAATGCCTTATTTTTATACCTCCTCATCTGCTAAGATTAATTTTTGAAACTTGAGTGGGCTATGTTGTGTAGTTCTTGGCCTCCACTTTTCAAGGACCTTATCTTTTGCTGCCCAATTTTTGGTGCTTCTATTAATATTCTTGATCAGCGTGAGCTGTTGAGCCATCCTGCAAAATATAACCATTGTTAGGGAAAAATGCAATTTTTTTTATATTAGAAATTCATTACAAGAGTGGCAAATGTAAAGGAATATACATTATAGTTAACACGCTTTGCAAGTGTTAGCAATTCTTGGTACACAACATTTCTTGTTCGATTTTTAGGAATATCATGATTTCCCTTTTCTATTTCAATCAAGATTTGCACAGCTAAAGCAGTTTTTGCTCGTGATAAAGTATGTGCAACAGTATTAGTGGTCTAATGATTACCATTTAACAGAATATATAAGATTCTCTGGCTTTATGGTCTAACCAACAAAAAAGGAAGAAGGGGTCTGATATTTTGTTTTGAGTTGGAAATCAAATTTTCCTCCACAAATGTTTTTCGTTTCAGTTTGGGTTTTATTGCTCTGTCCATTTTTGTTGATTTTATAGATTATCAGTTTAAGTTCTTGGTCTGTGATTTTTCATATTTTATCTCAGGATAGAGGAAACTTTGCATAATTTGTATTATTCCTGAGCAAAAATGTTTTTTTGAGCACTTTTCCTTTGCCCTTAATACAAAAATAATGGTTATGCTTTCAAAAATTGACCACATAACATGCCAATTGGGCAATGGCTATTCAGACTTG
Organism: Vaccinium vitis-idaea; assembly: GCA_963854785.1. Lineage (NCBI taxonomy): Eukaryota > Viridiplantae > Streptophyta > Magnoliopsida > Ericales > Ericaceae > Vaccinium > Vaccinium vitis-idaea. Next base: position 13,518,534 of record OY978224.1, read on the forward strand.
TGTGAAACCGAAGATGATGGATGAGAATGACGACGATGCTAAAATGAAGAGGCAAGGTTGGTGATAATCGTTCAGGAAATTGGAGCATTGCACGTCTTGATGCTGGATATCAAGTTATATTCCTTAATGGTCCATTCTTGATGCTGGATCCTTACTTTCAGACACCAAGGGAAACGTAATGAAGTCTCGGGGTTTTTCACTAACTCATAACAAACCAAGTCTACTACCGATATAGCAGACGATGAGGTCAAGTCTAGATTTTCTCATAACGCATGCAATCTATTTCAACTTTCTCAAGTTATCACATCAAAATAAACTTCTCAATTGACACATAATTGAGTCATTGAGTGCATCAAGTGATTTCTGCCTACTTTGGTCGTTTCTTTTTCTCTTTTTGACCCAAATGCAACTGTTGCCAAGTCATTTGCATAGGTTTAACCAACATAACATGGTAAAAACGTTGTTTTTAGGTGTCTCTATGAATTCATATACAGGGCAAAAACATTGTTTCTGTTAGTATAGGAAAAAAACTACAAATTATATTTGATAATTATCAATAGTCACTATATGTAAGGATATTGGAAATGTGTTAGGAGTGTGGCTGATACGGATATGTGAAGCCAGTGGATGTGTTTTTACTTATTATTAGGCAGCCATAGCAGTAGAGAGTGGTTGGTAGCTATCCAACTAAATACACAATCTCTCTCTCTCTCTCTCTCTCTCATCAACGAAATTTCCGCTACTCGTTGTCAGCATTTTGGTGAGAAATCAAATACAGAGTAGCTCAACGGCATTGTCACAATTTTATATTTTTACAAGGAGAAGTCTTCGATGACAACCAAGTAAAATGAGGTGCAAAGTGCTCTGGGATTTGTGATGGGAGGAGATTTTTTTCCGATCGGCTTTGTGGCGGAAGCAATTTGCGCGGAGAGAACCAGAAGAAGGAAGAGAATGAAGTTCTGGGAAGAGAGGACGTCATTTTTCCCACTGCTCTAAAATTACTGTCCAAGTGTTTCACCCACCTGCATCAACATGCAGGATGGGCAAAACGGGAATTCTAGCTAGGCCGAAAGTACGAAAGTTTCGTTCACTAACTCCCTCTTTATATAAAATCTTTTTATGGTGCCCCAATGTGGTATTGGGGCACCGGTGCCCTACTAAATTTGGACCATTAGATCCAAAATAAACGAATCTCAGCCATTAGATTGAAAAAAGTAGGTGGTTTTACCAAAAAATGAAGTGGTTTTACGGTTTTCCCTCCAAAAAAACTCGCACGTTACTTACCATGAAATCTGGCAACACATACCACCAAATAAAAACTTCAAAACACTGAAAAACCTCGAGTCTGGGATACCAGACTGGAAAGTGAGTGTATATATATTATATACTTTCTACAATGTTAAAAAGTATAGAGACATGACAAATTTCAGCAGTGGCCGAAGTTGACGTTGAATTTGTCACAATCTTTTTTTGAACTAAGAATTTTTCACAATCTCAAAATCAAATTATTGGACTAAACTCTTCTCATTTTCCCAGACAAATCAAATTAGTTTATATGATATGACGGGTTTAGCAATGGCCAAAATTGATACTAAATTTGGCACCAAGAATGTCAATGTCAAAATTTGTCATTGAAATTGGATCAAGTAATGAACTTACTCTAACAAATAATTGTTTCTTTATCACTTTCTTTCTCTATTTTGAGAGCATCTCTCCTCCCCCGGCCCTTAGTATCCCCTACCTCTCCCTCTCCCCTTTAGTGTGTTAAATAATTGTTTCTTTATCACTTTCTTTCTCTATTTTGAGAGCATCTCTCCTCCCCCCGCCCTTAGTATCCCCTGCCTCTCCTTTCCCCTCTCCCTCTCCCCTCTTCTAGATTTCTTCGCGGTTGCCAATCCTTGGATCAGTGTGGTCCGATCCTCTTGCTGTCGTCTGTCGGTGGTGTCGATCTGGCGCACTTGGTTATGTTTTGGCGTGGTGGAGGTGACTAGAGGTGGACTGGCGCGACAGCTGGCGGTGGAGCAATAAAGAGGAGCCGGAGCATGGGGGTTTTGCCGGCGGCTTTTGCTCGGCTCTTAAAACCGGTCTGGCTTCCCCAGATCTAGTGGGTTGCGGTGGTGGGCAATAGTCAAATGATCCTTCACCCAGTACAACTCAGTCCGACTCGGCTCAATTTAGTTAGGGCTGCTTTGGGTAGCTTTGTTGTATTGGGTTTTGATCTGTTGATTTAGATAAATTAGGTTTTATTTCTGTTTTTCGGATTGGTTTTTCCAGTTTTTCTGGTGGTTTTGGTAGATCTCAACTGTTCTTATTGTCAATGGGGTGAGCTGGGCTCCCGTTTTGGGTTGCTCTTCTACTGAATCTTAGACAGACTCTATGCCTACACATAGTGTTGGTTTGCTTCGTGTAGTACGATAATCCAGAGCCTGTATACTTGTAGTGGTTTGTGCTCGTGTCTTGTATTTGGTAGTTAGTGCCCTCTTGTGTAATTTGAGATCTTTAATGAAATGAATATTTCTGTGAAAAAAATAAAAAACAAAAAAACAATTGTTTCTTTCTAATTCTTAAATTGCACTTTTATGTCCTAAACTATTCAATTCTCTCTAAATAGGTCTGTAATCCATGTGATATCTCAAAACTTGAGCCGATCAATTCTGCTCTAAGTTCTACGGAAATGCCACTGGAATGAGAAGTTCCTCCGAGCCCAACTCTCAGGAAACAGCGTGGAAGCACTACATCCACATCAAAGCACAGGCCCTGGTGCTGCTTCATCGTCATCGTCCATTTTTCTTGTAGAAGTCCATAAAACCTAATCGGAGACACACGGAGAGGGAGAGAGAGAGAGAGGTTGTGGGTGCTGTTTCTCTCTCTATAAAATGGTGGTACACGCTACGCCTGCCTCGGCAACACTAACACCTTTCAATCGTGAGTTCTCTCCTTCACACCCTACATATATCAATGCAGTTACTGTGAATTCAACCGACTTCATAGTGGACGTACAAAAACAAATTTGGGTTTTGTTTTGTTTGCTTGTTTGTTATATACAGTTACACATGTGGGTTTTGTTTGTTATGTTCAGGAGGTGCTAGGCAATTGGGCAAGCTATTTTTTCCGGGCTCCGGAACTAAATTTGGAACCAATTCGTTTTTGTTTGGAGCAATTCGAAGGAGGGGATCGCCAATCGTTGCTTCTGAGGCTACAGGGAGGAATGGGGGCGTGGTGGAAGTGTCTGAAGACGAAAGAGCACGCAGGACTTATGTGTGGCCTGATGATAAGGTTTAATTCAACTATATCTGCGTTTAATTTCACTGAAAAAGTATGGTAATGTAGGTCATTTCATAATTTGCGGCTGTCTCTATGTAAAGTGCTGTACACACTTGCAGCAGTTAAAACTTACAATGTGTAACATGGCTTTCTTACTGGGTTTTATTTGGAAGGAAACATGATCAGTGTGCGTTTTGTGATAACGAAATTGTTTTTATAGAGAGTTATTTAGAAAGTCATATTCCTCGTTATTGAACGCATGTTGAACTTGTAGCGTTGCCAATTCATCCATGAGATATATGATGTATCTGTTTGTCCTCCCGTTTTCTTTTCGTTGATCAGCTTTGGATGTCTTTCTTGAATTAATCACCTGTGGCATCTTATTTTATCTTCAATTCTGCTGACTTGGAATGGTATTCGGAGGAATGAAAGTACACGTTCATGACTGCCTGATATACCTTGTCAAGCAGTGCAATTTTTTGTGGCCTAGTTATATTGCTGTCTACACCCTGTCTCCTCCTTTACAGTGTTACAGACTTACAGTTGAGATGGACGGAACACTCTCAAATCTGGATGGTGTATTGTGTGTTCTAATAGCTGTTTGTTTTTCATCAGTGTGGTGTCCCCTTATATGGTGTAGTGAAAGTTCTGTAGTCGCGGGGAGAGGTAAAAAAAAATTTCTTGAAATAGTTGCTTACTGTGAGATTATAACAATTTTAAATACCATTTGGTGCGAAAAGTGCCGGAGTTTCCTCAGCATCTTAATAAAAGTCTTTTTTTTTGGTAAGTTTCAAACATTTAGAGTATGACACATAGTATGTTCTAAACTTTAAATGTAAGCTTTAGATGTGGCCCAGCTTTGCCATGTGACACCATCACATCCTGTCCGCATGGCGTCTCCAAAAGTATGTTGCAACATGTCACTCTCTTTAGGTGGCAAGTGGACCATAGATGATGCTCCATTCAAGGTCAAGCCTCACAAACCAAGATATTGCTCACGATCCCTTAACATTGCTTGAGCCTGAGGATAAAACTACAAGTTATTTATCAGGTCGTTCTTGCCACCCTTCGTGCAGATGAAGGATCACTTGTAGTTGTCTAAAGGGAAAATCTCCCCATTCTTGGTTAGGCCTACGTCCCCCGTCCCCCGTTGGATTAAGTCAAGTGGCTATCTAACCAAGCGCTCTGTTCACCACACTTGTCATCTTCAAGATTAAGGTGCTTCTTTTGGCTTAGTGCACCCCCCTCCAGCCTGTACACTAAGTTGGCTTATGCTTGTGTAGGCAGCCTCCATTGAGCGGCCTCTTCAGTCTATTTGCTTGATTCTCAGAAGCGCTTCTTGACGTTGCTGCGCCAAATTAGGCGACTAATGGAGCCTATGAGCTCTGATTGGGTTCACCATATCATGTGTGGCTTAGAGACTATAGTTGAGGAGCTGTCAAGTTTGTGTGGCTCCACCAAGGTTTTAAAAGCAGTTGGGGTTACGTCATAACAGTAATGATGGTGGTGATGTAGTCTTTTGTGGGGTGTAAAGCTGTAGCGCAACGGTAGCATTGACCAGAGCCGTAGTGTGTTTTTTCCTTTGCCCCATTACTTCATGAAAAATCACCTATGCACTCATTGTAAGAATCATATATGTTCTTCAAAATTTCATGTTACCAACGTACCAATGTTACAGAACCAAAATAAATCATAAAATATAACAAGTTACTTGTCTTCTGAACAAAGTAAAATTAGATGATAGATTTCCTCAATTTGTTACAAACATACAATTTATGAGTCCCAACCTTAGTCACATGTTTCATGGTATTTGGCTAACAAGCTGCGAGCTGATCAACAGATCGGTGGTTTTGGTACAAGTTCATCAGTAATTCGTGAATTGCTTCTTCTCGATTCGTGAGCTTGTTAATGGTGTAGACGGATATAGAGCAGTGAACCCATGATTGAGTAACACATTTTATGCACTAGCTTTGCAAAACTGTCGAGCATTTCGTAGTCATTAATGCAATACACTATTGTCAGCCAGCTCAAATCCCATCATCGTTTTGTTTAGCTCAACAAAATCATTCCCACTGCAAATCTGTTTATCCATTTTATTTCTCCTTCTTGTTATATTATACAAGCACAAATCTAGTCATTACCTACACGTAGATGCACGTTCATAATCAAAGGTTTCTATCAAATCATTTTCCTTAATTTTGTTATCTCTTGTATTCTAACATGTTAGGAATAACAGAAGGTACAAATTCTTTCATGATCTAATATTTAAATTACGATATTCTTATTTCTTACACAAATTTTATGAAGGATTGCATAAATGTTAAGAAAATTATGGATGAAAAGTATGTATGCATATTGTGAAATTCCAGAGAGAGAGAGAGTGTCAAACGTATTTTCTCATTAGGTGGTAAAACTTCTCTTTACAGTAATATGTATATAGACAAAGGTACTAGGACTAAACTACCCCTAGGAACTAAATACATGACAAATAAACCCCTATAACTTAACACATATATATAGAATGCTCTGAGATATCTGCCTTACAGTTCTTTTGAATATTGCTGCTCTCGCTCTCCCCTTCTTGCACCTGCTCACCCGCACGGGTTGTGTGACTTAGGTCACAACAGTGTAAAAAGTGGAAATAGTTGTTGCCGTTACACATGGGACGTGTAGTCTCACCACTATAGTGGTCGTGGCCCGTTTTTTAACCACGGGCTCAGCCCGTTGACCATAGTCCTTAGAGACAGAGAAAGAGGATTTGACCAAGAGATGTGACCCTTGGAAGGACATGTCACTCCTAACACGTGTAGCTACATGGTTTTGCTATGGTCTTCAGGGTCCAAGCATGATTGGTCAGTTTGAAAATGAGAGCTTTCGAATAAAAGGTTTTTGTAAGTGTGTGTTGACGTGCATGGCTGAGCTGGCCCCATGGTTCCGCCATTGCATAAAAGGGTGCTACATGTATGCACAAGGATCTCTTCCACGACCTCCAAATCTGGCTGACCTTCATAATCTCCACTGCCTTTCTGATAACATAATTCCGTCTCCATGTTCTCGATAGCAGCTCTCTCTCTCTCTCTCTCTCTCTCTCTCTCTCGTTCCATCATCTACTGCCTTGATTGAAGTAGGTCAGAACTTATTCTCCAATAAGGTTTTTTTTTTGGGGGTGTGTGATGTTTTGCAGGATTTATGTAGCCTACAGACTTATTAATCAATATGTTTTAATTAATTGGAAGTTTTTGCTTTACAGAAACCAAGGGTATGCATACTAGGCGGTGGATTTGGAGGTCTATATACTGCTTTAAGGCTAGAATCCCTTGAGTGGCCTCGTGACAAGAAACCTCAGGTAAGCTATATGCTATATTTTGGTTCATTGTTGTTTTTGTCTTTGGTCAACTCCAACAAGTTAGTATTTTTCTTATCATTGGCTCAATTTGTTTGCTGGATGAGGGGGCTTAGATTTTGTACCCTTGCTCAGTTATCGCACTTTTAGATGCAAAATAAGTTCTCAGATAAATTCTCCAGGTTGAAATTTTGGCAGTTTGGCACCAGTTTGATAATGTCCTGTGATCCCCGCCTCTATAGCGTCATGGTGCACCTATTGTTTACCATATAGGAACGCAAATGGTATCTGGTTTGGTGCCCAATTTGTCTTAATGTGTAATATGACCTTTATCACCCTTATTCTCGAATCTCCTTTCCATTGAACTTCAGGTGCATGCATATGTAGTGAACTACAGAAAGATGCCACAAGGAAATGGCAACTTCACTCCTCAAGCTATTCCACACTCGAGTCAATCAAGATCCATTCTTTGTTATACAAAGACAAATTGAAACTTTGAGTCTCCCATCACTTGCGGACTTACAACCAAAGTTACAAGGCATTCGACCTTATATACGAAAGTCTCAATGCTTGGTGGGTGCTTGTGCAAACCATGAGGTGTGCCATGTGGGAACCAAACTTTTCATGGAGAAAACAAAGCCTAGTGTGGGTTGCTACTTTTTTGGATTTGGTCCATTTAGAGCATCTCTAGTGGTTGGAGTCAATTTGTGGAAGCCAAACCTATTTTTTGGCTTGGTACATTGTGATCTTGCCAAATTTTGGCAAAATTGTTCCAATTGACCATGCCATTCTTTGGCCAAATTGGTTTGTAATCGTTGGATCACTCCCACATCCTAGCCATAGAATCACACTCAGTCGTCGTCATTGGAAAAATGGCAAGGGCCATGCCATTTTTTGGCTCCCATTTTGGCTTGCAGTTGTAGAGGTGAGAAATGGCATGGGAGCCAATTTTTGTCTTTGGCCGGAAGTTTGGCTCCCCGTTAGAGATGCTCTTAGATTAGTATTAGCCACGTAGGCAGGAATACTACAAATTTGGTCATTAGAAACAGGAAAATACGCTGACTTTTCTTACAAACATGCTGGGCATGCTGGGCACCTTAGAAATTGATAAATCGACCTGACCTCTCTCAAGCTTTGAATTTGTACAAGTAGTTGGCCAATGTTGTTGAAGGACAGTTAGTGAGGTGAAGGTATTCCCCGATGTTGATGAAATAAATTTCATTAAACGTGCACTTTTCTGTTTCACCCATGTTAATGTATTCAGATACAAGGACATCACATATGTTTAGAATTGTTTGATATAATCTTGATGTGTGACCCTTAGTGAACTCAGGAAGGTTGGGACGCAAAGAATGTACTCATGAATGTTTGTTGTTGGATTCCTCGTGCAATTTAAAGTTTACCGGCAGTATTCAAGGTCTCCCTTCAAGCAGGGGTGGGCATCGTATCGTGTTCATGTCGTGCCGACCCTAACTTGCTAACTTCGTGTGGTGTTATTGTGTCTTCCATAAATTTTCGTGTCGTGTCATGTTATCTCGTGTTAGTGTCAGAATTCTCCCTAACCTGACCTATTTAACTTTTCGTGTTATCATGTCGTGTCATATTTTTATTTCATGTCAGAAATAGCTGACCCTAACCCGCTAACTTCATGTCGAGTTCGGGCCGTGTTCTCATGTTGTGTCGAAAATTCCCACCCCTACCTCCAAGCAGTGTTAATTGCAGAAGATGATTGGAACCTGCCTTGATAATTGGACTCTACTTTTTAATTAGTTTAAATTTATATTTGGGTGCTGCTACTTGATCTCTTGCTATCTGATGACTTCCTTTGAGATCATTTTGAAAGAGAGAGCTTCAAACTAACGTTACCTAAAGTATATGCTTCAAAACATGATGTTACATACAACTTGTATCGGGATTACTGCAGGCCACCTAACCTGTATTTCATAAAAGGAAAGATAAAGGTGGGGAGATGAAAATCCTTTGGTGTTGACAAATTGTCAACCACCAACACAGAAGTGTAACATTTTGTTAGCCTTCTTCGCAGACACAAACAGATTGGTCATTTTGATGCGAGAAACAGTAGCTACAATTCTTTCGTTCACTCAACTGCTAATTTAACCTTCATTTGAACTGGGATCAGATACTTCTTTTTGACCAGTCTGAACGCTTCGTGTTCAAGCCAATGTTATATGAGCTTTTATCTGGAGGTATGTCTTTAATTGGAGGTAAGATAATATACCTGATTAGTGATTACACATTTGACATTACGAATTTCGCTTCTCTTTCAATGCAGAAGTTGATGTCTGGGAAATAGCTCCACGTTTCTCTGATTTGCTTGCCAGTACTAGTGTGCAATTTTTCCAAGACAGGGTGAAGTTGTTAAATACCTATGATTATGAAGGAATGAATGCGTCTACGAGATCTGGCTGTGGAGGAACCGTACATCTTGAGAGTGGGCTTATTGTTGAATATGACTGGTATAATTTTTCAATTGCATTCATCCTATTAATTTTTGTTTTGAGGAGTGAGGACCATCAGTTATTAATCTCCTCTGTTGGATTCGCCGCAATGAAAAGTTAAACAATACTTCTTTATGATTTCTGAACTATTTATTTGCATCTGGGTGACTATCTTGTTTACACATGCACTTCAATAGTTGGGCTGATTTTACATTTTGGAACCTGGGCAGGCAGGTTGGTACTTGCTTTGGGTGCTGCAGGTAAAGTTGATCTTGTACCTGGTGCAGCGGAATTGGCATTGCCGTTCTCCACCCTGGAGGATGCATGTGTGAGTATTGACCGTGTAGAAACTACTAATGAACTTTAACTTCGGCTAATTAGGATAAGCATCCATATGAACTTCTTTTCACACCTTGGCATTCTTTTTGGTGCAGACTGTAGAAGAGCGGTTAAGAGCATTGGAGCGGAAGTACTTCGGAAAGGACTCTCCAATCGTTGTGGCTGTTGTGGGGTGTGGTTATGCTGGAGTTGAGTTAGCTGCGACAGTATCAGAGAGGCTGAAAGATAAAGGAGTTGTACACGCAATTGGTAGGGATACGACAATCTTGCCTGCTGCCCCGCCTGGCAACAGAGAAGCTGCCCTGAAAGTAAGAAATCCTGTTGCCCTCACTCCCCACCTCCTGTGCACTCTTACATGTGCATATACTTTTTATAGATCTTGGCATACACGGAATGTTTCGTCCGATTCTGTAATCCTGAACAATATGATTTGATTTTATGTAGAATTAATGAATTATGAATCTGAACTTTGTACGTTTGTTCGTACTTATTAATCCCAACATGAGAATTGTTCATACTTAGGAATATGTAAACTTTAGTTTGGTTCATGATCTCATTGTATTGTATTTCTACCACTGCCATTATCAACTATGAATGATGTAGTTATTGTTTGCTCACAATCATGACATAGATGCGTCATGAGCACAAAACTTGTTACATTTCAATTAGAACCAATCAATGCTAATTATTTTAGCTATCTCTCGATTAGCCACATCAGATCCTACGAAATTCATAATTGATTCATGCGGCCCACATCTTCATTCTCCCATGGTTACTCCTTGTTGTGCGTAGTTGTGAGTATGAGCTCCTAACCCAAGAAATTGGGTAGAGTAAATCCCGTAGAGTGGGAAGTTAATATTACATTTTAGGTTCACATGTTGGTAGGTGTGGCAATGGGGTTGTGATGGATATCTAGGTTTTGGATAGGATAGGTTGTTTTTAGAGGAGTATAAGATAGTGTATGATCAATGATGAGTTGGTGTAATGAGAGAGCGAGAGAGAGTCTCTTTCATTGGAATACCCTCTAATGTAATTTCATTTATGGGTATAATTGTACAAGGAAAAGGTGGGGGTATTGACAAAAAAGAGGGGTGAATAGAATTTCCCATCTCTCTCTCTCTCTCTCTCTCTCTCTCTCTCTCTCTCTCTCTCTCTCTCTCTCTCTCTCTCTCTCTCCATGTTTCACTCTCTTTCCTTAGTTGCCCTCAGCCCCTTGGTTCATTACAGACACTATCTGTTCCTCAGCAACCAACCTTGACTCTGGTCAAGTCCCACCCAAATGCATGCTTACGGAATAAAAAGAACTGCTTGTAAAAAAGCAACTTTTTGCTTTTCAAATAAGTTCTTGCTTTTTTACCTGTTTAAAGTAAGTTTTGGTGTTCATCTGAGGCTTCCTTTTTATTGGTTTTTTTTTTGCTTGAAAACTAGAAAGCATGATGTGTTATTTGGTGTAAGTTTTACTTCGGTGAATAACTGTGTTAGGCTCTTGATAGTGGGGCAAATCAACAAGGCTTTGTTGATTGGAATTTGAGTTGAATATCTTGACTTTTTTGGATTTGATAGGGGCTCCATGAAGGGTTATGCAAGAAAATGAGTTAGAATTCAGTGATGGAGGAATTGAGTGGTTGTTTTAAGAGCGCTTATCATTCTAGTAATCCCTCAATTATATCAATGCTCTGTCATTTCCATGTTCCTGTTTCCTTCTTTTGTTTAAGTGGGTTTAGCCTAGCATTGCTCCATCAGTTAGTTTCCTCCCTTTTCCTCTCTCCTTTCGATTGTGATCAGGCTTGGAGAGCGCACTGTGCCCTCTCTCCTTTTTGCATATGTTCTTTATGACCTCTCTGTTTCAGTGTGTGGCCATATTTTCATTAGAAAAAAGGGTAGAAGATCAGCATCACATGTTAGCCAACCTATAAGAATTTGTTCTAGGAGTGAGTTTACATTGTTGTGATTTAAATGAATCTCTAGGTTGTTCAGCTGTATTTTGGGGTGAGATATAAGGAGCTCAACAGGCATAATTCTTAATTTCGGACATAGGAATAAGGCAATGGGAAGAGCTGCAAAGAATCAGTCCAGAAAAGCTATATTGAGCATGTCTGGCTTTCTCATTAGTTTTGAGCTGTCTTACCTTGACATATTGTGTTGGATCACATCTTAATTTGGGTATACCGTCTCAGGTATCTTTTTCAGTATGATGTATTGTAGAGTGGTACTCTAGCAGTTAAAGTTCGTGTAACCTTTCAGTTTTTGTGCATTGTTGTCATATACCACCTAGCAAATTGGATATTGAGATCATTAATACATCCATCGCTAATCACTTCTCGCTTTGCAATCTACCATGAAACATCAAGTTTCTGTTGATGTCCTTGGCTGCATAAATTAAAGCAGCGTCCTAGATGGATATAGCCCACTTTTGTAAAGCTTTAATTTTTCCTCACAAAGGTTCATAATTATGTTTTGAATATCCACCCACGTCTTGTTAACAAAATGCTATTGTCATCAGCATCTACTTTGTATGTTTGATGTCAATGCTTGCAAGTGACATTTGTATTCCAAAATTACAGCACTCTTATGTCTTCTTTCAGGTTCTTTCGTCCAGGAGGATTCAACTTTCGTTGGGTTATTTTGTGCGCTCTATAACAAGAGCTAGTGAATTTAGAACTTTGGACAGTGATGCTCAAACAATTAACAACTCAGTGGCAGCTCAAGATCCTGACAGACTTGTTCTGGAGCTGTTCCCTTTTGGAGGAGGCTTACAAATTCAAACTCTGGATGCGGATCTAGTGTTGTGGACAGTTGGGTCTAAACCTCTACTCCCTCAAATAGAACGCAATTGGCTTCCTCTAATTGAACAGGGACAAGCAGAGACGGATGAAACTCTTCGTGTCAAGGGCCATCCACGCATATTTGCAATTGGTGACTCTTCTGCATTAAGGGACTCCAGTGGAAGACGACTTCCACCCACAGCACAGGTACAGTAATAAATCGTCCTGCTGATATTATAGGAGGTGCATTTTATCAATTGATGTCGGAAAACTTATTTGGTGATGCCTGTTTGAAACATTGCTGATAAATTATTTATCACTAACAAGTAGAAGGTATAGTAATACTGATGCATGTTCTCATTATTTTCCCAGGTAGCTTTTCAGCAAGCAGATTTTGCTGGTTGGAACCTTTGGGCTGCAATCAACAACCGACCTTTGTTGCCATTTAGGTTTGGAACTATACACTTTTTTCCAAAGATGAGTTTGTATCATTTTCATTTTCAATTTCAATTTCAAATTTTTTTTGTTCCTTTCCAATCTTTTCCCTTTCTTTCTTTTCCCCCTTAACATGTGGAACTTTAGTGTAATTTATTTGTCAGAGGAGTCAGTCTTTTATACCCTATATATATATACATTGTCTGGTGGGTGTATTTAATGTACTGCTGAAAACAAGGCGGATCAGTGGTTCTATAATGTTTGCATCTGTAAGTTGCTGCAGAAAGCCCTTGCTGCAGTACTTGTTTGTACTATTTGCCTTTTGTTGCAAGAAACAAACAGATTTGGTTACATATTAGGCTTTTAAACTAACGTGTGTAACGTGTCAACTTGAACTCTAGATTCCAGAATTTAGGTGAGATGATGATTCTTGGGAGATTCGATGCTGCTGTTACACCAAGTTTCATTGAGGGGATGACCTTGGAGGGCCCTGTAGGTCATACTGGTAAAATTCACCGTCCCATTCATCAGTGACAGTTTTTGGTCTCATCGCATTCTGATTACTCATGCTACCATGATTGTTATACAGCACGGAAAATAGCATATTTGGCCAGATTGCCAACAGATGAACACCGTGTTAAAGTGGGGATCAGTTGGCTCATAAAGTCTGCGGTAGATTCAGTTGCATCACTTCAGAGTACTCTTACCGAAGTTCTTTCACGGCCATAGATCAGTTCTTCTCTGTCAAAGTGTAGTACTTGTTTGTACTTTTAGTTTTTTGAAATTGAGAGCTCCAACTTTCGTCGTTTCCTTATGGATTGGCAGGGGAGCGCAGAAACAGTATTTGAATAGAAACAGGTTGGAATGTTAAATTCGTTTACAAAATGGTGAAATGTAAGTTTAATTGAATTGCTTCCACATCATATTTCCTAGTTGCAGCCAAGGCTTTGAATTTAGTATTATGGATGTGGCCCATTTGTTCCATACGGAAACATACCTCTCGTTCGAAAATTATTCCAATTTGATTTGAATTTTCTCCAAGTCATCCCAGCCAAGATTGATGGGTCAACGATACATTGGTGGGCCAACCTCCGAAGTCTGACCACAAGTTACGTGAGCGTTCTAGAGTTCAAAAAACACATTGATTATCCAAATGGATAATATGGCTGATTCATATTTTGCTATTTGCATCCTGTCTAGATCCAACACTAAAGTTTCGGGTTCGAAATCTGCTCTATAAACTCTTGCCTCCCGGCTTTCATTGAGCCCATATTAGTGAAGTTACGATAGCTCAAGCAATCTGAAGTTACGATAGCTCATTTACTGTTACATTTGCCGCTTTCAATAACCAGGAGCTATGTACACTTATTTGCTTCAAGAAACAAGTTATCATAGCATTACCGCCCAAGCCTAACCATTATGAACATACAATCTCAATTTTTTTTTTTGTTGAAGATGAGATTAAATTATATTTGATGATTACAGAGATTGTCTTACACTTTGCTCAAGCTGCACTAGGAATTTAGCATCAGTTTCAATCTCCAAATTCTGCAAGAAATGGTTAAGCACCCCATCTCTAAGAGCCCAGAACTGAGCTGCTATGCTCTGTCACCTATAAATGGATTGCCTCGGATGAAAAAATGTTACAAAATGGTCCATAATGAACACTACACAAGGAAGGGAAAAAGAAATACAACACGATGGAAGGAAATTCTTCTGCAAAATCGCTAAATCACTAGACCCATTCCCTCGGATTGATGCAAGCATCCAGTAGCTTCCATTCTTCACTACCCTCTTCTGGTTGCTGCACACAAACAGGTAAAAGGAAATCCTTTTCATCAGAAGACCACAATAAATTTCATCTTTTTGTCACATCTGGAGTTAAAATATTCACATGTTAACCAAACATCGTTGAATAATAAAGGCTTACATGGTCATACTCCCACCGCGCACTTAGCGGAAGAGAAACAAGAATACTCTCAATTCGACCACCAGTCTTGAGGCCAAATGTTGTACCCCGATCATAGACCTTTTCAAAAGCAAGGAAAAAAAATAAGGAAAAGCAACCCACGTTACAATGTTTTAAAATGTATACATATGGGGATTTGCAGAGCTAGTTTTGAATGTTGATACCAAATTAAATTCTACATAGCGCCCCCTTCGTAATTGCTGCCATGCCTTGTGCTGATCTGTAAAAGGCAAATCTTTTCTCCTCTCTATTATGGGTATGTATGCAGGAACCACAGAGTTTGCACATTCTGCAGAGATCACCCGCAAAAAAGCAAGTAAATAACAGGAAGGCTTTTCCATAACCAGCGAAAAACAAGTAGCAACCTATGATACATAGACTAGGGTGAAAGTATCGGTGTTGGTGTATGGACAAGTCAAAATTATAAATGGACAATACACACATAGGCCTCCAAATTTGGAAACGGGTAAAGGGATACACTAAGCAATGATTTAGCAATATATTTTCGTAAAAACAAGTGTTGAAAAGTTCGGGTGGAATATCTACTTTTATGAAATGTGTACCAAAAACATGGGTAAGTTTTAAGGTTCCAAAGTCCATACTCTTTAATCAGTACTAAGTAGTCAGCGCATGAGCCTTATTGAACTTTCCTTACTCGACTCCAGCCCCCAAAAATAGTACATTACAACTCTTAATGCATGCCATAATTGCCCAAGCCAAAGAGAAATACCAAATGTGTGCTACAATAGCCAACATAGCCGGCAGGAGATAAATGCATTGAAACCCGTGTCCAGGGTTAAAGTATCGTGTCTGGTACATATCCCACACCCACACAGGTATTGTCGTGAGTCAACGAAGGCCTACCGCTCAGAATGGCGGATCCATGTGACAAAAAAGTAGCCTTTAAGAGGGTGTTTGTCAGGCATCCTCAAAGATGCATCTGAAAATACAACCAGTTCACCAAAAGAGAAATTTCTTCTAAAACCACAAACAAACACAAGAAAACTACTTTAAGCAATTACCAGTGGCAAAAGAAAGCAGCATCTCCTGGTCATAGTCATTAAGATCATCAAAAAATATTCCCCCAAGCCCTCGTCTCTCACCCCGGTGCTGCATATAAGGTAAACAAACAGCGTAAAGGTAAAATATGGTTTCAACTCCGAATACCTTAATTGCAAGTCTATGTCAAGTACAATAAAGTGTCATCATTAGCCATACAACAAATTTAAGACATCCTTTCTCCACTACAGGAGAAACTGTTATTCTCAAATCACCTGCCTAATTCCCATCGCTCACAACTCAAAAACTAGTAAAAGTTGGATATGGTAAAAGACAGACTCCTCGTGACAGCGCTGCTAAAAACACCATCTACACATGCAAATCGTATTTAAAGTGTGACATAAGATACATTCATAGTCAGGCTAAATGAAGTTCGCGATTGCGTATTTTACTCCAGCCCGGGAGAACTTAATCATATTTTTTTTCTTCTTTTGAGAAGAGCAGAACTTACTCTAACCTACAAACAATGCACATACAGGCAACCAATTTGAAGAACACCTTCTCTACCAAAGGTACCAATCCCGTACAGGTTATTCATATACCACTTATTTATCATTGGTAAGGTACGTAGCAGTGCTCACATGTACCAGAGCTGATTTCTCAACGTTGGTGTTATACATTATCAAGATAAACTATATTTACGATTACTTAAAACATTAGATAAAATAGACGACTCCGAGGATGCATTGTATGTTTCATACTAATAAATTGTGTTGTCATCAAGATGTTAATGGTCAAACTGATTATGATACAATTTCAACATGATCAAGTTTACAGAAAATATGGACAATTAAAAAATGGAATTTCAAGACCTACAAATCCTTGCAAATCTTTCTTCAATTCTTAAAATCATTTCCCAAGTAGGTTGAAACACAATCCCATCAACCACTCTTCAGAAATCAGATTGGTTTGAATTAAAAAATGATCCTACATCTAATTGGGTATAGACATACGATATAAAAGAAGGGTATGTTAGAAAGATTAATTTAATAGAGGATGATGGTTACTTAAGTCGATCTAACGAGTTGGATTTATCGACAAGGAGTTCTCTTGTTTAAGAACCCAATCTAAATAACACACAACGAAAGGTTCAAGCATTGAGTAGAACTTGGGGCATCCAAGTCACATGCAAGCCCTCTCTAGTAAGTTTTTTCTCTGCATGGAAAAATGGAATATGTTTGAATTAATACAGCTGAAGCACTGGATCACTAAAGACATTTATTAAGAACATACCTTGATGTAGAAGTAATCATCACACCATTTCTTGAACCGAGGATAGAAGCTAGAGTCAAATTTGTCACAAGCTCCTTTTTGCACCTACAAAAAAAGGACAACATAAAGCGGTCCCTTCAGTTTGTTTTGATCAATTCTCATAGGCCACCAAAGTTCTTCATGCACTAGCAAAGAACAAAAGAAATATGTTGGCAAAGCTATTCGAGTGCTAAGTGACGGAAATCAATGTTGCCAAATACTTTTGCGTCAGTTATGAATGGAGACCACAGCTTGAGAACATAAGAAACAACTCTAGTTGCAACCAATGGAGCATGGGTGCGGGTACAGGGTACAGCAAAAACCAAAAAAAGTAGGGTATGGGTATGGCAAATTTCTTTTTTATACCAAGTATTTTTCTATAATTGCAGTATGCTTCATTATTTATATAATAACTATAGCACATTTTACCAACAGAGGCAAGATAAGGGGGCTAAAAGTAATAAACTAAAATATAGGGTCCTCAAATTGTAATTTGGCTGACCATATAAAAAAAACAACGCTGCATTCATCAGATTAGGGTTAAGTGGTTCACTCTTTTCTCAGCCGATTGTTCTCTCCTCTGGTGACATAGATTTACTCCCTCCCTCCCTCTCTCAATGTACCCAACCAAGTATTTCACGTACCCATGTCGTACCAAACAAAAGTACCTGGTTTGTTTTCGCCATACCCGGTACGTATTTTGCCGTACCAGAGCCATACTCATCCTTGGTACGCACCCGGTGAGCATAAGGCCAGTTTTTCGGCGTACCTGTGCTTCATAGGTTGCACCCATACTTTTACCTTCTTCCTCCACAGTCCACAGACTAACTTGAAAAAAGTCTCAGAAAGAGAGTCTAACGCTTTGAACTTCTAAGTGTACTATTGGGGTTTTGTTAATCAGTAACTAGTGAGAAAGCTGCATTGCCATCTGAAAATGGGAATCTTGTACAAAGACCCTTAGCTTTAATGCATAAAAACAGAATTCAAGATTTTGATGCGTTCTTAGAGTACCGAATGAAAGTGCTTGACATCCTCCTCAAAGATGTATGCAGGTGTCAGATCAGTACCTCCACCAAACCACCATTGTCTTGGCGCTCCTGGAGTTTCTGCAATCATTGCAAATGAATAATTACCATTATGCATCTCATAGTGTTTACCTTGCAAAGCACAAAATGACAAAAAACCATAGACATGCATCTGAATTTTCAATGGCACAGCCGGAGGATTGTCAATTGGCCAGCCTACATTGGGTGAATTACAAAAAATTACATTACTGTGTTGATGTATTGGTTTATACTGAATGTATGGCGTCTCCACTAACTCTGACAAAGTTTTTGAAAACAAAGATTACGTAATTATAAAGGGGGTAGCCAGTTCTCAGCTTAAAGCCATGAAAAAAACGTAACTCAAAATAAAAAATTGGATAGAGGGGGAAGTAAATCCCTAAACCCTAAATTACTAATTTTCTAGAAAACGAGGATTTGAGTAGAAAAGGATCGGGCTTAGGCTCTAATGTAGATTTTATAAATCTGAAAAACCAATTACAATGAATGTTATCATAAGGTGTTCATATCAAAGATATCCAACTGCACTGGCAGCTGCAATTGATAAGCAGTGTCATTCATCTTGCTCAAAACCTTCCAAGGACCTAATTTCCTGATGTCCATGAGGCTGCCTTCTTTCCTAAAGCCCCCAACACAGGATTCAATTCTTAGAACACTAGTCCATCTACCCTATTGGAAAGAGACCAATTTCATGTAGAAGCAAAAGTTAGGACACAAAATAGTTACAAATTGTCCCCAAAGCGTTAAGCTATTAGAAGAAGGGGCCACCAGTGTATATCAACCTATCATCTAACACCATCTATAACATACAACTCTGTCTTGATAGCGGAAATGCAAAAACCTTACATAAAGCGAAAGAATTGGAAAGGGAAGAAGCATAATGCAAATGGGGAACAAATGAATAAAGTATATCAAGCTAAAGCTATCATCCAACAACTAAAACCCCAAATTTCTTCAATTCTTCATTCAAACGGCAAGAAACTAAATTTTACAATTTATTATGGACATATGAGTGAACAGACGACCAAATGATCTCCACCATAAGTCTCCACTTCCCAATGCCACTACCTCTTGGTTTATACCACTTTATATACGTATTTTCCGCTGAAGATCAAGCCTTGAGAGTCCGCGAAGAACTAACTTCTCATTATTTTGTGTTCATCTCACATGCCCAATAGTACAAATCACACCGCTTTTTAAAACTTATCAATGGATGCCTCCTAAACAATTATTTTTATGTAAAACATGTGGATCTATCTGTAGATTGGAGTACTGAAACAAGTGTGCGATCCCCATCGCCAATTAGGCTATTCGTATGTGATTCTTGCTTTTATCAATTCACCTCAAGACGCAAATGAATTGATTGGTAATCAAACAACATCATGTGTGTATCATGGATGATGAATCAAATGATTTTTATAACAGAGCACACAAGCTCTAGAAAACTCAACTCTCGACAG
Source organism: Vaccinium vitis-idaea (assembly GCA_963854785.1). Lineage (NCBI taxonomy): Eukaryota > Viridiplantae > Streptophyta > Magnoliopsida > Ericales > Ericaceae > Vaccinium > Vaccinium vitis-idaea. Next base: position 13,537,942 of record OY978224.1, read on the forward strand.
AATAGAAGAAATACTTCTCTATCCAAATAATGCAAGGCTCTCCAAAATTGATTTGGGAGTATGATTCAGGGTCTAGAAACAACGGAAATTTGACCAACTACGAAATACTAAACCTAATAAAAACTGCGAAAGATCAACAAGTACAACCCTATAGAAAATGTACAACTCTTCAAAAGCCTCATGTGAAACTTCATGTGTTCAGGGCTCAACATTTAATGTCGACAGTCAATGGTATAGCACCATGCATCCATTTAGGTCAGGGGAAACAAAAGCAAATGAACAAACAAAGCAACATAAATTTGCAAGAATTAAATACATGAGTACCTTTTGGAGCATCAGTCTCAAAGTACCGATAATTAAAATGCAATGTCGGGGCAAAAGGATTCTTTGGATGTAATACCTGAAAAACAAAAGGGGAGATATACTAAAAGGGTTAAATAACAATCACTTAGGTACAAGGATAAAAAAGTTGATACACATTGTATTCCTGTTTGGAAAAAGCTAAACTACCCAGAGTCAACTTTTTATCCACGTAAGTGTTTATATATCAGCCTAGTCTGAATCTACTCAACAAGATATTGGGAGTAAAGTGGCCAAAATGACATGCAAGACATACAACACAAGTTACATATAACCTCAGTCAGTCAAGCTGCAATGCTGATGGACAAGCCAATAGGCACTCGTCATACCATTTCAAGTTTTTGACAATACAACTCATGGACAATTGCACGGTCTAACAACATGACCAATGTGCTACTCTTATCTCTGGTAGAGAACTTCATTTGTTTTCTAAATTGCGACGAGAAACAGCATTTAAAAGCGCTCATCTTACCTACCAACATGGCGAAAAACAAAATTATAGATTATTTAAAAAAGATCCCACACTTAAATGTTGAGGATGTAAGAGGTTTATTGATCAACAATCATGACACATATTGCTCAACTCCGGTCGATACGCCGAGCTATCAATTTGTAACATTGGGTTGAATCACTGCAAGCACGAACCATAGTATAATCACAATATTGGAGATACGAATCACACAACTTAGTTCAATGCACCTAAAATTCAATTCAATTTATCAGCATGTTTTACTTGCAAAAGGAATAATTTGAAGTTCAAGTTATCAAGTTAAATGTTTGAAACCATGTGCAATTTGAGTACAGAAAGCCTTTTTGAAATGTTTATGGATTACATAAGTAGTAATTATTTGTAACAAAAAACCTTAGGCACATCTACTACTATCTTATAGAATGCATATTGTGTCAAAGTCATCTCAATTCGATGATCTGAAAGCCTAAACTTTTGTGTTCCCTTTCTTAGTTTTCAAACATTAGTATGTGTGTGAATTAAACTAAGTCATGGCTTAATCACAATGTAACATTAAATCACATTTCATGCTGGGGATTGGACCCTCACCTCGTATTAAGAGGCTACTGTTCTAATAACTATCACTTCTTCTTGTATTTACTATTTAAGAAATTGTAGATGAATCACACAAGTTATAGAACGGAGGAAATTACCATTCAACAACATCACACACATGATGTTACTATTCAACCAAAACACACTGCCTTAAATCAACAGAACCACAAAATTTTCTGCAAACTGAAATTTGAATCGATATAACTATAGAGATAACAAGTTATGGAACGGAGGAAATTACCGAGCTGATCCCAGCAGCGAAAAACGGAACAGGGCCAGGTTTCTCCTCCGAACCGGCAGGCTTGGCAGCTCTATAAGCTTCAGGAGGCATGACTCCATAAACCACAGACACATTCACCCCAGCCTTTTCCCAAACGGCACCGTCTTGCAAAACCCTACTGATCCCTCCACCCCCACCGGGTCTCGACCAAACATCCTCCTTGAATTTCCCTCCTCCGTCAACCGCCTCGATTGCCGCGCATACGGTGTCCTGCGCCTCCCTTATCATCTTCTCGAACCGGGCCCGAACCGAATTACTACTACCCGAATCGGAGGCCCGAAGCTGGCCGTCGGATTGACGGAGGAAAGTGAGGGGTCGCTGAGTCTCCGGTGTCTCCTTCTCGATCATTGACGATGCGTGCACCCGAAAAAGGTTAGTTCTTGATGATGTCGCAAGGGCTGTAGTTAGGGTTTTAGTCCTGCATCTAACGAGGGTTGATGAACAAGAAGTTGTAGCAGCAGAAGTGATTGAAGTTACAGAAGAAGGAGAAGATAAGAAGGGTGAAAATGTAGTAGTAGAAGCGGAGAGATTGGGCGTCAGCATTGCTGTTATCTGTCTGTGTTCTTGGATGCAAGTTTGAGAGGCGGGTTTTTCTGAGAGGGAAGATTGGCGGATTGAAAGGTTGGTTAGGATAAGGCGAGCAGATTGGCCCAAGGTCTCGTCTGCATACAGTGGGACAAATCCAGGATTACGAATTTGACTGCTACCCGGAATTACGAATTACGAATCCACTTTCTTCTTCTTTTTTCTTCTCTCGGCGCGAACCTCTTCTAATTTCACGAGCATGTTGGAAAGTGTAAAATGTGTATTAAAGTGTGTTTTTTTTTATTTGTATGTGTGCTTATTGTGTGCCCATTAGACACACATTAGCAAGACCCAAATTATTAAGGAAGAACCTCGAGTAAAAGACAAAAAAATGAGTGTCAATAGAGAAAATGTGAGTGCCAATATCACTCCCCTATTTATAATTGTGTCATTTTGGCCCATTTTTCTTGGAAAACATATTGGGTACAGAATTTTTGTTCATAAAATGTGCATTTTTTTTTTTGCCCACTCCGGGTTCCACACACATGACCGGAGCCGTTCATGTTCTTTAAAATAATGTTTACTTGTACCTCTTGAAAAAATCAGTTCAATCGAATATCGGTAAATACTCCATCTGTTTATCCAGTTTTTAGTTCATAATAAAAAATTGGATAAACTGATTGAGCATTTAGCGGTATCGGATTTAGCTGGTTTTTTTACGGGGTACAAATAAACATTATTTTAAAGAACGTGAATGTAACGATCCTAATTTTTGCTAAATAAAAATTTCGTTTATAAAATTGATTTTTCATATTTACTCCAATAAATTTCTTAAAATTATTTTGGAAAATACAATTTTGGGCCAATAATTATTTTCTTTGCGCTAGTATATATATGTGTGTGTGTATAACTAACACCTAAAACCCCACTAAGAGTATACTTTGCCTCCAAGTATCTAGGGTGCATGTTCTTATTATTTATGAGTAAGTTTCCTAGCATGTTCTCCATTAATAACCTATACCTAGCCTAAGAACTTTATTCCTCCTAGAATAGTACTTGGCATGTGCCAATTAAGGCACAATTTAAGTGCATATATAGAGAGGGGAAGGGTGCCCAATTTTGCTCTAAATTTGCCCAAGATTCTTTCCTTAAAAGCCTAGTTTGACATGCACATGCATTGTGCTTGAATATGAGCACATGCTACCAAAGCCTAGGCCTAACTAGACCAAGCCTTGGCCTCCAAGTACCCCAAAACATGCTTCCATGCTTTAAGGAAGAATATTCTTCCTACTAAGCCTATTGAACCTAGCCCTAGCTACAACTTGTTAGCACATGCACCATTTTTGTGTATAAGCTCCTAAAAACACCCCATATCAAAGGTGACCATGCAAAATTCTACACAACAAGAGACCAAGAAATGCTAGACTTTCTCCCCAAGTATTCTTCCTAGATTCTCCCTAGAGTCTTATGTACTTGAACCTAAATCTCTAGACCTAGAACTAGGATGCTAGTTGCACCAACTTGTACACATCCCATGTGCTCATTTATGAAGCACATTTGCTCCCCAATTTGAGAAATGGTTCGGCCAAGAAGAGAGGGAGAGAGTGCCGTGGGTTTTGAGGGAGAAAGAGAGAGCCACTTTTGCTATAAAAACTCATGCTTTCTCTTGTCAACTCGCCACCTTTACACCTTCCACTATTGTGCTTTCTTTCTTTCCAAATATAAACCTACTTTCCCACCACTAGAGTCAACCTATTTAGCTCATAATTAACTTCCTACTAAGTTAATTAGTAGGAAAGTTGGTTGATTAGAGAGCCCTCACACTCACCAGAAAGGATTGCTTATCGGCTTCCGGTTAACACCCGGAAATTAAGGTAGTTTACTAAACCATCTCTCTAATTAGTTTATTCTAGTTCAATTAGTTTATTAATTAGTTTTCTAAGCTTGGATTTGAAGTTTGTTTGGGTTAAATTATGCATGTATTATGAGACTAAGCATGTTACTTAGTTTCTAAGAAAGTTTAAAAGAGAGGATTTCATGTTGAAAAGAAATTAGAGGTTCTAATTAATTTCTAATTAGAATGTTTCTTCATGAAACTAGAAGATGGTTTAGTGAGATTAAGATGATTAGAAGTAATTAGAAGATGGATTTCTACACAAGTCTCTAGGAAATTACTAATTATTAATTTTTCTTGGAAGAACTAGTTGATGGAAGTAGATTAAGTTATTGAGTTGCTAATTAAATGGTTCCTCCTAAAATTAGTAAGTTAAACATTTCTAGAAATGGTTTAATTTTTACTAACAAAGTTTTTACATGGTTCAATAGTTTTATTTTTGAGGAAACTAGAAGTTTTAAAAATAAATAAATAAATAAAGTGTGTGGGTGAATTTTTCCAACATTGATTATTTACCACTAAAGAGTTAGTAGAAATATTTCTTTTAAATAAAAGTGTGTTGTGGTGCTAAAAAGACTTTTATAAAAAGTTATTTAAAGTTTTTGGAAAAGAAAGTTTCTTGAAGTTTTGAAAGTACTTTTTTTTTTATAAAAAAGATAGATTTTCTAAAAAGTAAATTTAGTTGTTCATTTAAATTCTTGGTGTGAAAATTTATGACAAAGTGGTTAAATCTTTTGGACATGAGATTTCTAGAAAAAATGTCTTTTTAAGGAAATTGCTAGAAAAAGAAGTTTACTATTTTTATTCTTTTAGAGGAGAAATAAGTGGAGTTTTAAAAGAAAAAGAAAGAAATTGGATTTTTGTTAGAAAATAGAACTTATGAAGAAATTATATTATTTTTGAGAAAGTGGGTGCATTAAAGTGCATGATTTCATGTGAGAATATTTACTTAGAAAAAAAATATTATTTTTGAGAAAGTTGGTGCATTAAAGTGCATGGTTTTATGTGAGAATTTTTCAAAAGAAAAATATGATTTTTATGGGAAAAGTGTTTGGAAAATATTGCATGGGCACTATTTTTGAGCATATGGCATTGAGCACGTACACGATACGTTACGACACGAGAAATGAGAAAGCTTGAATAGCTGTTGATGAGAATGAAAATGAGTTTTTGAAATGGGAAATATGATTTTGGGAAAAATGAAAAGAAATGAGATGAGATAGATATGATGCCACCTCAAGTTCCGCGGGGAGAACTTGGAGGATTGGGTTGATACGGTAGTGCAGCGAGGCACCGCCCCATTTTCGTGGAGTGAACTTGATGGTAGGGCTAAGTGTGCATATCACACGGTGAACGGACCTCATAAACAGACTGGTTAAGTTCAGTGATATGAGACGGCCGGAACTGTGTCGTGTGAGTCGCGGGGTGGACGGACCTTGTATCTTGTAAGTGTGCGCCTTGATACAAGACAACTGGAACCTCGAGCGGAAAGGTTGGTACCGCCAACTGAAAGGAGGCGTAAGCGGACCAATAACTTTCGAGTGGTGTGAGATATTGACATGGTTGAAATTTGAAGAAGAATGCTGAAAGAGGCACTATGCGAGAAAATGATTTGAGACATGTGATCAGTATTCAAATGAGAACAGTGAATGGCTCGATCATCCGTGTGAGACCTAAAATAGTTCCAAACCAACTGATTTATACATTTAAATTTATGTACGCCTAATACTATCCTTTTTCTTTTGAAGAGAAAACGTAGAAAACACAAGAATTGGATAAAGAAATGGTTTAATAATGAAGATGACATACCCAAATAAAGTTTTTTACCTAAATTTTTATCCCAATATGGGTAAAATTTTGGGTGAGGATGGGTGATGCTGTAACTTTGTATAATTGATGTTCATTTCTTCCTTTTCACGACTATTGCTGGGCAACTTTTGACTACCCTTTGAGTTTTACTATGTGATTTATTTGTGATTTATACGTTATTGATAAATATTTGCGCCAATTGAATAGGTTGATTGTGTTCAGCATTTGGTTTGCACTAGCTAATCCTGCTATTATTCTTTGAGAAATATTTGCGCCAACTGAATAGGTTGTGCTTAGATTTGGCATTTTGTCCTGTCTTATAGTGAAAGAGCGTGGAAGGAAAGGAAGAGTCGTTGGTCGTCTTATGGCAGCTAATCCAAATCAAGGTGAGAGATAGTGTTCATTGTTTCCTATGTTATATTGCTACCTATACATAAAACACTCCCTCGATATTTACCTGAAATTTGTAGTCTGCGTTCATTTTAGGCCATACATGAAGTATCTACAAATACAGAAATGTCCTCGTGTTTTTGCTATTCAAGCATTTGTGAGAACCGACGAGGTATATATTGCTAAACCAGTGTTTGAAAATGCTACAAGGGCACTGAGGCATCATGGTCCCTTGGAGCCTAGGAGTGTGGCTTGTAGAAAATAGACAGGCTAATTAAGCGAAAAAAGGCCGTGCATAAGAAGAGATTCAGCGAAAAATAGACATCAAGACATACCAGAGAGAAAGACTACTCGGGGTAATAGGAAATAGAGCATTCAAGAAGAAGAAGGAGAAGGAATCAAATGGACAACGTAGTGGACTCATAAAAAAAAAAGGGAGAGGGAGAAGGAGAAGGAAAAAGAGAAGGAGGAGTAGTTACCGAGAATGGAACAACTCCTAAGTTCTCTTTACCAGTTTGGCTGCTCAATACTGCTGGGTTTAGTTAGTACATATTGGGTTTTAATGGTTGTTATGATTTGAGTGCAGGTCTAGGGAAAACGGATGTGTGCGCCCTAAGGGCCTCAAACGTGTTTCATGTACTTGCACCAAGACTCACCTTCGGGTGACAAGACTTGCCTCGCCTTGCGCGCCTCACATACGTTTTCAGACACTACTAAACTGAGGTATTAAAGCTTGATGGATGATTCCTTATGGTTCAGACAATAAATTAGATATAATAAAGTTTGGGAGTTTCATTTGTGACATGTATGTCTTTAGTGGTGAAGATTGGGATTTCATATTTGTCAACTTTCCTGCAAATTTTTTGAAGTATTAAGTTTATTGGTACAAAATTTTTGGCCATTGCATCTTCAGTCGTAAATGCTTGCTGGATTCTTGTTCTTGCCGTTCTTGGTTGTTTGCTTCTATAAAAGTGGTTCATTTACCCAAAAAAATAAAACCAAACCATAGAAAAATCATCATATATATATCAACTATTCTTTATAGATAAAAAGTACAAAACAATGGAAAATAGTGCGCAAAAATCAAAGGTGAACAAATCAAGACGTTGGCCTTCCTGTCCCACATGAGGTGCAATCACGGCCACAATGGGGACAGTGAGGATGTCTGGAAATCATCCAAGTGCAGTGGCGGAGTCAGAAATTTCATTCAGAGGGGCACCTTCTCACAATAAAAAAAAAATCTCAGTGAAATATAAAGAATAAAGAAGCACCAAGAACAAAAGTTTAAACATTCTCCATTAGACACAAACTTAGCATGATATTTTAAAACACTTCTAAACATAAGAAAAAAAACTAATTATTTGTTGGTAATTTATTTACAATTGACCCAGACAAGTTTTCATTGTTCGAAGTTTTGCATAATTGTTTCATTACTAATCCCATAAAATATCTTGCTTCACAAATATCTAGCTAAGTTCATTTTTGAAGAGATCATAAAATTATGATAGCTCACTTAACTATTTGGTTCTTAATCTTTAAAACAAAAATTAAATCAACTGTAATAAAGATCAATAAGATTGTTTTTCAATTATCTTTTGTTTCAAAATTAGTGAAACCATGATCAATATATGTACTCTATTAATTATACCGCGTGGAAAAAAATAAAGAAAAAAGAAAACTGTAATCCAACCAAAAATAAATAAATAAATAGCAACGCACACGCTAGGAATTGAACCCAGGCGTCTGGGGAGGGAAGGTTGGCACTTGGCCATTTGATCTGATGAGCCAAATGTTAAAAAGGAGATAATTATATAATATATAGTTAACTATAAAACCGGTTGGAAAAAAAAAAAAAAAAAACCTCAGGGATAAAAATCTAGGAGGGGCGCATGCCCCCGGTGCCCCCGGTCCTTAGCTGGCTCCGCCCCTGTCCAAGTGTGAAGGCAGTCAAGGTGATAAATGTGCTTACAAGGAAGCAGAATTAGTCGAACTCCCTCGACAAACTCTTTTAGACATATGGTACACTCCGGCATTGTTTGTTTTGGTTTTCAAGAACCGGTTTTCACAATTATTATTCAATTATTACCCTTAGTTTTAAATATTATTTTTATTTTTCTCTCTATCTCTCTCCAATCATTAATACCTATTTTTTAATTATTATTCATATTTCTCCCTCTAATAATTATATAAACCAAAACTCAAAACTCAAACCAAAGACAACCTCCGTGACCTCAAAACCAGTCCCCACATCAACGGGGTAGGAAACTAGATGGAAAGAATCAACCATCCTTTGGTTGCGGGTTTGACACCTGTGTCTAATAAATCACCAAATGAAAAATAAAATACCAACAACAATAACAAATAGAACATGCTTATAGTCTGAATCTGGCACTGCTTCCGCTACTACAAGGCACAATAAAATGCATGCGATGCCCCAGATAATGTAACAGAATTGAACCTCATGAGCATCTTCGTTCCTCACCCTTTTTTTTTTAAACCCAGATTTGAGCCAAAAATTGTCTAAATCTTCAATTTGGGTAAAGTGATCTCCAATGGAAAACGCCTTTTTCAACTTTTTTTTTTTATAATTACGAATGGCAAATATGTAAATAAGTAAATGATAGATTCAAATCCGGCGAATGTCCGGCGACCCTATAGCAGTTCCGGTGAAGCTTTGGCATCAAATTGGAAGCTCCGGCGAAAGCTCTCTCATCATTTCAAGACAACCAGCGAAGATCTGACATCCTTTTGAGATGTCTAACGGAGCTCCGATGAAGGAAGGTAGATGCCGGGAAAAATGGGTAAAGGTTTGGGGTGTCCCCAAAATGGGGAAAGAAATGGGTAAAAGCAAAAAATGGGAAGGGCCTAGGTAAAGGTTGGCGATGGATTTTTGATGTTTTTACCCCAATTTTGGGTATGAGTCTCAAAATGGGTCAATATTAGAGATGCTCTACGAGCTCATTTTAATGGAGACGTTTTATGATAAGAGAAAAGAAGAGAAAGGTAATAGGCTATGTTCGTTTGCCTATTTTAGTTTGGCAATTGCTAACATTAGCCTAATAGGCTGAGGTTAAGTGGGTCCCATTTGCTTTGTTTTTTACGCATTCCTCTATCTAAAACAGAGTCAAGACTTTGTATCTAACTTGACCATTTTAACCCTACCATTACATATGAATTATAAAACTAGCACCAAAACAATTGACGGGTAATTTCCCCCAAATCTGTATGTCCTTTTCTCTTCATGCGCATACAAAAAGCACTTTCTTCTTCATCACTTTTACTTTCCCTTTTCATCTCCTGAAGAGGCCTTACAAACAGAAAGTGAGAAATTGGGAATCACCAAGTGAGTTTGTCTCTATTTTGGTTTCATGATGTCTACCTTTTTGTATTCTAAAATGAACCAATTTTGTTACGCATAAAATTGGAAAAATTAGTCATACAAAGAGTATACCTTATAGATTAGTCATACAAAAATTAGTCATGCAAAAATTAGTCTACCTTATAGATTTCTCTCGACGAGACGAATCCAAAGAGTATAAAATTGAAAAAATTAGTCATACATACAATACAATATATTTGGCCATTTTGAAAGGAAGGACAAGGTACTTTTACACTGGCTAGATCAGACTTGACTCTTTCTCTAGTCGTCTCCCCGACATCCGACGGTCGAAGACGACGACGACTAAGACGATGATTGCTTTTAACTACAACTCTCCGGTAAGGCTGTTGTACGTTGATCTAGAAATGTTAGATCCATTTGCTGTAATCCACATTCGATCGAAGATCTGGCTTCGCAAGAGCTAGTTCAAAGCAAAAGGAATTTGGTTTAATTAAAAAAATATTCGCGAGAGCTGGTTCAAAGCAAAAATATTCGCAAGAGCAGGTTCAAAACAAAAGCAATATTCATTTTTGTTTTTTTTTTTTAAATTCTATATAAAATTTAATTTTTTAAAAAATTAGTGACATTTCACTAATTTTTTGATTCATGCGGAAGTGGTCGACGGAGGTTGAGTGGTCCATGAAAACTTGACGCAAAACTAACAAATGCAAAAAAAAAATTTGAATAAAGACAACAAAAAAACCACCAAAACACCCCATCAATGGACTTAGGACCCGACTACATGTACAGATGCCATTGTCCAGAAAATGTACCGATCATGTTCAGGGACTCACTTTTGGGTCCTACACGAGTGATCCGAACTGTTCATTATTCTTAAAAACATTTTCCGGGGGACTCACAAAATTTCAGCTCAATCGGATGAACATGATCAATACATTTTCTGGACAATGGCGTCTATACCCATATGTTTACCGATGGACTTAGGGGGAGTTCTTGAATGAATTTTATGAGATAAAATGGGAAAATTGATTTTAGTTGGCGTTTTATGGAGGGGTGATAAAATCACCTTGTTTTCCCAATAGATAAAATCTAGGTGATAAAATAGTTGTGGACCACTATGAGTTTCAAAAATGGTTTATAAAATCTAGTGTGATAAAATCTATTCGTAAAAGATGATGATAAAATAAAAAATGATAAAATCAAATAATCCATTCAAGAACTCCCCCTTATCTTATTGTGACTGTAGCCAAGGTTCTGAATACCGTATCGGCTTGGGTACCGGTTTTTCTATTGGTACGGTACGGTACCGGTACCGAATGATATTGGTACCGGATGATATCGGGTACCGTTTAGGATTTAGCGGTACTTCTTATATATATATATATATTTATATATCGAACATAGGATAAAATGACATGCACTTGTAAGTTATCCTTTATAGTTTAGGGACTTAATTAAAAGAGAGTAAGACTACATGGGTAATAGTGCAATAATATTGAGTGAATGTATAATAACTCTGTTGCTTCTTATGTATAAAATAGAAAATTTAGTCCAGTTTATTCTTCAACATCAGTATCGCTTCGTCTTCTACATCAGTTTCGCTTCTTCTTCGCGAACCGCCGCCTAACGACTGCAGCTGCTGATCTCTCTCTCTCTCTCTCTCACACACACACACACACACACACACACAACACACACCGGAGTTATCTCTGCCTTCATTTGATTTTGAAAGTTTTGGAGATGATCTGGTATTTTTAAGGGTTCTCTATAGATCTGGAAAGTTGTGGGTATTTGGTACAGAAATCGGTAGGTCTTCGAACTGCTTTGACGTGCACTGAACCAGCCTTAGATCTTCTTCTTCCTGCCATTTTCTCGCCATTTTTCTTAATTTTTTCATGCCGGCCGGTATTCACATTTTCGCCGGTAAGGCCGGTATTTCCGGTACGGACGGTACCCATCCGGTAACGACCGGTATTGAGCACGGTACGGTATTAGAGGTGATTGGTACCGTTTTTACGCCAAACCGGTATGTACCGGCCGGTACGGCATGGCATTCACAACCTTGACTGTAGCAATTGGACGCCTAGTTCTTTAGTTTTTTTGGAACGACGCATTGTTTTTTAGTTAGAGAGAGTTTGATGCAGGGTAAAATTGTCACTTAACAATAGAAAAGTACACAAGGATAAAGATTTTGTGTATTGTGCAGGAAAAGGAAAGGACGGTAAAGTAATGGAAAAAAGTATTAAAGTATTTTGAAGAGACATTATTAAAGTTTGCCTATTAGGCACCGAATAGCCGGATCATTTTAGTTAGTTTAGTTTTTCCAATCATTATCTTATTACTCTCTCCATTCATTACTTCAATTTTCAATTATTATTTTCATTTACTTTCTATCTCTCCACTCATTACTTATATTCATTTCTCTACTCATTACCTATACAAACAAAACAAAACAAAATAAACTTAACTCGATTGAATATTTTGGTGAGTTTTTATAGAGAAATATAAAAGTGAAGGCCTTGTTCGTTTTATAGTTTTAGTTTAGTTTTGTAATCATTACACTCTATCCCTCTCCATTCATTACGTCTTTTTCCAAAACTAAACTAAACGAACAAGGCCGAAATGTTTCGCTCATTCCCGTCCAATCTCACCCACTCACAAAAAAGTGGCGCCCAATTGCGTTTGTAAAACTTCTCCAATCCCCGACAGTTTCTCCCCACGACCCACGGCTTCTCCCTCTTCCCTTCTACATCTCTTACCTGCGCTTGGGCTCTCATGAAGAAAACACGGCCTTCTGGCAAAGCATCGAGTGTCTTGCAGACCCACCAACAACGCTGGTAATACTACCCGTGTCTTTTTCCAACTCTCTGATTTTGAGGTTTCTTTCCACCATATTTCCCAGTTCAAGCGCTCAAAAATGCTTTCCTAGGCTTAATGTCGTACTTAATTTGTTGAGAATGGGAAAACTTACTGAGTTTTGTTGACATTTTGAAAGTTTTAACACTTGCCTTTTTGAAAACCCATTCAAAATGTGGTCCGATTTCGACTGGCATTCCATGTGTTCGACAAATTGTGGGAGAGATACATGTTTGGGTTTTGCAGATTTTTTTGGGTTCTTAGACCTTCAGGAAATTGGTGTTTTGCTCACTCTTAATTTCCTAAATTTAGTTAATTTCATAAATCTCTTCAGTAGTACGGAGTAGTATTTTATACAAACACTAACATGTAGTTTTTTGCTGCATCCAATAGCTTACGTTTGGAGCTGTGAATCAAACGTAACATACCCTATTAAATCAACAGGGTTAGGTCTTGCATCCCTCTTTTATTGTGTTTGATCACTCATTTGTCCTTGGAACTTGGGTTGAGAAAATCTTCATATCTACAGGTGTTTTGGATTCGAATCAAATAGGGTTCAAGTATACTTTTTGTACCAATCCCTTCCTCCATGAGTTAGTTTCTTTGATGCTGTCATTAAACATCTTCATCCTCAAATAGTTTCTTTGTATTTAACAATGTTTCGGATTCTAAATTCTAATAGAAAGTGTTCAAGAAACCGTATCTCTTTTTTAATCCCTTTTACAGAAATTTAGTCTTTTTGTTCTCATTTAAATTTGTCAATGAAAATGGTTTGCAGAAAAGTAGAATGTGGATTGCTTATTTTGGGACCTTTCGAGCTCAAGTATAATTTGTTAAAAAAAATACCACAAAAGCTTTGCAATTGCTATAATCTGAAGCGTTCCGCCTTCATGTTAATATTTCATTCAACATTCTATCAAACTGTTACCAATGGTGGATAAGGTTTAAATTTCAATGAGGCATCGTAAGGAAAAGTGATAAACATGCTGAACTATGAACAATCCTTCAAAAACTATTTAAATAAATGTAATAAAATCACTAACATTTGCCCCCAATCCTTTTGTTTATTTCCAAAATATAAAAATCACATATCCAACAGTTGGTTTGAGACATTCTTAGAATATGAGCATGGACGGCTTCTCCACTCATTGCCAACTGGTTTGGAGTTGGATCCTTTAACATGGTAAGGAACCAATAGATCTTATGTTCGAACTTCACCGCCTATCTAATAATTGAAATACTTCAATGTGTTTAGCTCATTTATGAAGAAGAGCCTGGCCCAACCATGTATATCAAGCTATTTAACACTCTCCCTTGCATATAACCCTATATGGCACGTGAAGATGCGAACATCAAAACCTATTGGCAATGAGTGAAAAGGCCGTCTAGGCACATATACTAGTTTTAGAGGTTACAATTAACCATTGTGGGACAAACTCTAACAGCGACATTCGCAATATAAACTGCATAGCTCTCTAAAAGTATGACTGGCCTTGACCTTGGATAGGACGACTAATGGCGAAGGGGTTTGGGCCCCCTGGAACTGCTTGGTATGAGTTTATGAAAACTGGGTAGACCCGATCATTTCTGGATATATACCTCGATAGCTGCCATGGAGAAAGAATATTGGTAATTAAGTTCAGTAATCAATTTTGGATCTGTTCCTTCAGCGGTTATTCTGTGGATGACCATTTGAAAGGTGATTGATGTCGAGCCTCAACATCATCAGACTTCGGAATCCAGAATGTTTTTTTTTTTTTTTTCTGAGATTTCCCTAGAAGACAAATAGTGGATGCAGAGGGAAGAAGGTTCTATTGAGATTGCTGATTAATCCAGGCAAGTGTGAATTGTGAAGTCCTTATCGGGTCGTTTGGATGACGTATTAGTTTGAGAGGGATTAAATAGTAAGGGGTGATAAAATAGTAGGGGTGATTAAATAAGAAGGGTGGGCCCACATTGATGTGATAGTTAAGAAGGGAGGATTAAATAGTCCATGGTTTGGATGAGGGATAAAAAAGGAGGGACAAAGAGGGTGAATGATGTAAAAATCAGTCAAATGACTATTTTGTCCTTGTGAATACCCATATTAACTTATACATTTAAATAATTATTTAAATCCAAAAAATAATTATACAATACTTAATTTAATTATTTTATATAAATGAAGAATATTAAATATTAAAAGTATATATATATTTTGTTTCTAATAAATAAAAATTAATTTTGTTTAACAATTTTTTCTCGAGTATATATTTTTTTAAAGAAGTTAATTATACAAAACTAGTTTTATTATAGCTACTAGCATATATATATATATGGGGTTGAGTGAATTACTATATTAAATATAGGGTGATGTAGTGTAATTTTTACAATTAAATCCCAATAAAATCGTGACCAGTACTTCTTCTTCTTCTTCTTTCTGTCTTTTTCTTTTTTTCTTTCGTTTTCTTCTTCTTCCATTAACCACCAAACCAGACGACGGACGGCGGAAACCCAACCAAATCAACGGCGATGGTCCGTTTTAATTGACACCTGCCTAAATTTTGTAGTTTATCAATGAGTCCAAAATTGGCCCAAGCATAGTGGGCTAAAGCAAAATTGCATTGCGATCATGACTCACCACCCTAAAATTGATGGTGGATTTTGGCCTAATTCCTTTGTTTAGATCTGCAATTGGAAGTTTTTGCTATTTAGGAAATGTTTAGAATTTCAATTACTCCTAGCGTATAATTCCATTTTAGTTTATTCTAGTTGGGAAAGTCTTGCTTTTCTAGTTTTTAATTGTAGTAGTTTCCCTAAATTTCAGGATACTTTATTTTTTTAGATGTTAGGATTTCCCTATAAGAGGAGTTGCAATCTCTTTTATTATTCATGTTGCAATCAATAAACTACTCTAGGGTTTTCTCTCTTTCTCTTGTGGATTCTACAACAACTCATGGCTTTGAGTCCTATCTTTGTTTGAAAAAGTACGCTAGCTATTCTCTCGTGAATTTCGCTGCGTCAGTTCACATGTACACTGATTCCTCATGTACAACTACACGGTCCAACCTATCATTCAAATAAGCGTATCATCCTATAGGAATTATGTTTTAAATAGCTTCTCAATTTAGTTAATACTAATACCGAATTATGTTTTTGTGACGCAAGTCGTGAAGAAAAGAAGCTTCTCTCAAGACATTTAATAATATCTCAGCACCTTCTGCCAAAGGAACTTTCTTCAACACTACCCTTTGGTTCACCGTATCGTCATGCGTCACATAAACTGTAGATTGGGATCCACCTGAAAGTGTCTCAATAAAGCGATACTGCGATAGAGTTATATCTAAATGAAACATGAAGAAATACACCACAAAGGTAA